>CABPRJ010001429.1:2233072-2280430 GCA_902439185.1 Cinara cedri
AACTTGTCCAGCGAAATAATAATACTACAGCGTAATCGAAATAATACGCATCACAGTATCTCGTCCGTGAAGTTGCCCCCCCCCCCCCCCGCCCACTTTGTCCGATCCATCCCAAACCGGTGCCAATATTTAGCAACTAATTTGCAACTTTGGGCAACCTTCGTAAAAAAATTCGCAACTTCGCAGTTTCGTCAGAACCGATCTTTCAATTTTGGTTAGGTTCGATTTAATCCATATTAAATAACATAACGCGGAGTTTTTAATAATTAATTTAAATTTATTATTTAAAATATTGTGTGTGTGTGTGTGTGTGTAGTACAATTTAAATCACTATTTTTTGTAAACCACTAAATGTGGCTTTACTTTGATATTCTCCTGTTTTTACATCGTAATTTTTTTTTTTTTTTTTGTTCATTATGTATAACTATACAAAGATCAAAGCCATAGGCAACTAAACCGTAAAACACAAATCTGAAATAAAAACTGTTAAAAAAATATTATAAAATAATAATGAATAGTTAAATGTAAAATATTACAAATAAATAAAAAGAACATCGAATATAAAAAACAAAGCCTTGAATGTTTTACAATTTGGCGTTTAGTTCGCCTTTGTTATAATAGCGATGATGGACTTTTAAATCGAAACCTGGTCGTATTTACATTCAACCTATATTATACTGTAGACTTTGTTTTTTTCTTTTTATTGATCGGCATTATTGTAATGTATTGACGATAAAGTCAATCCGCATTTATTAGTTTATATAAAACAGTGGAGTAACCTTGATACGACATTGTCTATTTCATATAATTATACGAAAAACAGATATTCGCATTCTCATTATCGCACCGGCGCCTATTTTTCGCCAGTATTAAATTTAATTGCCGTACATAATAAGTAAATTTTTACGATATTATATACGGCGATAAAATTTAATACTGGCGAAAAGTAGGTGCCGGTGCAGTTTACTTGTAAATATTACTCGCCGTACGGTGAGCCCACGTGACGTTATCGTTATTGATTGATGTTTTTTTCTAAAACGCGCGTGTACGGCAGAAAGGGCTGTAGACGACCGGGCCGGCCGTGGTCCGTTTTTTGAGCTTTGCGCTCGTGCGCCCGCCGCCCCGCCATCACGCATCACAACGTGTAGGGTTTAATAGGAAAAAGAAAAACGGGTAGATGAGGACGTACGGGAAAAATGAGACCGCGGTCGGGCTGGGAAGAACTAAGCTTTGGACGGTGATAACCGGAGCCACGGACGGCCGCGGTCTCGACGGCCGAAGGCGCGCAGGTAAAAACAGTGACCGACGGCTACGCGACGCGCCGATTGTATTGCGTAAAATTCCGTCGCCGCCTGCGATCATCTCGAATTCGCGCGGACGCGGCACTACCTGCGTGCGAACGGAACGCCGTACAATTTATCGTGCCGTCGCGTCGTCGTCATCGTCGTCGGCCGACCACCGCACGATCGGTCTCGGCATTATCGGTTGTGCGCCGAACGTGGAAACGACGGAGATCCCGGTTCGCGTTCCCCGCGCTACACATAAATTATAGTACCTCCGGCTGTGCACTTCGCCGCCCCGACGAATTACCGCCGCGCGGGCCGCGGGCGGGAGCGGTCTGCGCCCCGGCCGTGATTTACGGTCCGAATTCCGTCCGTTTCGCCGTCTGTTTTCCGCCCGTGCAGTTTTACCTCCGGAGCTCGTACGCGGGCGGACCGACGATGCGACGAGACGCACTAATGAAAAACGAAAACGGAAAAAAAAATACCACAAGACGCCGCGGCTCGATGTACGGGCGACGTTTACAACGAGATACGTAGCTAATAAAATAAACGCGCGCCCCCGCGGTCAGACCGCGTTTGATTCGGAGCCGAGACCGCTGCGATAATAATGGCCGGTAGCCCCTCCACCGGATAATCGGTTTCCGGCCGACCACAGACGGGTTCGCGGTCCGTAATCTGCCGGCCCGATGCGTCCGACCGCGATTCACAAATCGGAATAGCGCGCGAACGTGCTGTTTTCGCTCACCGAACGCCCTGAAATATTTTGAACTTTTTTTTTTTTTTAATCATTGTTTCCGGTTACCCTTAATCGTTGTACGACGGATATTAATATGCCCAGTGTATCAACAAGACAAACGAACACACTTCGCACGGTGGATGGGCCCCTGTTGTTGGTGAGAAGTTGACAATACAGGATCTAGAAGGGAATTTAATATGTATCCGTACCCAACGGTTAATTTTTGTATTAATGTTATTTTTAATGTTGTAATATTATTACGATTTGTAAATAATACATTTCGTACATTTTCTCATTTTTCCTACGTTTTTTCCCGGTTTTCCCGCATTTATTGTGAAACCCCTGGGAGTTTTCGAAAAATTGTATCTCAGTATCTAACCTAACCGCCCCGATCGAATTTTCTTTCGGAAAAAGTGCTACACTTGAAAATCGGAGCGAAAATTCGGGTAGAAAAGTTGTCCACAGTGAAAAAAAAAAAAAAATTCATCATTGTTAAACACTGATACAACATGATAATGTTGCGCGCGATAAGAGGTACATTACGAATAAAATCCCGTCACTCGTTTTGTGAAATCGCTGGCGATTTCACGGGGAAACGGTTCAGGCGGACTTCAATGCGGACGAATTTCGCGGCTGCTGATACGTACGTAGGTACGAACGCTGTCGAGCAGGTGGTCGACGGGCGCGACCCGATATTTTTCGTTATCGTCTGCGCGACGCGTTCAAAAATAGTACTCGCCGTGCGTGCGGATGATTAACCGGCGCGACATAAATCCCCGAAACGTCGGCGTCGCCGTCGTCGTCGGGAGCGTGATTTTCCGCGTGCGCGGCCGCGGCTGCGGCGCGACGGTTGTTCGTTAGCGGCAACAATGTAATTGGTAACAATCGGCGGCCGCGGCCGGCCATAAATCCCGCGACGCGCACCCAGCCCCGTCGGAGGCCGCTAATCAGCGCGGCCCTTTCTTACGGCCGCGCGGTCGCCGACCGGATGATTTACCGGATCTAAATTCGTCTCCGCGGCTCCGGCGGTGTATTCGTTAGAGGCGCGGCGGCGAGGGCGGCGGAAAGTATAAGGAAAGCCGTCCGTTTTGTGCGGGCGCGCGCGCGTGTAACACGCACGGTATTGTATAATTAGCCGTCGCGAGGACGCGGGTGATTTACCGGCCGCGAGTGGCGGACTTTTCGCCGCGCGCACCGGAACGAACCGGTCGTGCGCCGCGCAATTTGTCTCTGCCGACCACCCGGCGCGACCGCGGCGTTGAGCTTCGGGCGTGCCGAAAGCGACGTCCAGACGTTGGTTACGGAGTGACTTTTAATCTAGATATTAGATAGGTACCGCGAGTAAAAAAAAAAAAAAAAACCTATAATATACGAGTTCGAACGTTTCGGAAAGTGCACACGGGATTAGTGCGGTAGGCGTTGGATACGGCACACGGTGGCAATAGGCGATTGCGCGTAAGTCTCTACCTGTGCCTATAAGCCCTATAATATTATAACGCGGTAAGAAAGTGGCCGACCGCATAATACGTTATTCCGATCGGTTGACGACCGGTCAATTATATTCATCGTGGACGCCGTTTTGGTGTGCCAGATGCCCGCTATAAAATTGCTTGAATATCAATAATAATAATAATAGTCGAAACAATAGTACTCATTTATAAATAAAAATAGATAAATAATTAATGGACAAGTAAATTATTGATTGTAACACGGGCAAACATATGGATACGACTATAATATTCCGCGTCAAAGTTAGAGATCTAACTGAACGAATAGCGTTGGAATTTCAGAACTGCAGGTACTATAAATTTGGGGCGTAACGAAGACATTTTTTTTTTTTTTTTTTTTATATAAAACAACCCAGTCTATATATTTGTCCGACGTACTTGATGAACTAAAACAAATACATCCTTGATTTTGTTGTTATAATATTATCTGGTATTCGATATTTTTCTATTTGATGTCGATTTGACGGGTTGTATTAATTACCTACGTAATAAAAAGCTAATTTAATACTTTTTGATAAAAAAAAAAAAAAAAACCAAACAAATAATGTAATAATAAATTCTTCTAAAATATTTATACGCTTTAAATCCAAGTTTGTAGTGGTTGTTTCTGATAAGCTTAAAATCCGTGTTACATTGTTTAGTACATTAATAAAAAAATATATTAAGTAATAAAACTGTAATAATGTTAGATTAAATGTGTTGTCTGATATGGTCGATTAATATCGTGGACAATTATATTTTATTAGATGACATTCGTTTTTATGCGAATTTTGAATGTTATGATGTATACAATACATTATCTTTATGTACACATATTTTCATTAAAATACTATAGATAAGTCGTACAATGCAACGATAAGAATGCATTAAATTAAATTACGCCTCGTATTCGGATATCATTATTAGCATCGGATTATCAGGGGTTCATTAATATTTACAACAATTACCTGCACGGCAGCACTGTATCATTATTACCATCATTCCCTCAATATAGTTAACCGTAAAACGAGTATGTAGAGAACATGTATACTTAGGTATTAAACGAAACCCAAGTCGTCATAATAAAAAATAATATTTATAAGGTTGTTATCCGCATAGTACCTACCAAAAATATAAAGACGTTTTACGATAATCGGGACGGGTGCAGCCACTGTTATAGGTAATTTAATGTATACCTGTAAGCAACGATAAACCAATTGCTTACGAAAAAACGAACCTGAGTGGAGTTCGGTTGATAGTGCTTTTTTGTCAACTATATGTTAAATTATGTTGAAATTCCAATTATTCCAATTCCAAAATTAATATCCCGTTTTCCGTTTTTTTCGGTTTTTCACATTTGTTGAGAAAACTCCGGAGTAAATAGAAAAATGACTTTTTTAAAGTACCTTTCCAGTGAAATTTCCTTTCATTAAAGGTGCTAGAATTAAAAATCAAAGCAAGTGTTTTGGTAGAAAAGTTGTCCACAGAAAAAAAAAATATACATCTTTGTAAAATCATAAGTTTCTTCGCTCCACTCAAAATCCAAAAACTAAAAATTATCACAAAACTTTTATTACATTTATTTTAAACTGCTTATTATTAAAACACTTGACTGTGTTTTATTCAGTTAATACGAAACTAAAGTTAAATTTATTCGCTATTTCAAATATATAACATCGTTTTAAATCAGTATTAATACAATTTTGTGTCGATAATACTCTTTAAGATACTCCATTGTTGTGCTGTCGGACATTTTATAGAGCTAAAAAGTGGCTACACGCGTTCAAACGACCCTCAATGATAGTACTGTTGGGAAAATATTTTGTGTTGTTGTTATGAAAAAAAAAAGGAGCGAAAAGCTGAATATATTATTATTGAAAACGGTCGGACGACAGAGTTTTCCCTCGTAAATATCCCTCTTTAAAGTTATTCGGGAAACAGTTTTTTTTTTTCTCTTAACTTGCACTATGAGTGTATACTATACATATATATATATACATGCACTTTTTTTCATCGAATAATAATTCGGTCCAACCTTTGCACGAGGGGGAGAGGAGAGGGGTGGCGAGGGATATAACCATGGATTTATTGTCGGGCGATAATTCACTTGTACATAACTGCACCGCGAGGATGCAAAACGTTCGGAAATGCACGCGCAGGGTCACTTTACCGCCGGACTCGGAGAGATGAATTATTATACAGACGTGTGTTGTAGTTGTAGTAGTTGTTGTGTTGAACACCCGGCGGACCCTTGGGCGCATTAAATCGCTACAAATATTATAAGTAAAGTCCTACTGTCCGAGGCCCAGTAAATCATGCCGAGCTAAATACGTTGTAGATATGGAAATAATGGCCCAGGTCCTGTGCGTCTTGATTTACGACTGTGCGGCGGTCATGTTACCATTACATTCTTTATTGTTGTATAAAAAAAAAAAAACCGAAAATATCGTGGTTATTTTTGAAACCCTCTTCCAAAAATAGTTCGTATATTACGATCTTGCTGCGTGTAGAGCGAAAAACTTTTTTCGGATATTCGTATAATTTAGCAAGTCATCGGTGGCCAATTCAGGGGGGGAGGGAGGGTAATAAATCCTTTCTACTCGAAATTTGTTCTATCGTCTTTTAAAATGAATATACATTTTGTAAATTATTTTATAGGCTCCTTTGCCTCGATAAATATTCTGTATACGCCAATGCATATTATAATATTTGGTACAGTGCAATTTACGACGATACAACATTATAGGAAACAATTATTGTTACTCTACCTCTACATTGTTCTGGAAACGAAATCGAATAGTATTTTAAATTCCGAGTGCAGTGTAAATATTGTTCTAAATTACCAAAAATGTTTTCAAAAAAAATTAAACCAACACCAATGTTCAACTAAATCTATAGAATACCATAAATTTGAAATTTTGAATTTAAGGACAATCTAACATAAGTGGACAGACGGGGTCCGGCAGCACCTCGTGAAGCATATATTTTAGACTTCTTTTTTCTGGATTCCCCGGATACACAGGGAATACACGTCTTACGTTTCGAAACTAGTTAACCGAGTTCTACTAAGGATTGTTTTTGCGTTATTTTTATTGTTCCCGTTTAAAATACAGATACCTTATGGTGTAAAGTACGATCGAATTAAAAAAAAAAAAATAAAAAAAAAAACCATGCAAACATTTCAGTTGTATAAAGATACATAAATTTAAAAATTAATAATAATTTCGTTATTTGCTGCCAGTGATGTGTGCTCATCAAAAATAATATTACGAATAATTTAAACGTTATAATATTATTATTAAATTAAGATGCGCATTGCGTCGTCGTGAAATATTATTATATTAACATAATATCGCAATTGTCAAAATCCTATATTATAAATTAATTCATCCGTGTATTTTACTATTTAATTTAAATACGAAAATACAAAATAAATTCTAATAGTATAACACGATGTGAAATGTTCCTGGATACGCGTTATTTATTATTCTCGACTTAAAAAACATTAATATTGGATCCGACGACATATTTTGTTTATACAAAAATGTAAATATCCAGTTCTAGGGAAAAAAAATAAAATATGTATACATATATACATATATAGAATACAAATTAATGCAGGAATGTCAACCAATTTTTTTTTTTTTTTTTCATATAATATCGAATGTGTAAATATCTTCAAACAAACCTATAAATAAGAATCGTCGTTATAAAGTAGCTACTGTTTTTTTTTTTTTTTTTTATATTATTATTATTGTTATAAAACGTCCAACGCGACGCGACGCGATTTATTAAATTGTTTAATGTACTTACCTATATAGGTATCCGGAGAATATTGTTCTGTTTAAATTCGACTAGACTATGTTTAGGTAAATAGAAAAATATACGTTCTTCTGATATTTATCGATAAAAGTAAGACAAATATATTTGCGTTTTCGAATAATCGAATTACATTTGTGTTGTCTATTAGTTAACGTTTTGAAATTTTATACGGTTCATTCCCACGTCACTGATTCTCATTTTGCCGACAACATTTTATTTAGTTAATACTCACCTGTGACATACGTAGCTTGAAGTACACCTACTCACGACTCCGTCCCACTATAACAACTCGTTTCCGTTGTCGTTTTTGCCGGGATTACACTAGTTTTCTTAAATTGTCATTGTTCTAAACTTGAATTATGAAAATAATTAGAAAAATTATTTTGAACATCTATCTAATCGTTGATTACCTATTGTTGTATTTTCGATAATACTAAATTAATATATTTACTTACCCTACGCAATTGTGACGATATAATTTCTCCAGTAATAATAATTTCATTGCATCAATAATATTGCAATTCAAAATAGTAATAATATAACCGATGTATGTGTCGACAAAATGTGATGTCGGTGACGCGCGACGTGGGAAGACATGTTTTACACGACACACAAAAATATTAAATCTTAAATTTTTTGAAAATTTGTTTACGTCTAGTAAAGGAAAATATAAGTTGTCTGTCCAAAATTCAAGTCTCTAAGAATATTTTTAATTGAATTACAATAAATAACAAAATTAATAAAATTATAAAAGCATTAATTTCGTACATTTCCCATTTTTCTTACGTTTTATCCAGGTTTTTCCCATATATTATGAAAACCACTAGGAAAATCAAAAAATGACCTCCCAAAAGTACCATCTGGATAATATTCTCTTTCAGAAATGGGGCCACGTGTATATTTCTGAGCAAGATTTATTGTCAAATTTATGTACACAGGATAAAAAAAAATAATAAATATCTTAGTAAATCCAATACATTCGCTACACTCAAAATCTAAAATTATGTATAAAACATTAAATATTGTACTTTACGATTTCTTGAATATTCAGATACTCCCCAAAAATAATATCCACATCCAAATTTGTTTTACTTATTTTATTATTCTGAATACATATCTATAAAAGCAAAAAAAATAATTGATAAATATAATATTTATTTGATTTTATGATGTAAACACATTTTAACTTTTTTTTTTGCAAAAAAAATATAAATGCAAGTAAAAATTATTCCAACATTAAATCTCTAATAATATTAATGTATAGCAATAAAGAAAAATATACTCCTTTAATAGAAATCACAAAGGTAAAGTTATCTGAGTAAATATTTAGGTAAAACATGATAATATTTTGTGAACTTGTCAAATATTTTCTTAACCACTTCTACTGCAGGTTGTATTTCTTCGGTCAATTTAATAAATTCGTTAACTTTAGTGTATGCTAATTTTTTTCCGGTCATGACATCATGTATACAATATTTTGGTGAAATATTATTTTCTGTGAACGATTTTCGTTGAGAACTAAATGTTCGATTAGAGGATTTATTTTCAAAAAATGGTGTTACCAATTTATTTTCATTCAGATTTATTTCAACACCGAATAATTTAAAATTATCTTCTATTATTTTATAGCCTTGACCAATAAACATACCACGATATAAGATATCGAAATGCATATTAAGGCAATATTCATGATAATAATCTATAGTTTTTTTAAAATGTTCTGGAAAAAAATTGTCATTTATTATATTCTTGTTTATGATTTTTGACATTGAAGTTTTAAAATTGAATTGAGCGCTACTATCTACTGCTTTTGTTTCTTTATAAATACTTTCTAGAGTATTAAAAAGTGTTTTTGTCTCATAATAAATAACTGCAAGAAAAAATTTGAAATATATATCATAAAACGCATAAATATATGACGATCCCAAAATAATGTTATTTAAATTCGCAAAAATTTGACTTATTGATTTACATTCTCCATTCCAATAAAACTGTATAACGTTATCATACGCTTTAATATTAGGATATGTATTTTCATATGCGTTAAACAATGCATCTAAATTCGGTAATGTAGTATTTACAATAGCGGAAATATCAATTTTTTTAAGAAAGTCATCAGTATTAATCGGATTTATAGGTTCATCATCAATTAATAAAGGATTATAATCAGAAGAAGTACTCGTACAATATTCAAGCATGTACGAATTTAATTGAGTTATAATCACACACAATAATCGTTCTAGATCAGTACATAAAACTTTGCGATTAAGATTACCTTTCGTAAACAACTCTACAGAAATCAAATTATAAGTTATTTCCAATAAAGACATATCATCGTTCTTAGTGATTATAAAACTAATATAATATATGGCATGATAAAGATTTCTTCCAACTTCTTTACAGTGATCTGTGTTTATGTCTGAAGATAAACTGTTAGTACTGAGAGCTTGGAAATGTTCATAGCTGAATTGATACATATTTTTAAGGTAATTACAATTGTCTTGGTTTCCACGAATGTTACCATTCAACGGTTCAATTATCCACGGTGATAGACTAGGTGCATCCAATGTCACAACCGATTTCTCTACAAATTTGTACTTTGTGCAAAGGTTAATATGCATAAAAGAATTTATTTTCTTTATTTTATTCATAAGGGGTGAGTAGTATCTGGTATATTCCGTGTTTAATGATTCAAACAAACGAACAAAGCATTTGTATTTAGTAATATGTTCTGCCATTGCAAACATAAATTCATCGATTGTTGTTGATTCTATACGATCCGCTCTTACTTCAACAAATGGTAACTGTGATTTTTTTAAATGATTGTCTTTTTGAATCGATTCTAAATACAATTCAATTCCATTTTTAATTTTTTCCATTCGAGAACTTTTAAATTCTGTTTCATCATTTAGATTATAAAAGCCATTCACCAATTCGGGTACAAGGCCAGTGTAAAAAGAAAAGAGAAAATTGAATTCTTCAAAAATATTTATAACTTCTACTGACAATTCTTTAATTCCAATTTCTAAACCGAAATGAATATTAATTTTTAAAAATATTATTTGCATGATTGCATTGTATACCGCTTTCATATACCAGTATATAACCTCAAGATCATGTGATTGTTCAATTTCTACAAAGAATTGTTTGGCCGAGACCTCTCCACATTCGAAATGAAATAGTACAGCAGAAATCTCATCCGATGAAATATCATTTTGATTCATTATAATATCACCTAATAACATTGTATATAAATCACAATTCATAGTTGGTTCATCAAAATCAATTCCGGTTAATGAATCCAGAAAAATTTGAATGGTGTCATCATTCAAGTCTAATTCGTATTTAGGAAATCCGTAAAAATGTTTACTGTCATAAATAATAATTGGTAGTTGACAATTGTACGCCAAAATCCTTTGAATATCATTTATTTGTATGAGAACTTCTTTAGATATAAAATTATCGACTAAATAATTTTCATTATTAAATATTAAAATATTAATATAATTAAATTTGAAACATAACGCCAGTAATGATTTTAATAAATCTATATTTATCAATACACTGTACGTTAAAATGTTCATAAAATTGAATAATATGTTTATAAATTGCTTAGTGTGTTCCATTATTTTATTTAAACTGTCCACTGTGCTACTAATTTGTAAAAAATTCTCGCGTACTGAATATTTTGATTGACTTAAATGTAATAAATTTGTGACTAGAAAATGTTGAAGTTTATTATGAACCCATACAGCGAACGTGCAGTTTATACAGATAAATAATTTAGCTACAAAATTACGATATATTAACTTAGTTTCGTTTTCTTTTAGCTTGTTTCCTTCGACGTCATAAAAATATATAATACACGATACATTGTTTAATTCGACTTTACTACTATTATCGGTTTCACACGTACTTACTTTACATAGTTCGTGTAAAGAATTTTGTAAAGTAAAAATTTTATTTAAATTTATTTCGATTTTTGAAGCAACGGTAAATTGTAACATCATTTGGATTAATATTAATGGTATAACAATCATACTAATCCACTTCGTTAAAAATTTAAATGAATAAAAAGTACGTGTTTTTACAAAACCTGTAACAAAAATATGGAACAAAATTTCTCACTTTTATTTTACTTGTGTAATAAAATTCCACTCAGTTTACTAAATTCACTTGTTTTAATCTATTAACATTAATGTTTAATCGATGAGTAAATAATAAATATGTTTAGACAGCCTTTATTTTGCTAGGCATATTTAACGAATACTGAAAAAAAATAATAAATACTGTGTATTTTAACCTGACGTGTACATGGTGATATTGCACGTGCAGAAACTGAATTTTATACTTCATAAGAAAATAATATTTTATTAGTGAATGATGAATATATATTTCATAAATACTAAATGTACCAAAAATTGTATTGGTTTTACTGTGAAGACGATTTTTATCTTTGTGCTTATGTACAACTCTTCAAACAATTAACGGTGATCATAGGTGTTTTGTCTATTTTTAGAAAATTCGTTGTGTTTCATTTTGTTATTCCTATTTTATATACGTAACAGATTTTTCATGTTTATAGATATAGTTTATTATACATTGTTTACCCTCTTTCTCGAATGTTAAATTAATACGAACGCGTGTTTTTAATATTTTACTCGGTTGATCAAATCTCGTCGTCGGCAATAGATTCATTAATTCTTCGACCTCCGTTTACGATTGGGAATAATTATTTATAATTTTTTAAACGTGTAAGCGTGCAATTGGTTTTATAACTGATTACTTTGCCAACAAACTACCAAGATTAACAAATGATTAAGAAATCATTTTTTCAATTTTCCAAGGGGTTTTTCAAATAGTTGGGAAAACCAACAAATTAAAATTGTTTAACATTTACAGCAACGCAGTGTCCCGGTGTCCCCACGATTATTAATCGGTTGAAATTTTACTTCCGTCGATAAATTTTGCTAGAGAATATTTACCTCCCTGTAAAATATTTTTTTTTTTAGGGGGGGGAGATAAAATACCACTAGCAAATATTTACCCACCGGTAAAATTTTACTGGAGATAATTTACTAAAGATAAAATTTCACATTATTTTTTTTTTAAATAATTTTCATTATCTGTCTCGTTGAAAATATATTACTATAATATGGATAGGGTTTTACTTCGTTTACAATATTATTAATTAGTAAATAATTATAGTAAATTATTTACTACAGATGGAAGCATAATTTCATTCTGCCTAGTTTTACTGATATATGGAATGAAAAAACTTTTCTGAGCAGGGTTTAGTTGATAGAATTGCTTTGTCAAAAAATTATATACCATTATTATTGTAGTAAAATAATTACATAGACATTATTAATTTTTTTTAATAATATTTGTTTAACATTGTACATATTTTCTCGATTTTCATAATTTTTTCCGTTTTCCCGCGTTTTATCCTAATTTTCCACATTCATTAAAAAAATGTCTTGAAAAATCAAAAAACGAACTGCTTAAAGTACCTCACCAGTCAAATTTTCTTTTATAAAAAATGGCTATCATTATAAATCGGAGAAAAATTGCTGGTTTAAAATTTGTTCATAGATAAAAAAAATAAATATCATTGTAAAACCATAAGGTTCTCCAGTCCACTCAAAATCTCTTATAATACATACGAATACCTACAATTTATTTGCGTCTATACACTTAAATATTATATTACCAACCCAAAAACTCAAAATTGTATTATTGTCATGTGTTTATCGCAGTGGACACGTATACGCAAAACCAATAAGTCATGAATAATGTGACTATTAACAAACAAACTTATAATAATATAATTATATAGTTCTTTACATTATTTATTTAATTTAACTAATTTTTCTTTATATTGAGTATACGGCCTATAAGTTTCGTCTGGGTGTCAAAAGTTCTAAAAATAATTGTAGTAAGATTTAATTTAGAGAAATAAATAAATAAATTTAACAGTTATTAAAAAAAAAATCGTGCAATTTTGTACCTCGGTAAACCATCTGTAGTGAAATTTACCGAGGGGAGAAAAATTCACAGGGGTCATAATCCCAGTTTCAATCAAACTTCGCTCCGAAACGTTTTTCATTATTAATAGATTATCGTAGGTTACAGATAAAAATTAAATAACTATGTACCTCACCTTCCCCGTTACCCACCTGCAACAGTGGCCACCCCCGTTCCCAGTGTTAACTCTTGTTTTTATGCATAATTCGGTTAAAATAATCGTAGAGATCTGAAATGTTTTCAGAATACTTATATTAGACTTTTCTAGGCATTGTAACATTTTTAAAAACATTTTTGCAACAAAAGAAAAAAATTGTTTTTAGATTTATTAATAAAGATCGCTTTTTCCAAACTTTAAATAACAGTTTAATACTGCAACATTTTTTTATAATTAGGTATACATTACAAAACAAATTTTGAATTCATTAAAAACAATCAATTTTTTCAGACTTTGTTTCAAACGTCTAATTATCCTTTTAAGTATGATAAACTATGAGAAAAAAAGAAAAATTTCTTAGATAAAACTGATTGATAACAACTACATAAAGTTGCGACATTATTAATAAATACACTACATACATACATATCTTAAAACATGAATAAACACCGAGTGAACAACTATACAATTACTTTTTCTTCTGTAATAACAAAAAAAAGGTAATTTTTGAATAGGTACTATTCCCTCATAGCAGTTAAGTACTAAGTGGCGTAGTAATACACGTTACGATTCAACTGTCGTCTCGGTAGCATAATATTTAGCAAAGATATGAACAGTGGCTCATGTTCCCTCTCTTTTGAAATGTCCCGAACTTCCACTATTATTGCATATAAGCTTAACAAAAATACTCATTTTGGTTGTACATAATATATTTATGTATTTCTGGTTATAGTCGTAGTTTACAATAGTTTAATAACTAACATTATCAAATACAACATGACGATGAATATTTATTTTGATTCCAAAACTTATCATTCATTTTATCTAAATTTATACAATTCAAATTAGGGTTTTTCAACTTATGCGAAAATTATTAAGATATTGATTTAATATTTAAACTTAACAACTATATTATTATAGTTATTATATAATTTATATAATGAGTATATAATTAACCAATGGTTTGTGTACAGTATAGGTACTCGTTTATATTATAATATAGACATGTTTCTTAATAAATTTCGACTAATACGATTTTCAAAAATGCCACCACGACAGACTGTCGTGAAAAAAAACGACAATAAAAATAATATTACATATATTAAAAAATACTCACACCGTTAAAAATATTTCGAAGGCAAAAAATGCCTGTAAACCTGAACAAATAAAAATACAATTTTTGATGAATATAGGATGAATATAGTGAATACTATGAATATAGTTCACACATCCGGTAATAACATGGTGAAGAATTTGAAAAATCATAATTTGACAAATATTTAAAAAAATAATAATGTTAATAATAATAATCCTCAAATTTTAGGAAAAAGTATTGGTAACTCAAAATGTTTTCAAATTAAAATTATATTAGAAAAAAAATCGCTCACGAAAAAATCGAATCATGTTTACGAATTGAAAAAGCCTTTTATGAAAAAAAAAATCATGTTAGTTAGCTTCTTCACTACATTCAAAATCCAATAAATTTAACTTTTTTAAAGTGAAAATTCTTTGCAGTGATTAATCGAAAAAAATTATCGTTATGATATGCTTTTGCATGACACAGGTAAAACAATATAAATAAAATAAACCCTATTTTTATATATATTTGACTTGATTCTATTTGTTTTTATTAGTTTTCCAAAGTCTAAAAATTCACTGACTCCACACACCATCAAAAGTGGTTTTAATTAACCCCTTACTTATACCCCTTTACGTAACCCCCGTTTCGTCGCAACTCTGAATATTATTTTAATGCAAATTCAATTTTCAAATTATTTTTAAAACAGACTATTTTTATAGATACGTAGATGACAAATATCCTACATAATATGTTTTGAATATACATTTTTAACGAATATATGAAATCATAATTTTGATGCAGTCCCGATCTTATCTTCTAGATCTTCACTCATAATGAGTGAAAAGTTTAAAATAAATTGATTTGCTTTCAGATTAATATTGTTAAGAATGTTTTATATGATTTAATGCAAGAAGAATTTAATAAACATATAATATCTGTATTAATAAGTAGATTATCGATATTGCACTAGCTATGTATGCGTGGAAATAACAAATCGCCTTCTTTTTCAAAAAAAAACTATTATTACATTCATAGAATATCATTATAAAAATTATTAAATAGATTAAATTCATCCGTAACCATCTTCACGGAATTAATTACTGTATCTAAAAATTGTAAATAAGTTTCAATATGTTTTTTAGCAATATCTATTGGCTTTAACTTTGAATTCTCTTTATTTTTTTTCTGTTTTCTTGTAGGCGTGTTTGGTTTTCCTGGAAAAGATGATACGATATTATTATCACTTGTTGTCGATTCGACAGAATTTTGCCGGGACAATGAAGATTGCAATTCTAATTTCTCATTATCCAGATATATTTCAACGCCAAATATTTTAAATAGGTCTTCAATATTTTCATCATCTCCATAACCACTAAACAAACCCATACAGATATGTTTGTACAAGGCATTGCAATGTACATTAAAATAAGCGATTAATGTGTTAAAATGTTCTGGAAAAGTACTTTCAGAAATCAAACCATTTTCAAATCTCGCTATTGAATTTCCAAGATAGAATTCATAGTTTCGTGATGAGTTTCTATAAATCGTATCTAGAGCCTTTACAAGAGTCACTGTTTCATAATATATTGCTGCAATGGAAAATTTGAAAAAAATATCATAAAACGCATAAATATAAGACGGGCTTAAAATAGCGTTATTTAAATTATTAAGAATCTGATCAATTGACTTACATTCTCCGTTCCAGTAAAACTTTATAATGTTTGTATACAAACCGGTATAACTAATAATAATACTATATTGGTTTAACAAAACTTTTAAATTTAAATTGGAAAAATTATTAATTACGGATTCCTTATTTGCAATAAATTTAATAAATGCGTTTTCATTCAAACCAATTACATTTTCGGTGTTATATAGTAAAAATTTATAATTAGAAAAAATACAAAATGTTTGCCTATATGAATTTAATTCAATAATAACCACATACAATAACCGTTTTAGGTCAGAACAGGACCCCTCGCGATTAAACTCACGCTTTGTGAACAACTCTACAGAAACCAAATTATAGGTTATTCCCTTTAAAGATCCATCTTGGTTCTCGAAGGTTAAAAAACCAAGATATTGTACAGCACGATAGAGTATTTCTCCAACTTTTCTACAGTGATCGCTGTCCGTGTCTTCAGGATTATTATTACTAATAATATTGAATTTACTAACACTGTATTGATACATATTTGTGCAAAAATTGCACTTGTCTTGGTTTCTACTTATTTCTTCATTAGTTTCATCCACCCACGGTGACAAACTAGGTGCATCCAATGTCACAGCCGAATTCTCTTCATTGTTATTATCTGTAAATAGATTATTTCGAATAAAAGAATGTATTGTTTGTTTCATTATCATATGAGATGAGTGGTCTTTTTTATATTTTATGTTTAAAAACTCAAGCACACTAACAAAGCATTTATAGTGTGCGATTTGATTTCTCATTGCAAGCATAAAATCATTTAATGTTATTGATTGTGTATCAGTGACTATTATATTAACATATGGCAACTGTGAGGCTTTTTTATAATTGTCTTTTTCGATTGATTTTAAATAAAAATCAATACCTTTTTTAACTACTGAAATTTTATCGTATTCAAATTTAGTTCCATCGCATAGTTTATAAAAACTGTAAATCAACTGGTATACGAGACCCGTATGAGGGGAGAAAAAGAAATCTAATTTTTGAAAATGCAAAATAACGTTGTCCAAACTTGACCTGTCTGTATTTATAATTCTTTTAAGTTTATAACATATTAATTTCATGATTGTATTGTATACCACTTGCATATACCAGTATATAACATCAAGATTATGTAATTGCTGCATTTGCTCGAAAAATAATTTTATACCAGCCTTTCCACCGGATTCAAATTTAAACAGTTGATTGGATAACTCAAATGATACCATATCTTCTTGGTTTATTATAATCTCTTCTAATAACATATGGTTTACATTATAGCACACAATCGGTTCATTAAAATCAATTTGATTTATTGTATTCAGAATAACTCCGATTAGATCATCATTCACGTCTAATTTATATATAGGGAACCCATATAAATGTTTAGTATTATAACTATTTGGAAGTTGACAATTGTAGGCCAAGACTCTTTGAATATCATTTACACCTTCAAATATTCCAGGGATTATTTCATAATCTATAATTCTTTCAGATTTTTCAAATAAAATATTCATTGCATTAATTTTGAAGTACAGCGTTAGTACTGAGTTTAAAATGTCTGTGTCCATTAATAAATTATATGTCAATATGCTCATCAAATTAATTAATATGTTTATATATAGTTTAATCGGTTCCATTATTTTGTTTAAAATTTGTATAAATTCTTTATACGTTTCATTTGAATATATTGGTGGGTTTAAACTCAATAAATTATTAATTATTCCTAAAAGTTTATTATGAAGCCATTGGGCAAATGTACAATTCATACAAATATAAAATTTGGATATCGATTTACAAAATAGTGGCTCAGTTATATTACCTTCATCTTGGTCTATTATTTGTGTATCATAATAATATATCTCACAAGTATAATTTGACCCGTTGGTTATCTGAACTGTACTAATATTATCATCTTTTCGTATACTTACTGATAGCTCTCCAATGCTATTCTGTAACTTATCGATTCGATTTAAATTTATTTCGAATTTTAAAGGAAATGTAACTTGAACCATTTTTAAAAACAGAAATTTGATAAAAAGTATCGTATATTTCTTCATTGGAAAATAAATGTTTGATTTAAAAGTACGTATTTTTCACAACACCTTTTATACTTATGATATAAAATTCAATTCTCTTCATTAATTTTATTGACTTTAATACATATTCATTAACTAAATAAAAAATGATTATATTTACAGAGCTGGTTTATTTTATTTTGCCAGAAACGATAAATAAAATAGGAATTGCTGCCTGTTTAAAATCATCATATTATTGTATAATAAACATTTTGTACATTTACAGCTAAATATCATACATCAAAAACGATTTTTAAAATTTAAATTATTATTATTATTATTATGATTATTATAATAACTATTACCAGTATTAATAAATGTTTGATGCTTGTCAGGTAAGTATTAAAATGTTTAGCCAGCTATAAATCATTTTAAATAGAACGCTATGCATAAAAGGAAATTATTGATTTAAACACTCCCAAATGATTGTTCGGAAAGTATGATATTTGATTTTGGTTTCCGTCTATAGTTAATAAGTTAATAAGTTCCGTGATACTAATTAAATGAATCACCATGAATATTAACATACAAGTGTAGTTTATCACGCCGCCATTAATAATCATATTAAATTCTCTTAAGCATTTTATTATATTTCACTATTTTATGCAAGCGTCATCGTTGGCAGTATATATAACAATAATATTAAAACTTTTTTGTACATTTAAAAATCAACTCAAAAACCTACAATATTGCATTAGTACCCCGATTACCAGATGATTTTAAACAAAATGTGTATGGTTCGTAAATATTGTGTTTAAATTATCTGGCATATGTAGTAACAACTCTGCAAATAAGTTTTTTGTATCGTATTGAGTAAAAAATAAAACGTGTACTTTATGATACGCATTTGATGTAATAATAATACTGTAAGAGTAATATAAGTAAAATCTAAATCACCTATTTCGTAATTAATAAATAGGTTCAATTACTATAATGGGTCGTGTTGTAAACGTTCTGATTATATTTTTATGTTTTACAATAATACAATTTGAGATTTCCTATACAAAATTATTCGTAAATACTAGAGACGACATTGGTGCATTACAAGAAGCAGCTCATGAAATGACAAGCCGTAGAAAAGTAAGTCCCAATTTCAGCGTTGTTAGATTACAAAGTGCATCGTGTTTGATATATTACTATGATAAAGAAGAACTGCAAGTTCTTCAGGATTCCAACGATAAAAATAAATCGTTATCAAAATTTTATGTTTGCATGAACTGCGTATTCGCCGAATGGATTCGAAAAAAATTATATGAATTCGTTCAAGAATTTCCATTGTTATATCAATCGAAATTTATGGACGAATATGACACATACAAATCTGATTTTAACAAATCACTTGCAGTTTTAAACGGAATTATGAAACAAACAGTACGGTTCATAAATATACTGTTCAATTTTTTGAATATAGTAACTTACAGTGCATTTATGGATATAGATTTGTTAAAAACATTGTTGTCGTTCAGTTTTAAAATCAACTATATAAATAATCTTCAATATCAATATGAGTACGACGAAAGATTAAAAGCCGAAAAAACAGATCATGTTGTAATTCCTAAAATTCTCCAAGTCATAAACGATATTCAAAAATGTATTTTATTTAATTGTGACATTACATCTGATTATGCAAATAAACAATTTTATGGCTATTGGACGACCGACAGTGAAGCAACCGAAAATGGCATAAACGAATTCCTTCGGGAAATAAAGCCAATGAATTTAGAAACAGTACGTGAGTATTGCAGTACGAAACAAATGTTATTGGGCAATATACTAGTAGAAATTGAAGAGACTAACACTGTAGCAAAGGATTTACAAAATGTGGTTTTCCAAATTAAATGTGAAAACGTTTTATCAAGAATGAATGCTCAAAAATTCTTCGAAAAAATTCAATTTTCTGATAATCTGGAAGTGATATTCTGGTATATGAAATCGGTTTACGTTGCAATCGTACAATTAATAAGCAAAAAAACGTTCCCAATAGTAGACAATTTAATAAAAAAACAAGGCCGAAATAATGTCGTAAATTTGAGTATAGATTTGTTTGAAGGATTTAAAACAATGCATTTTTTCTTTTCAATTTATTCGGATCTGCCGTTAGATTTAATTGAAAGTTTTAAAAGTTTAGGTGAAAAAAAGCTCATTGAAATTCATACACTAAAGAATGTACGGGATCATTTAAAAACGTATAACTCTAAAGAAATGGATAACTCGAATTTCATCCTAAATCTTCCAGATGTTGAAATTATAATAGCACATTCTTTAGTCACACCATTGGAAAATTTTATGAACTCAATGATTAATAAAATTTCTGATTACAAATGTTTTGTTAATTTACTAGAATTTCTATACGTAGAATACGGTAGATATTACACGCCTCACATGAAAAACGTCAAAAAAGTGTTCACCTTCATGGAAGTAGAACTATGCAAAAATAGTGCACGAGAGCAATACAAACCCCTATATAAGTTGTATGAGTATTTTAACGTTGAAAATAGTAAACCGAGTATGTCCACATCCGTGTATCTTGCTAATAATTATGATTCTGCAGTCAAAAACAGCTGTGACTTGGTTGTAAAATTGTATCAGTATTGTTTTGAGACATTTATAATTCTTAACAATAGTCAACGTAAATATAAACTTAACGGTGAAATCGATTTTGACGAAGTCAAAGAAAATCTCAACTCTATCATGCAATTTTTATCAAATTCAACTATTAAGTTTGAAAATACCCCCCTTAATAGTATTACATTTAATTTGGTTCCGTTGATGCCATTTATAGCGGTCCGCCTTTACAATGAAGGTAATTATCCTGAAATAAAAAGGTTGATGTATGTGATCATGTCTGAACTAAATACGTACGGAATAGACTACTGTGTCCCGCCAAGTAATAACTATTTGCTATTTAACAATATTGATTTGAATATAACCGGTAAACATAACACATATTTTATGGAATGGCAAAAGTGCATCAACTTAATAAGCATGAAAAAGAATTTCCCTAACTATTCAGATTTGATTAAAATATTTATGGACCAATACAATAATTTTATCGTTTTCTACGATCTAATTGTATTGTTTAAGTGGAAAGGCGAATTAAAACCTTTTACCGAAATTCTCTGGGACATAAGTAATACAATTACTACTCCAATTTATAGAAACGCATTATACGATCTTTATTTTAAATTAGTTCTCGCTGTTATATATTACGAATCGCAATCGTTTATGAAAAACTTAAAGACAGATAAAAATAAATTGAATGAACAAGTTATTGAATCTTATGATGACTATTTTTATTCAAAATTACAACCGTTGAGCAATGTTTTTCCTCCATATTTTAGAAATTTTGTTTCGAATTACTATTCATATATGGTATTATACTATTCATTTATAAAAATGACAGAAGATCAGAATCCTACCAAAATGTATCGTTATAATGAAAAAAAATTAATTGATGAATTAATAATATTTGGCGTTCAATTAGATATCAATGCATCTAAACAGTCTCTTGCTGAAATCCCTGGAGTTCCGAAAACAAAATTTAGATTGCCGTGGTCTAAAACGGATACTTTAAAGGATAGATTAGAGACGTTTATAAATACCGTGGATGATTTATTAACAACAGTTGAAGCAGTTAAAAATATATTTAATTTGTATGAATCATATTACACAAATATACCGGTATATTAATTTTAATGACGGTAAAAGTATACATATTGCAAAGGAAAACTTTATACACTCGAATAATGTTCACTGTCTACTGTGCAAACGGTACGCGTTAATAAACATTATCGTAAACCTTCTAACTAAACGAACTGTTTCTTTATCAATAAATTTCTTTAATTTTTAAATTTCGTTATTTTTTGTGTAAAACGACGATCTTACAAAGTAAAAGTACAAAATAAAACAGAAACAGATAAGTATAATCGAATGGGTACCTATTCTTCTTCTTTTCCTTCGTCACCATTTCAGCTATTTTGGGTCAGTCAGCTTTGTCTTAAATTTCTACTTGACGCAATTTCCCACCTCTCATATACTGGCTGTCCTTGAGGGGAATTAAAAAAATTATTTTTAATAAAAGTAATTCGATTTTATACTATTTCATTGAAAATTGTCAGAGTGACAATATTAAATGCAATGAAGGAGGCTTTAAACTAAAATGGACTGATAATATTAGATTAATTTAGTAGGACTCCATCTTTCCTCTATCGCTTTCAATTTAACTTCTGGCTGTTATTCGTATCCGGAACAGCGGGCACCGGGCTATCTTATTGTATCGAATTTTCACAGTTGTGTTTACTTAAAAATGATTTTCATCTGAAATTTCAGTGATGGGGGTTGCTTAAGCCAAAAAGTCCACTACAAAGCTACAATACTGAAATAGGTAATCGTTCGGCCGTTCATCTCAATTTTTATATGGCCTAGCTAAAAATACATACCAATAAAGAAACACCTATTTTGGTTTTTAGAAATAAAAATACGTTACATATGTTACATCATACTATATTATATAGACACTTTTCAATATTAATATAAGTTTAACTCATACATTTTGTTTATTTTTTTAGATAATTGTTTTTCATGTGTATTATTATTTTTAAGTAAAAAATTATTTATACAAAGTTATTATTTATATTTGTAATGTATATATTATATTTTATAATTATTTATAGGTAGAAATTCAAATGTTTGAATATTATGTGTATAACGTTTTGTATAAGTATCTAAATTGATATCAAATTTCAATCTTAATTAGTATCATAGGTTACATATCTATACTTAAATTTTTAACTTAGTTACACACAACAATATTTATTATAAATAATTAAATATTATTGATACAGGTAGACATAAAGTATAAATGTTATAAGAATTGTATTTTTCAATCAATAAACAAATTCCCTATTCAAAATCATGGTATTATGAAATTGTAATAAGATTTTTTAAGCATTTGTTAATTATTGATTGTGAATCAATATATTTACGTGACAATGCCACATATTGTATGAACAATTTTCGTCTTGTTAGTTAATAACAAAATATAATTATTTTAAATAATTTGAACATAGATATAGACAACACATTTCGATTTTGGGTTCAAAAATTTGAATAATATTTTTAAATAAATTATAAAAAAAAATAAATAAAAATGGGTGTTGTCGTAAATAAAAGAAAATCACGTATGAAAGCAGAGCCAAGAACAAGTTCGTAAAATTTTTTTTAAGTAGTTGGTGATTTGTATTATCTATTTGGTAAGTTTGCCCGAATATTTTAAAACTGCTTTGATACCACTGACTACAACTATAAATACTGTAACCGTAAATTTATAAATATATTATATGTAATCGAAATAATAGAAGGAATTCAGGATATTTTAACAGGGAGGAAACATGATCCACCCTTCATTTTATTGCTAAATTTTATGCTACCGAGACGACAGTTGAATCGTAACGTGTATTACTACGCCACTTAGTACTTACCTGCTATAAGGGAATAATACCTACTAAAAAACTTACCTTTTATTATTATCACAGAAGAAAAAGTAATTGTATAGGTGTTCACTCGCGGTGTTTATTCATGTTTTATAATATATATATATGTATGTAGTGTATTTTTTAATAATGTCGCAACTTTATGTAATTGTTATCAATTAGTTTTATCTAAGAAATATTACTTTTTTCCCATAGTTTATCATACTTGAATAGATTAATTGGATATTTGAAATAACTTCACTTGTTATGTGTCGAGTACAACAACCAAGAGTGAACTATTGAAAACTGTTTGAAATACATTTCATTAAATTTAATGAGTATTGTTAAGTAGAACAATATTTTTTTCTCATTATTATATGATATTTACATAGTTGTTATTTAGTAAATTTTATCATTTTGTCAATTTTATTACTTTTAAGATCGAAATTAGTACGATTATGATACGAATAATAAATATTATTATTAAATATTTAAATTTTATTCAACTTGTATTCATCTAAAAGAAGTTCAATATAGGCACTTATATATAAAATAATTTACATAAATTAAATTTATTTATTTTCTCTTTTTTTTATTTTTATATATATATTTTCACCGTGGACATAATTTCTAACTCCGGGAACTTTTTTTCGGGCATTTTTATAGAACCCCGACAATATTAGTCGGAAGCCCGAAAAATCTAAAGAAAAACGAAGAAAAATTAAATATTAGTTAATACACTTCAACTAACTAGAAATATTTTATCTCGAAATGCCATATTTTAATGTTAAATATTGTGATTATATCATATTAAGGATATTTATGGTTATGGAGATTATTATTAAGTTGATCACGGTTGTAAAATCAACACAAAGTTAACAATGATTAAATTCCTCGGTATCACGATTAAATAAATCGCTTTTAGAATGCTTTCGGTGAAATCGATCCTTATAAATTATCAAAAATTGTGTATTGTGACTAGTGGTAAAATATTTTGTATTATGTCAAAAATAATGCCAACAAATATACATGATATTTCAAATAGAAAAATTTAATAAATCGATAATGATTATTCATTAACACTACATATTCGGTACTATAGCCAGGATCGCCTCCTTTTTAATTCAAAAAAAAAAGAGCTGATACTGGGGATGGAAGCGGCCACTGTTGTAGGTGAGAAGTTGTGAGGGTAGGATACGTAAGATTATTTCATTCATATCTGTAAACAACGATAAACCATTGTTTGACGAAAGTCGATTCCCAGCCGAGTTTGGTAATACTTAATTTGGAATGTCGTATTTTTTTTTTTTGCGATTTGCGTTTAAATTTTTGATTTAAAATTGATTTTAAAGCGTTTATTGAAAAAAAAAAATCGTCTGATGATTTTGGAAATTTCACCACATCTAGGTAAGTTCAATATAAGTATTATTACCAAGTTTCAAGTCTCTACTTGTATTTATAACCGAATTACAGCACAAAAACTCCTAAAAATTAAAATTTCTTAAAAGCTCAAAAATGCCTCAAAAATGTTGGCGATGATACCATAAGAAAGTAAATCAAAAAGACAACAAAATAGGTATCTTGATTTTTCGCGATTAAATCATTTTTTCTGGCAGAAAACATCGTCAGTGTTGTTATAAAATAATGAAATCATGAAATTATACGTTTTCCTACGTTTTTTCCCACTTTCCCCCTTAAGTGTTTTTATTTAAAAAATGGCGTCGAAAAAAAAATGACTTCTTTAAAGTATCATTTAGACAACTTGAGCTTTCAGAAAAGTTGATACACATAAAAATCGGAGCAAGTTTTTTACTAAGAAAAAACATGTCCACAGACAAAAACAAAGAAAAAGATAGAAATCTTAGGATAACCACTTGTTTCCTAGCTACGGTCGGAGTCTAAAATATTATACCAATACAAATTCCATAATGCCATTATTTCGAATAGGAATTTCGTTTTATTGATCGAAAAATACAACACTTAAAATATTTATACTTTATACTATACATGTATCAATAATAATATTTAGTTTGATTTCATAATTAATAGATTTGGTAATAGTTAAGTGCGAAAATTTAAACATAAAATAATAATTAAGTATGAAATTTAATCTCAATTTAAAATTTAAATACTTGTATTTATACTTATATATACGTTATATTATAATATTCTAACATTTGAATAACTACATAAAAAAAGTTGTACGATTCGTGTAAATCAATTTTGTACAAATCACATAATTTGTACATTATTCACTTAAAAATAATAATAAATAGAAAACAATATTGAATAATTAAAAAATGTGTAATTTAATTACCGCTATTACAACTGAGTAGGTACAAACAAATTATTTAAAAGAAAAAAATACTATCGCACATTTCTACTTGTAACTGTAACACAGCGAGATCATGAGAGTGCGGTGTGCATTGTGTACATTTAAAAATATTTATCTGAAAAATGTTCGAAATAGATATTAATTCGTTGGAATTTTTGTTAGTTTGGTGGAAAGCTATGAATAATAATTATCGTGTCATTTTACACGACAAACATCGACGTTTGAAAATTAAAACGATTTAATGATATACAAACAGTTAATTAACCTCGTCGGTTTATGTTTTCGGTCCCAGGTTTCAGAGGAATAATTAATACGTTATTAAGTTTTAGGTCAGTATATTAGTATAGGTATAAGTTATAAAGTTAATAATATTCGAGTCTTATTTTGCCTTACACCTTTTTACCGTCAGTAAAATTAATAATCCGGTATATTTTTATAATACGATTCATACACATCAAATAGCATTTTAACCTCCTTTACAGTTAATAATAACTCATCTACTATTTCCACAAACTCGTCTAATTTCTCCGAAAAAATCGTCGATGTAAGCCATTGAAAAATATTTTTGTTTTTCGATTTGTCAATGGGTAAAACAGATGCCTGTTTCCGTGACTTGATATCCAATTCAACGCCATATATTCTGAATAGATCATATAAATTACTTTCATTATCGATATACATTTTTTCAGATTTGCAATTGTCTGGCGCTGTAATACATGAATAGTATGAGATCATATATAAACTGTAGTTTGATATAAACTCGTTAAAATATGGAGGAAAATCACTCTCGGGTGGTAATTTGGCAATAACATATTTTCCATAAGTCATTTCTTCTACATTAATATTACGTTTATCTGCATCTAAATGTTTCATTAGACATTGTGCTTCATAAAACATAACGACAAGAGTAAATTTAAAATAAAGATCGTATAACGCGTTTACATAAATCGAAGAAGTAATCGCATTATTAATATTCAAAAAAATATATGTAAGAGGTTTTAATTCGCCTTTCCATTTAAACAATACGATTTGGTCGTACACAAGGATAAAAGGGTATTGGTCGGAATATATTTTGCTCAAATCCGAATAACTAGGAAGTTCCTTTTTCACGCTTAGTGAGTCGATATACTTTTGCCATTCAACGAAATATGTGTTGTGTTTACCAATTCTATCCAAATCGATATTGTTAAATAACAAATAATTATTACTTGGCGGAACGCAGTAATCTATTCCATACGTATTTAGTTCAGACATGATCACATGCACTAGCCGTTTTAGTTCAGAATAAATCCGTTTGTCGTAAAGCTGGACTCCTACGAACGGTATTAACGGAATCAAATTAAATGTGATTCTATTAAGGGAAGTATTTTCATATTTAATTGTTGAATCTGTCAAATAATTTATGATAGAGTTGATATTTTCCTTGACTTCGTTGAAATCTATGTCATTTGTGTTTGTATATTTAAATTGAATATCGTTAAGAACTATAAATGTCTCGAAACAATACTGATACAATTTGACAACCAAGTCACAGCCGTTTTTGACGGCAGAATCATAATTATTAGCAAGATACACGGATGTGGACATACTCGGTTTACTACTTTCAGTGTTAAAATACTCATATAAATTATTCAGAGGTTTGTATTGCTCACGTGCACCATTTCCGCATAGATTTACTTCCATGAACGTGAACACTTTTTTGACGTTCTTCATGTAAGGCGTGTAATACCTACTGTATTCTACGTATAGGAATTCTAGTAAATTAACGAAACATTTGTAATCATCAATTTTATTAATCATTGAATTCATAAAATCTTCCAGTGATCTATCTAAAGAATGACGTACACTTATTTTAACTTTTGGATAATATAGCTCCGATTTCTTGTATTTCAGTTTATTTGTGTTATACATTCGTAAATTTTTCATTAATTTTTGTAGGCTCTCATCATCAATTATCCTGTTTTTAATTAATCTTCTGAAACTATCAATCAACTCCAAAGGCAAATCCGAATAAATTGAAAAGAAAAAATGTATTGTATCGAACCATGTAAAAAAATCTCCATTCAATTTTATGACATTTTCTTTTTTTTTTCTGTTTAGTAAAATATCTTCTAATGCTAGGAGCGTTTTCTTACTTATTAATTTTACGATTGCGATGTAAACCGATTTCATATACCAGAATATCACTTCCAGATTATCAGAAAATTTAATTTTTTCGAAGAATGCTTGAGTATTTATGGATACATTGTTTTCACATTCACATTCGAAGTACACCATTTCTAGATCCTTAGTTACACAGTTAGTATCTACACTATCTACAAGTATATTGCCCAATAACATTTGTTTCGTACTGCAATACTCACGTACTGTTTCTAAATTCATTGGCTTTATTTCCCGAAGGAATTCGTTTATGTCATTTTCGGTTGCTTCACTGTCGGTCGTCCAATAGCCATAAAATTGTTTATTTGCATAATCAGATGTAATGTCACANCTTTTAATCTTTCGTCGTACTCATATTGATATTGAAGATTATTTATATAGTTGATTTTAAAACTGAACGACAACAATGTTTTTAACAAATCTATATCCATAAACGCACTGTAAGTTACTATATTCAAAAAATTGAACAGTATATTTATGAACCGTACTGTTTGTTCCATAATTCCGTTTAAAACCGCAAGTGATTTCTTAAAATCAGATTTGTATGCATCATACTCGTCCATAAGTTTTGATTGATATAACAATGGAAATCCTTTAACAAATTTAAACAATTTATTTTGAATCCATTCGGCAAATATACAGTTCATGCAAACATAAAATTTCGATAACGATTTGTTTTTATCCTCCGATTCCGGTGTCTTTGCGTACTCACTGTCATAGTAATATATCTGACATGATACACTTTTAAATTGTACAGCAAATAAATTATTATTTATCTTTTTACGTCCTGTCATGTTATGAGCTCTTTCTTGTAACAATTCAACGCGTTTGTCTTTAGTATTTAACCATAAATTTGAAGAATTTCCAAACTGTATTATTTCTAGACACAAAAATATAAATAGAACGTTAACTTGACGCATTGTTATAATTGTATTTATTTTTACTTAAAAAATATGTATTTTAGATTTGACTTGTATAACTCTAACAGATTTCACATCAAATTCGTTATTAAGTATAATAATTTTGCTTTTTACTTTGTGAGTAACAAAGAAACGTGTTTAAAGAGGTGTATCTACTTATACCAGATAAAATAAACATTATGTTTAACGAAACACAAACATTTTATTTAAAAGCATTTGGTGCTTATGCAATATTAAAGGTTTTTGAGTTGAATTTTATATGTTTAAGAAAACTTATTACTATGCATACATTTTATCCAATTTTCAGATTCGGAGCGTAGCGATGAGTTTTCTTTAGTTTATTATTATTTATTTTTTCTGCCTGTAAACGACTTTTCAAAAAAATCTTGCTCCAATATACAAAGTGTAGCACCTTTACTAAAAATTCATTGTCTCTATTTGGTTCATAGAGGTCATTTTTTGATTTTACAAGAGTTTTTTGAAATACTAGGGAAAACTCCAAAAAACAATTATTTGTAAAACGACATGTATTTACAACGCACCACTGTGTTACCATTTTCATTGTTTTTAATTTTTGTTCATGATGTTTTCTGTCAAAAATATTTCTCTAATCGAAAAATGACAAGGGATCGATTTTATTCATTTTAATATAAAGCCACTGATAAAATCTGTTATTATTTGATATCTAAAGTACTAGTTTTCATAACAATTGAAAAACACCAAAAAAAAAAAAAACGATAATTACTATTTATTTCAAATTATGACACAACAATTTCGTTAATTAAAATTAATATAGCTTATGTTTTGTCCCATAAATATTACTCCAATAGAAAAGCAATAACGCTCCTTTTTTGTTGTATTTGTAAACTAATCGTAGAAAGTACTTTTACAATTTTCATTGTTGTTTTTTTTTATATAAATGAACAAAACTAAAAAATAAGTAGAAAGTACAGGACTATTTACATAAATAATTTATTTATTATTTAAAATTGTATTTTTTTGATGTGATTCAGTTAAAAATATTTATAGAAACTTGACATTTTGACAGAAAACCCTTATTTACTTTTTCAATACATTGTAAAATTTCTATACGTGGATTTTTGAGGTATTTATAGGTATTCTAATTTCGCGAGTGCCTTTTATTTATTTAATAAGTGCTCGGTGGGTAAAATTGTTAGATTAAACAAAAATGCTTGAAAATTTAATGAGTGGTTCATTATAAGTCGTACTTTTTGGTCAAAAAGAATTAAGTGTAATATATTTTTTATTTATAAGATATATTATCAAGTTATAATGAAAATCGTAAATATTAGGGTCTTTCAAAACATGTGTAACCGAACTTCTCTCCTAATCGTTTTTCGTTAGTAATGGTATAAAATGAATAACTTTACGTATTCCACCTTCCCGGCTACCCACCTTTAACAGTGACCGCGCCCATTTCAGTATCAGCTGTTTTCTTATGTGAGCACTTTTTCTATCAAAAATCTTGCTCCGATGTGCCATGTGAAACACCTTTTTTGATTTTCCAAGGAGTTTCAAAATAATTGAGTTGATAACATTTATGTTGATAACGTCTTAATCGGGTATGATAAACATGATTTTTGTTTACAAATTCTGTGTTTGTACGACATATCGGTGTTGTGCAATCCAATGCGTACGTTTTGATCATTTGAATGTCAATACTAATGTAGACTTTTTTTACCGGTGTGTTTCCTTAGTTAAGGATAATAATAAGAGAATTTGAAAAAAAAAAAAAAATGTTAAACAGAGTATTGAAAATACTTAACCTACGAATGAGCCGTAACCGGTATTTAAGCCGCACAAATGAACCGGGCATTTTTACAAGTGATCCCGGCAGTGGGGTCGCGCGCCAAAATAATTTTCCTCGTTACCAGAGTATCCACTACACCTCCCGCGCAACATATCACGCACGGCGGCCGTCCGGTTTGCCTATATGTCGTATTAAACACGACACACGAACGAATCGTTTGGTTACAGTTATTTAAAAGAAAACAAAAATGATATTATTTACAACACCGTGTTCCGGAAACCTACATTGTAACATAGTCCACGTGTCGTGCACGCCAGCGGTCTGTCAACGTTCGGAAGGATATCAAGCGGTCAGTATCGGATCGTATAAATTATAATAACAACAATAACATGCGTCGTGTCATCGGCCTGATTCGCAATCATTCCAACTCCAAAAGTGCGATTTTTAGTTTGTTACGTTTTATTTAAAAACGAACGCGTCGTCGAAGAACGTTCCCGCGGTATTATAGGACAATTTTATTATTTTTTCCGTGAAAACAGCCGATTAGTGTGCACGTATACTTTAAAATACAATGAATTAGTTTTTTTTTTTTTTTTTAATCTCCCCGGAAAAGTAGTCGATACGGAGCTACAGCAATATTGCGAATTAGGCCGACGACGCATACTGCATAGGCGTATAGATACAGTGATGCTTTGAAACACAACGTTTAAATATATCGTTACGAGTTTCTTTTGGATTCGTTTATTTTGAAACGATTTTTTTTTTCTTTTCTTTTTTTTTGTTTATCGAAATACAATACAACATAACAATGCAATTAAATATTTCGAATAGCTCTTATTCGTGTTCCCAGCTAACAATTTAATATTAAAATACGATATTTTGTGAAACACCAATATAGCATTGATACTAACTACACGGCCGAGGTTTATTTTTTCACGAAAGTGATCCGTGATTTACTTCGCACGGCGTCACGAGTTCCGTATATGGAAATACAACAATATCTTCATCTTTTTTTCGCCGCTCATCGACAAAAGGCTCATAGCATCCCATATCAGTAATCGCAGAACAAATATGAATATCTGTATTATTTCTGACAATTCACTAATTTTACTTATTCAAAAAAAATCTAACTACTAAGGAGTTAACACTATATTTTATTGGAGTAAACACTTTATTTTTTAGAAGTTAACACTATGTCAATGTTGGAAATTACCAACATTTGTAGGAGTTTGCCGTCCCCCGATTTTCCGTCCGTTTCGAGAGCTTCCACGACGGCCGTTAAACCCGTACACATATAATATTACACTACAACATACATATTAGAATAATGATAATAATAATATCCGATTTTATAATCACGCAGCTTAAATAGATTAAAAAAAAAAAAACGCGATAAAATTCGTATACCCATCACTCGTAGGCGTACGAGTACGCCTCTATAAATAATATTATAGTTTTTTATTTTTTTCTCTACATCGTCGTCGTCGTCGTCGTACAGGCATAACAACAGCGGAATATACGTACGCGTGTAACTCGATCCGAGATCTGGATCGATAAACCGTAAAAAAAAAAAAAAAAAATTTGAATGAAACGAAACGCGTACGATAAATTAAAAAAAACAATATTATGCATCGAATTCGTTACGACCGTCGCGCCGTTTGGGTGACACGATATAACATAAAGGCGTAATACTATATTATTATAAAGTATCCGCCTCTCGTTAATTATACTACGTCCTCTCTGACGCATGTTTTCTATACGTGAAGAAATTATATTTATTTTTTATTTTTTTTTTGTTGTTGTGTTGCGCTTCGTTATCGTCGTCTGTGCAACGGGTTCAACGGCAACGACAACGACGGAAACTCGGAGCGCGCAATACGAATTTTCGGTTCGCGGTCGACGAGTCGAAAACGTTTTCGGGCAACATCGCGCGACTCGGACGACGATTTTTTCGACGTTTTCATTTTCTTCCATACAGACCTGGCTGTTAACTACAACGCACCGCGCATTGAACGAAAATTGGTCGGACAACATCCGACGAATAAAAAATGCGTGGGTAATAATCTGAATATAAAAAAAGAAATGTTTCTGATTTTTTTTTTCCTATGAAAACTCGTTTGATTTTTCATAAACAATACCACGGATAATATTATGATTAAAGATTCCTTCGTATTTCATTGTGTCGCGTTAAAACGTTCGACGTTTCGTTCGGCTGATGGGCGTTTGGTTTTCCTAACATCATTAACAGTGTTATCAAAATGCTATCTATTATAGTTGGAAATAATTTGCCTCGGTGGAAAAAAAACATATAAATATTTGTTCTACTGTGAAAAAAACCGCATGTTTTCCGCATATAATATTATCATAGGCTACCCATCAAAAAAATAAATGTCTTTCAATCTTTTTGATTTTAAATTTTCATGATTTATAAAAAAAAAAAAAAAAATATTTCGCTAATCAAGCTACCCGAAAAAAAAACAGCTGTTCTTCCAAAATATTCTCATAATTAATTAAAAAATAAATGATTTGAAAGTCTGAAACCTTGCGTTCCAGAGGATTCTAATTCAAGATTTTGGATAACAATTTACGAGTTTCCTACTCGCTAACAACTTAAATAATAAACTTTAATGTAAAATAAATAACTAAATAATCAATAAAAGAAAAAACAACATGTATTTATTACTATCTCTGTGTTTTATTTTTAAATGCATTTAAAATGCTTAAGTGCAGAAAGGGAACATGTCCAACGATTTAAAATAGCTGCGTTCATGTTAATTTTTAGAAAAAAATCATCAATCATGTCGACGATTGATACTTAAAAAAGTGGATAATAACGTGATTTATTCACTTTTACAGCTTCTTCTCAGTGTTGCTAAGACAGTTTGTTGTGCCTTCTGTACTATTTGATTTTAGGGACATGTCTCCTTTCTGAAATTAGTTATTCACATATTCTCTTAAAAGATTACACGTTTATGTTATACGTTGTAAAACTAAGGGAGTATATATAATAAATTATAAGGGAATTAGAGGGTCATAAAACAACAAATGATAAGTATTTTAGCTTATCAAAAAACAGATAAAAACAAATTAAGTACCCTAACCCCCACCCTCCATCACCGAAATTAGATTAAAGAACATATAGTTTTTACTAAAAAATTGTAAACTACAATATTATTGATTTTGTATAAGAACAATGTCATACAATTTTTGTTTTTAGTTTTTTTTTTTTTCTATTTATTTAGCATATATATATATATATATATTATATTAACATTTTACAATTACATACTATACGATTTTCACATTTTTATTTAAACAACAATCAAAATAGTTTACTTAATTCATTAAAATTTTATTTTATTTTCTCGAACACTTGACGTTCGAAAGTACGACATTCGAATACGCAATTTTCGAATAGATAATCGCGGACCTCACTACAAATGACAAACAGTGATCGGTGAAGAAATTTTATCATTGGTCACAACTCACGGGCCAACTCACAATATAGCATTTATTTAAAAGCAGTTCAAAAGCACCGATGACAGTACGAAATTATAATCCCAAGTCCAGGTCTGTCCGAGAGGGTGTGGAGATTTATTTCTCGTCCTCAACTTTAGGGAGCGCCGCGCAATCTACGCGACGAGGGATTGTTTTTTTCTTTTGTTGTTAATGTTAAATTTTTCGATTTTTTTTTTTTTTCTTCAGAATAACCCAGTTTAAATCGTCGATAATCATTTTCCGTGCGACGTTCTATCATCGAATCCCCCGCACGCGCCAACCGACATATATATATATATATCGTAAAACTAATGCGTAGCGAACAGAGAGAAAAAAAACCAATCGACTTCGGATACAATAATATTATTATTGTTGTATTATTACGCGTTTGCCCTCCAGGACCGTTGCCAGGTCGTCACATAAATTAAGATCGGTCACGTGTTGGCACCGACCTTGAAAAACTGCACACCGCTGCGGTACACGGTTTCTTTTCAAAGTGTACACACACACACACACACACACACACACGTATTTATACAGTGTAACTCGCCGCGCGTATATATTAAATAGGTAGTAAGTATATCATGATAATATTGTAGCGGGAGCCCCCCGAGGCTAAATGCGCAGCTGCGTTTTAATCTAAACTGCAATAATAATAATAATATGTGGGACTATATGGTAATAACGAAATACGAAAATTTATGAAAAAAAACTACACGTAAACCTATACACACGCGCGTATATATGTTGCACTTTGTCCGTCTTCCGTCAAGGACTCCGCGGCCGTACTTGCGTCACGACAAACGCACTATAGGTAAAACATTATTATTATAACGCCGCGACGTCGACGTGGATATTGCCCAATTGCTGGATAACGCACCCATGTGCACGTGTCGCAGTGCGGCGAGCAGCAACAATAATAACAGCCCCACAGGTACTCGCTGACGGACGGACGGACGGACGGACGGACGTTATGTTGCGCGCGCGCGCGTATTACAATAATGTCGGCGGCGGAATTCAACAAGCGCGTTTTCCGCCGCGTTTTGTCGTCCGTTTGTCTTTTCGATTGCGCGCGGCGACGACGCAGATAGTGTCACTTCGCGGCGAGTCTTACGATACGATACGCGAAACGGCAATATACACGGCGCTCGCTCCCGAGGACGTCGGAGTATACGGCCGGCGTTTTTATTAGGTGCATGCGCGATAGCATTTACAACCCCGGCGAAGGTCACTCTCCCGGCGCAACTCGCATATTATTTCGGTGTATTACACGCGGTCTCTCCTTGACATTTACCGCGGCGTAACAATGCCGACGATTGTATCGGCGATGGGTCGGTTCCAGTATTTACCGATATCCGGTATATTCCGGAATAATATTATGCTGTACCGGGATATGAAACCGATACCCGCCGTGCGATGGTTGAAATCGAAAACCGCGGGCTATTATCGAAACTAACCGATAATATTATATTGGTTGAAAACCCGAGTTTTAAAATACTCTTTATCATAGTCGGTGACGTCAATATAGACGTTTTTTTTCACCGCCACGCTGCGGCGTCGTATTTACGCGGCCCGTGAGTCCCTATAACATCGGCCGTTTAACTATTTTAGACAGCTGACCCACAGAACGGAGGAAACGTATTTCGCGAGGTCAAAAGGTCCCGCCGGCTACGAGACAACGGGATCCGGAATCCCGGACACGAAGCGGCCAACGGGACGGTTAATAGATCCGTAGAGAACTGAATTAGTTGTGGGTGTAGAATTATTGGTAAACATCAAGTAAGTGAGAGTAAGCAGAAACAGTTTTTTTTTTGTTGTTGTTGTAGCAGTGGACCTGTAAATAGCCCGTACAGATCTAAGAACAAAAAGCAAACGGATGCTATAAATATAAGAGGAGAAAAATGTCGTTTGACTTAACTGACTCTATTAAAAGTACAATTTGGTCTATTTCTGAGCACCAGCGAACGATGATGATTTCGTTCTGACGGACCGGGATAGCCAAAACGGATCGGCATGGCAGAGAATAGTTTAGGATTTGTTTTCATTTTCAAATCGAAGGATTTTTGTTTTCGTATGACGGTTCCTCTACACTCCTCCGCGAGTGCAGTACGTTCACGTGTGTATGGACTGCATCGCTCATGACTCGCGAAAATTAAACAAGAGTAACCTACTGCAAACAGTTCAACGACACACTTCGATGACTCTCGTATATAATCTCGTATACGGAGTGATCGATTAAACTCGTGTAATCGAGGAAAAGGACAAATAGTTTCTATTATAGATTCTAGAATTTTACGTAGTATTTTTTTTTATGAATTTTAATATTAAATGTTGACGAAAATCGTAAATATTACGGCCTTTTAAAACACGTATAACCGAACTCCACTCAGAATCGTTTTTCGTTAGCAATAGGTAATCGTTGTGCACGTCACATCACTCGGATTATATCAAATCGTTGATACTTATGTTAATAAATGATTAATAAGGTTAATATGTAACCGCGGTTAATAGAATAATTATCGTGATTATAAAAGTAAAATCAAAACAAAGTCAATCGTGATTAAATTGCTCGGAATCACGGTAATTAAATCGCGATTAGTGTTTTTGGTGAAATCGGCCCCGTGACGATAAATATTATACATTTTCAATTGTGATTGAATGGTAAAATATTTTATACTTGCCAGACGTCGCATGTAATATTGTAAGTAGGAAAACATAATAAATCGATAATAATAATTAAGTACCTATAGTGAAATTGTTCGCAAATATACATTTGTACAAATATATAACTATAATATGTAAATACATTTATAACAATTTATAATCATCATAATATTAAAATAATTTAAAACGAATACACCGGGTCAGATATAAAAATGCGTGTAACTGTAATAACTCCTGACTGTCTGAGCGATTACGCAAACGCTATCAAAAACTTGTTTGAAACTACTTAAATTTTTTTACGCCGATTCTTTTAAAAAAAAAAAAAAAAAACAGTTGATCATTAATTTTAGTGACTTACGCATTACCGTGTCGAATGCAAAAAAACCATTATACCTACGTTTGTTCCTAACCTAACCTACAAATTCAATATTGAAAACTTATTTCCAATAAAATAATTATTGTTGTACATTATTGCACTATATTTACTTATTCAATAAAATCCGAGGCACAAAATCTGTGCAGTCAATTGATGACAAAAATCAATGTTGACTAATGAACTTAAATATCGTTTAATAAAATACTTTTGTTGGTTTAATTAAATTGAATTCGTCAACAATTTTAAATAAAAAAAAAAGGGCAAAAAATTTGGTCGCCCAACGTGGGGCTCGAACCCACGACCCCGAGATTAAGAGTCTCGTGCTCTACCGACTGAGCTAGCCGGGCAGATGAATGATGGAACAAAATCAGGTTATTTAAGCGGTTCATTTTACTCATGTGTACTACAATAAATATTATTTATTGTTAATAGTATTATAATAGTATTATTATAACACACTTCGAATTTTAAATAGACCACTCTATTTAGTATTGAATATCACGTAAATCGATTCGAAACTATAATGAGTGGTTTTTCACTAAAATAGGTATCAATGAAAATATAGAAAAATCTAATAATAAATCAATTTAAAAAGACAATGAATGGTCACGATATTATTTAACGTTGTTTATAGCAACAAATCACTATTATGAATTACAAATTTTTATTTGATTTTTCGAGATTGTACTTAGTCACCGTAATTGTCTAATATTAAAAACGTATTTAAAACAATAAGTTAAGCAGGTACGAAAATAATTAAAAATTATAGAAGTATTATGTAATTTTAAAAATTTAGTCATCGTTTTATAGGTTAGGCTACTGAAAAAAATTCAATTGATTATGGAGAGGGGGACTGTGAAAATATTAGCTTTTTTTGTTTAGCAATCCGGAAATTGGACTGAGACCTACCTACTTAAATCATTTTCCGACTACAAAATATTTTGTTTTTGTTTTTTTATACTTTTCTTCCTGAATGTCTAACGTTTAGCTTTTTTACAGACTTGTAATGTATTCGAATGATAGAATTTAATGGTTTTTTTTTTTACTTTAATACTATTTTAGATACCTACTTGGGAAAAATATATTTGAATACGTATACTGAATACGGTTTTTCTGTAATTTTTTATTTGCATATTTGAATACTTTTTCTGAGAAAAAATTCCCGATTACAGCTACCTTATTGCTGTATTTTGATTAATAACAAAAATGAATGAAATAAGAAACTAATAACAATCTGTGGAGCACTAATAAGAAATAATTTCTTTACGTTCGCTATAAACAAACCAGACGATGTACGGTATTTGATAACATTGATTAAATTACATTATCAGGCACATAGCCGTAAGGGAGGTCTCCATGGAATCTTGAATGCCCCCTCCCCCAAAATTTTAACTTCTCACAAAAAATTCAGACTATTTGTTGCTGGTGAACAATTTTACATCTTGTTTTACATCAATGTTTCATTAAAGAGGTACTTTAAAGAGGTCATTTTTCGATTTTCCTAAGAGTTATCCGAGCAAATGTGAAAAACCGGGGGAAAACATGGGAAAACCATCAAGAAAAACGTAAGGGAAAATCGGGAACAACATCGGTACAACATTAAACAAATATAATAAAAGAAAATATAAATAAAGTCTCTTTAATTATTTGGCTATAAAATTACATAATATTATTGTTGACAAAGCATCACTATCAACTGAACTTCGCTCAGATTCGTTTTTTCGTTAGCGATGGTTTATCGTTGTTTACAGGTATACATTAAATTCTCGTCTGTATCCTATCTTCCTAACTTCCCACCTACAACAGTGGCTGCACCCACATGTAAAATATGTACGTCTTTTTATTTTTATGTACGTTTGAATAGTTTGAAGCATAGATTTTTATGAAAATCGATCGTTCGTAAAATCATACAATTTTGTACGGATATTATTTGAGGTATTTACCTTACCTCGCCGAAAAGTTGCACTATCAGTACCAAAACGTACTAGAGTAACACAAATTGTAGGTATGCATTACTGGTACTGATTAAAACTATTTATTTATTGGAACGATAATATAAATATCACAAAACCACCCGCTGGCTAATAATGTTTACAATAATATTAATTTTGTTTATTGTACGCATATTTAATCGAATCGTAATAAATTATAATTTTTATTTTTCTGTATTGTTTTATAATCATTCCTTTAAACTTTTTCAACAGCTTATTAAGTTTTCTTCATTGGTTTAATAGTAGCGTTTTTTTTTTTTTATCTTTTCATAAATCTTTTATTCATACATTTTCTTTAGATTTTCCGTTTTCTTTGCACGCGAACTCTTCGAGCCAAGACTGCTGGTAGCTGCGGATGACTTCATGGAATAAGGGTCGGCATTCGGTGATCGTATAATTTTATAGAGAATCATATTATGGATTTAAGGTGAGGTTAAGTTAATCGTAACAGTGGATTAGGCCTACTCGGGGACACCACTATAAAAAAAAACGCGCCTCGTGCAAGACCTCATACGCTTTTCGAATAACGTCAAATATTCGTAATAATATTTCATTGGCGTTGGTCTATAGCCAAGGTGGTGCGGAAAATTGCACACTGATCTTATCCGTGTCTTGAAGTTTATCGTTGCGTACAGGTATAGATTAAATTATCTTTAAATTATTAATCTATAACAGTGGCTGTACCCGTCCCCATTATCGTGTATGTACGAAAAAACGAGAAAATCACGAAAAAAAGTGTTGATTAACTGTTGCAGACTTACAATAAGTCTTCCAAAATCGAGTAAATACGATAATTTAAACATCCCTGTCGACCGAGAACCCGCATGATGCCGATAATTTTAACTCGATTTGACCTCAAAGCGTGTTAATCAAAATTATACGGCGATTATCTGCAATAGTATGAATGCCATTTATTATTAATTTCATCCAGGTTAATAATATTGTTTCTTTGTAAAAATAATCGGATTTCTTCTACAGTCCGTTACGAATATTACATTTTGATGGGTATAGTATAAGTGAACGTAAACAGATAGGTCATCTTACGATGTAAACAAAAAGTCAATGATCGGAAGATAGCCGCCGCAGATGGCCTTTCCCGTGTTATCTCAGTGACGTATAGCTACAGCGGAGGCGACCGAGGTGGTCGCCTCAGGGCGTACATTTCGTTTCTGGAACTTACATGTGTTGTGATAGTGGCGTTTGTCAACTATTTGGTAAACAAATTATGAATTATGATTAAAATCGTATCAGTATAAACGTTAACTGCGGTTCGTGTATCACCTGCAGAGTGTAGCACCTTTTTCCAAAGGAAATCAGACTGATAAGGTAATTTAAGAAGGTAATTTTTTGATATTCCCGTAGAAGTTTTTCCAATAAACGGAAAAAACCGGAAAAAAAAACGGAAAAATAAATATTATTAAGGTAAGTTATGTTTTAACATAATACACGTTGAATAAAATTCAGTATTTGGTAAATTAATAAGTGAGCCGGTACTTTTGTATTTTCCCAGGCCGAAATCTCTCCCCAATCCGCCCCTGTCTGCAGTGACAAACTACTGTCAATAATAATAATATTAAAATCATACCGTTGGTACAGAAATATACGGACCTAGATAATTTAATCAACTAATACCATACTAAACAATATTACTATACAAATTATTTCATATTTTCATAAAAATGTGTTATATACGAATAAAAAATACAAATAGATTATGTGTACGTATTATTATGCATAATATATGTTTGTATTAATAACTTATGTGTGGTATAAATAAACATTTACTTAATTTGAAGATTTTAATGTGTCAAGATATGTTTGGGTTCATCTTTTCCAAAAAAACAAAAAAAAATAACGTAACCACAGTCACAGCAATTTCGGTGACAGCGAGTATAATTTATATTTTCTATTATATTGGGGGTGAAAAAAATGGTTCGCTTTAATTTGTACCTACGATACATTAGTTATATCATCATACAAAATTGCATTGTTTTCAATAATTTTAAAGACGGTAGAAGAAGTTTTTGATGTAGGCTTATGGACTGATACGTAAACTGCCCGTGTTAGTACTCATCAGTAATTTTGGCCTGGTATATACCTGCCAGCTATACACAAAAAATAACCGCGCTACCAATGATCGGGGACGGTATGGCCGAAAATGTATACAGCAGTAAAAACGTCGAAAACTAATGTAGGTACTTATCGTATCGTAATAATATTGCCGTAATTATAATGTAATAACTAATAAATGAGTTGAATGATACCCGGTCAGTGTTCGCGGTCACGTTCGGTTCTATGTTACATTGAAAATAGCATGTGTGCTGTGACGAAACAATAACAAGAAATAAACGTTTTCGGGTCCACTACCGGAATTTTTGACGTGCCCCGCCGGACATCTGTTTTGGATTTAAGTCTAACTGGTAGATTTAAAATCGTAAATGTTCAAAAATAATAATAACAACAGGGATTCCTTTTATTATTATTTGTCCATATCGGAACAGTGACGACGCATAATATATGTATAGAAAATATGTAAGCTGTCAGTAAGACGTTTTGAATTCTAGTTTGTCCCTTTACAAAAAGTATCGAATCAAAGTATCAAAACCCGGAATCCGGGTTTACAATAATAGCAAGATTGAGCATGTGGTGTACACAATAATATTTTATTACCTACTTACCTGGAGAAGTGCGCAGGAGACCGATCCTTGCATTTGTGTGTTAGATATACATTATACAGTATGCACTATACACGCACATTTATTTACTTATATATTAAAAACTTATCCAACACTTAATTCCTACATTTTGTTTGACACAACAATTCAATTTAAAACGAAACAAATATTTTAAACATTTTCTTTCTACCATACTACATCCCGAGTATAGTATTATGCCGAGGATAAAGGTGTTATAAAAAGTTATAAAGGTTTTGTAGTTGAAAAAAAGGCGTGAATCCGACGAGCCAGAAAGCCAAAATGGTATAGTCTTCTTTCAAAAAAAAAATTGTAACAATAATAATTGATATATTAGTCTTAATAACTCATTCAATGGTATGGATACTACAACAACCTGTTGACAATGGTGTTACCCTCATAAATACTATTAATGTTGCAACACGAAGACGTGTAATTTTTACGGTCTATTTAAGCTCTTAACCGGATATCCAAAGAATTCAAAACCAATGGGTTTATTATACCCAAAAACTAATTTTCGAGAAAATCCCACAGCTTGGTTTTGAGACAAAAATTACTACACATCAGGGTTGTAAAGTGTTTTAAATACTTGTTCAAAACGTTTTAAATAAATCCATATGTTTGAAACGCTTAAAAATTAAATGAAAATAACCAATACATTCTGAAGATTGAAGATTATATACGTATTATTTATAGAGTCCCTATTTATTTTTAAAATATAAATAAAAATAAACGGTTCCTATTACTTTTGGATAAAGAAGTAACATTGTTACGGCCAAAGTGGAGTTTATAACTTCATGTACATTTGTAATTCATTTGTTATTTTGTTCTTAAATAAGTATGATAGAATTCTATTTGTAATTAACCATCATCTAAATATGAAATTTACAAAAAAATTTATTTAAAAAATACACATTTTTTTTTTTTTTTTTACAACCCTGCTTTATAGTAATATATTTCAGGGTTTTTCGTCGGGATCTGTGTCATGTCGATATCGGTGAAACATTATTAATACGAGTTAAAAAAAAAAAACCTTTATCCATATATTCTATACAGCACAAAAATCATCCACCGTCATAAACAATACATTATGTTAAAAATCACGTTGTTCTAAATTTAAAAACGAAAAAAAAAAGGATTTGTCGAACTATAGTCAATTTTATTTTTTTCTACAACGCTCGTTAAGTCCCCGTTTCAATAACGGTCTCATTAAAATGTAAGTGCTTACAAAGAGTTGTATGTTCGAAAACAACGTGACCTGTAGTAAGTCGACGTGCTTATAAATGGTCGTTGGAGTGAGAGAGAGAGAGGGAGAGAGAGAAGAAAAAACTCGTTACGCTTTTGTTATCTTCACGTGAAAATCGACTACGTCATACTATACAAACGTATATAACATTGAGCCTAGTGTCAAACGAATGAAAATAAATAAAAAAAAAAAAACAACATCAAGGACAGACGGGCGAGATTGCATAATGCACACGTTGCACTTTATAATATTTACTCGTAACATTACAGTGTTGATAACGGCTAGTGCACTATAATAAGTTATCGTACGCCAACCATTGAGTATAAAATAATAATAAATTATTATTATTATTACTATTATTATTATTATGCGTGCATAATAAATAATAATAATTATTGTTACGATAACGGCATAACGTTTCAACTCCTTTCCATTTAACCATAATATTAAAGGTCAAAAATCAAAAAGTGCTAATAATGTTATCTGTGACTACATATTATACGATAAACTGTGTACAATTTTATTTCAGTACGCACGATAAATTCTAACCAATACTATATACAGTAAAGCATATTATATGTAACAGGGGTAATCCACCACTTTGTGATCCTTTAGACTCAACTGAGACGCGAAATTAAAATATAATAAAAAGTAATTCATCATGGGGACACAAGTCGCCTGCTCCCTTATAACTCCCAGCGATGGATTTATCAATTGAGGGATTTAGAAGGGTCTAAGAGAGTTTGATGATCTGAAACCTTTTTTTAGGTTACCTATATCTAAACAAAAATGAGCAATAAGGAAATTACAACACTCAAAACCCCTCTTGACTACGTCACCGATTACCCCTTTGCCTCTAACCCGTCAATGAATAATATTATATTAGCATAATAATATGCTATCAAAACTTTGGAATAACAATGAAAATAAGTTATATTCCGAGTGTAACGAAGAAGCTATTACAGTTTTATTTTCTATTAGTAATTTTGCTCCGATTTTTTCATACCATAACTCGAAATATATAAATAATACATTATTTGAAATATTTGTCTAAAATTCTCCCACAGTTCATCCCTTGATCCGTTTTTGTTAGAAAATACTTTTATGATTTGTAAAAATGTCCCACATTGTTTACATTGTAACATAAAAGATGCGTATATTTTTTAGTTTTAAATTTGTATAGAATCCCAAAAGGTTTTCAAAATATAATTATCGTTTCTTTCTATATAATAGAAACTAAATGACTCAATACCAGGTTTCAGATTTCCCCCCTACAACAGTGACCTGACCACGGTGCGAAGTGTGTTCGCCTTAAAATTGTCCGGCGATTATCGATTCGTCACTATGTCGTATGTCGTTTTTAATAATCGAGTCGTAAATTTATTGTTTAATACGAAATATTGTTATTATCATTAAAAAATATATACGAGTATTGTAGTACATTATTATACATTAGCGTTATTGTTATTATTATTATTTTTTTAAATCTCTCTTTTTTACGCATTAACGCACGCGACAAGTCCGACGCTCGTGCTAAACGTATGATAATAAAATAAACTGTGCGTTACACAAACAATATTATCATGTTCTTCAATATTGTCGGTAGATAACGTGCGGGCGATTGAAATACAAACCGGTAGAAACGCAGAAAAAACGGCGATTATAATAATATTATTAAGTTTTTTTTAGTTTTTATACATACGGGGAGATCAGTGTGAACAAAATGTACAAGCATTGTTGTACATCCGTGTACAAACCGAAATCGCCGGAAGATTTCCGAATGTTAGGTTGGGTTAGATTTGATAGAATATTACGACTACGTGTTGTTATGAGCTGATAATACGTATATGAATACCGAATTTCCGTCCGCGGGTAGTGGGAAACAGAATCGTAATAATTTGACGAGAAAAAGACCTATAGTACGCTATAAGTGTGTATGCCGTCGGTCGGGAAGTTGTGGGGGGAGGGGGGAGCGGAGGGGGCAGCGGGGGGTGTTGGGGAAAAAAACTAAAGAAAAAAAAGCAAGTGGTAAAAAACACATTATACTTATTTCACATGTTATAATATAAAAAGTAATATTATTGGTTGGCGTTATATAGTACCGTTATAATGAGTACCTACACCAAATTTTTATACCATTTTTGTATTTACATTAGATTCCGATAACTTGCTCGGATAATTATTTTTGTGAAAATGTTTAAAATATTATCATTAATTATACAATATAGTCAAATAGTATTAAAATATGGTGTAGGTATATATTACATGGTACTTTATAATACGCAGTACTAACCAATAATAATACTTTTTATATTATAATATGTAAAATAAATATATTGGTTTTTTTTTCGCTTTTTGTCCATTTGCTTTTTTTTTCCGTTGCTTTTTTTCACTCGCTGATTTTTTCAAAAACTCGGTCGGGGGAGTGCAAAATGCGTGTAACAATATGTATATATTTATATATAAGGTGATTATCCGATCACGTTGACGATTGATATTCTCCAAAGTCCACAGTCGTCTAGCCCGCGATGAAATCGCACCGACACTACCGACTTTAAATTTGCCACACGATTTAAAACGCTTGACGATGACGGGCGCACAAGGTAAAACTAAAAGCGCCGTAAAAAATTAACCGAACGGTACGAAAATACCCAGCAGAATATAATTGTCTTTTCGAACGTTCGTTTGAATTAAAAGTGCGGATTGTTTTTTTGAAAATCGATTCCTATAAGAGTTTATGATGATGACGTCGGCATCGTACAGAACAATGGCGACGTTACGGGTTTTTTTTTACCGCCAAAATCGACTTTACGCACGAAACATCCGTGCTGCCGTAGCTGAGGCACGCTGGTCCGCGGTAAAAGAATCGCTCTGTATTCGAGTATCGGCGATAAACACGCAAATATTATAGCGTATAAAATATATTTATTCTTTTTTTGTTTTGTTTTTTTTGTTTTGTCGTCCGCCGGGATTCGGTCCGCGGAAAGGTGGGAGCGGTAAGTGCAGTGTTGTGACGGTAGTCGGGGGCGGGGGAGGGAACCAACTAACTCGTCGTAAAACGATTACTGCGTTATCGGATTCGTATCACGTCCTCGCGGGCGCGCGGAAAAAAATAAATAACGAACAATAATAATACGATTCGAAAAACGGAGAGAGAAAAAAAAAAAGAAAAAAAAGGGAAAAGAAAAAAGAGATCCGTCTTAGAATATAGACGGGACGATTTAACGTCTGTATAAGTACAGACGTTAAATCGCCGTCTATTCTCGGCCGTCGTTAACGGTGAAAAAAACCGATTCTTAGCGGAGTTCGGTAGGACAGCGTTGCATTGTCAGCAACGTATATTTCGGTAAAATTATTACACGATGCGCATTCGAACGTTTTCTACAATAATGTCTGTTTAACATTGTACCGATTTTCCCGTTCTCTCGGGTCTCCGGTGTTCTTCCCGGTTTTACCCATTTATTTGGAAAAACCCTTGGGAAAATCGAAAAAATCACCTCCCCAAAGTACCACGCCATTTAGATTTCCATTGAGAAAAAATTGCTGTCATTGAAATCGAAACGAAATCGCTGGTAGATAAGTTGTCTAGAGAAAAAAAAAAATAATAAACATCGTTATAAAACCATGAGCTTTATCGCTCCGTTCAGAATTTAAAAACATTTCGGTGTTTTCCTTCCGTTCCGACAGTGCTTAAGACTGTCTTCGGCGCGGTTAAAAAACCGTCGCCTCTTATTGTCATCGCTTTACTGCATTTTTTTTTTTCTTTTTTCTTTCTATTAGTTTGCGAAATCACTACGTCGCATCGAATCTCGCGTACGCGACAATATAAACGGCGAAATCGTACGCGTCGATCGCGTCGTTGTCGCGGTCACTTT
>CABPRJ010001429.1:2287534-2334652 GCA_902439185.1 Cinara cedri
GGGGGGGGGGGGGAACGCGACGCCCGCGTAATATTATCGTAACGATCGCGGGCCGAGACGGCGCCGCAACTGACTGTGGGGCCCACAACAATTCCTGGCGGGGGGGGGGTTGTGTGTTTGGGGCGAGAGGCCCCCCCCCCATATTACGGGTCCACCGTGTGAAGCGGCCCGCATGCGATCGATTTCACGTTATTATCATACTGACCGATATTATTGACGAAAATTTATTTCGACGGACATATGCGAATATCATTGATCAACATAATATCGCTATCGAGTCACCCGGTCCGTGATCGAACAGTAAAAGTAAACCAACAATTATTATAGTTTCGATTCGTTCTAACAATCTATACCATTTTTAATGCCGTTTTCGTTGTCTACGAACACAATTATCGTGTCCAGACGGTCAAATCATTTTTCATTTCGATTTTTAAATGTTTTACTTCGCTAAGCAACGAGTCGAGTTTAATATTAAAATTATCAAATTGCATACCCATAAACTCGACAGATTTTATAAGTTCATCGAGTTTCGTTTCAACCTTTACTGACGCTTGAGTATTATCTATACTTGAATTGATTTGTTTGTGGTCACTACAAATGTATTTACCTTTATTCAACTTGTACATTTGTTTAAAATTACTTTCTGAGAGACCCGCACGACCCGCACAGAAGAAATGTATAGTCTTTTTGCAGATATTACAATAAAGCGTATCTTCTGTGTGTATAAGTTTCTCAAAACATTTGGCGCACTCTGTATCCATACTAATATTTGTGAAGCAATAATGATAACTTTTAATGAGAGAGACAAGGAAGTCGATGAAAAATCGACTATACCAGACAGGGTCTAGATTAGTCACTGACAGTAATCAGTGTACAAAGTATGTTTGGTAACCGTGGAAATCGTTGGTAAACTTACAGGAAACCGTATAGAAAATCTTGGTAATCTTTGGGAAAATTTTAATACTCTGGAATCAAGTGAACATGGTGATTGATCAGCGATTTACCATCTAATTGCGTCTGATAATTTAGATAATGCTATAATAGCTTTTGCTTTAGCCGTTTCTTTTGTCTACACTCCTCAATGAAGTTTTGTTTAATTTTTTTATTTCAATAATTGTTGAATTCATTTTTAACCGGTTTTTAGGTTTTTATTATACATCACTTTTTAGTTATCACATTTCAGAACAATGTACCTAATTATTTACAATTCACGAGTATCCATTTGTTTTGAACGTCCGATAAAATGTTACCAGAGAGTTCTAATGTCAATATTATTGAACAGTGCCACCAACGCACAATACTATTAACAACGTGTCAATAAAAAATCAAACATTTTTTTTTTCATTTGTTCAATATATTGAACAGATTTGAAGAATTGATCAATATTAATTCTTTAATACAACCCATATATCCATGTATGTGGGATCCTTAATATTTCCTAAAGTAAATTGCAGTAAGGAAAAAACAATAATCTTGAGTTAACTTTTTCAAGTTAAATGTATGTTTATAATTTGACCTTTATTATCACACAATTTTCGGAGCCCATTGTTCCTTTTGCAGGGCGCCACATTTTTTTGTTATGCCACTGGGCGGAGATTTGGTTGAATTTTATGAGGCTACGGGATATTCATTCGTCGTCGCACATAATAACCCATCAAAAGGTCATTTTTATTTCGGGAACGATATTATTTTTGGGTGTGCAAGAAACTAGAATAATAATTTATTTGTTTTTTAACAACTTCAGGAATGGTTACGGGTCCATAGCGTTCTCTGACAATTTGATACATAAGGTTATTTCATTTATATCTGTAAGCAACGATAAACCATTGTTTGACGAAAGACAATTCCGAGCGCAGTTCAGTAATACATAATTTCGAAATTTTACCACGGCTAGGTAAGTCCAATATAAGTATTATTACCAAGTTTCAAGTCTCTACATGTATTTTATAACTGAATTACAGTAAAACTCCTAAAAATTAAAATTCCTTAAAAGCTCAAAAGTTAAGACGATGATATCGTTAGTAGTTAAATAAAAAAGGTTTCTTGTGATTTTTCGATTAAATCATTTTTTCCGGTAGAAAGGGTTTTCCGTGTTTTTATAAAATAATGAAATCGTGAAATTGTATGCTTTCCTACGTTTTTTCCCACTTAAGTGCTTTTATTTTGAAAAATGGCGTCAAAATCAAAAAATCACCATTTTGAAGTACCATTTAGACATCTTGAGCTTTCAGAAAAGTTGCTACACATAAAAATCGGAGAAAGTCTATTAAGAAAAAACGTGTTCACAGACTAGAACAAAGAAAGAAGAAAAAATAAACATCTTAATAAAACCAATGCCAAAATGCCTTTAGGATATTTTTGTATCAGTAAAATATTCCACCCTAGAATACTTTATTGGGTTAGGGATCTAGGTAAGTATTTGTCTTTTTGACCCACTACTTCTATCTACTCTAGTAGTTTATTTATAATATCTATGACTAGATTAGTTTTAAATTACTAAAATTGAACTGAAATCAATCTTACCACGGACCACAATTATTATATTATGGTCTAGCATGTATGTAAACTAGGCAACTATTATAAGTTATAATAGTATAATTATAGCATAATAATATAGTATAATTTATAGCTCTTATAGTAAAATAATGCGTTCGTGTTCATGATATGTAGAGTCGGCGGCGTAAAGGGAGGGTGACTAGGGCCTACGCCCAGGACGCCTGCTGTAAGGGGGTCGCAAAAACACGGTTTCGCCAGCATATTATGTAGTGCCGGTGTATCGGGGATTATTTATCCCCGTGAAATTGTACCTCCCCTCCGGTAAATTTCACTAGAGAATATTTAGCGCCCGGTAAAATAGTCGGAGGTAAAATTTCACTAGGGATAGTTTACCAGGGGGTAAAACTGCACGATGGTTTTTTTTTTTTTTTATCTTTTTTTATCAACTTTTCTAGACTTGCTCGAATTTTCGTGTAGTACCTTTTCTGAAATAAAATCGGCATGGAGAGATACTCCAGGGAGGTAATTTTTCTATTTTCTCAAGAGTTTTCCCAGCAAATATGAAAAATCGGGATAAAACATAGGAAAACCGGGAAAACGTATAGGAAAATTAAGAAAATCGGTACAACAATATACTAATATTAAAGAAAACATATAAAGCCTATTTAATTATTTTACTATATGATATATATATATATATATATATTGTTGACAAAGTAACACTATCAAATAAACTGCTCAAAATCGTTTTTTCATTGCATACATAAGTAAAACTATGCAGAATGAAATTATACGTCGATAGTAAATTAACAATGGATAATATTATAAACAAATTAAAGCCCTCTCCATACTATAGTAACATATGTTTAACGAAATAACAGACAATGAAAATTATTTAAAAAATAATAATAAGTGAAATTTGACTCAATGTAAAGATTCCCTGGTGAAATTTTATCGGGGGGGTAAATATTCTCTAGTGGTATTTTACCTCCGCGGATATTTAGCAAGGAGGTAAAATTCCATCCGGTAAATAATCGCGGGTACACCGGCCTTGGCGATACGAACAAACTGATGAACACATAAATATTATCGGAATGGTCGGCGGGATTTTAAGAGGTTTCGTGGCCGGTATAAATCCGATTTCGATTCATTTCGTTCCTTCGGGTTTCTCCGTCACCGGTCTCCCGGGGACCCACGAGAAAAATAAAAAAAAAAACCGAGCATGAGCCGCCGAGTAAGTAAATGCGTACACGAGGCGACTCCGGTGCGACTACGATTTTCCCTGACGTTTTGTTTACGCGTTCCGTATAATACGCGTATTGTAATAATAATATAAACAAACACTGCGTGTAGGCATCCCCGCTCTGTGTTATTATTATTATTATTATTACTATCGCAGTACTTCCATAACAATAATACACCTACCTAAATAGTATTGTGCGCGTACGACGAGCGTTTTTTTTTCTTCTTCTTCTTCTAAACGGAATACGCATATAATATAAAATAAAATTGTAATAAATTGTATTCATCCGCTTACACGACCTCGCGGTATTGTTATATTATATTAATAGTACGGCCGGTCGTTTTCGCGTTGAATAATAATTTACAACACGAGACGTTTGTCGCACGAACGCCCCCTAACCAAGGTGCCGCGTAACCGCGAACAGTAACGGTATTATATTGTGTGAAAAAAAAATTCAAATGTTTGTGAACGGATTTCTTTGATTGTATTTGAGTTGTCGAAAAAAAAAAAATAATACGCACGCTGGAATACAGACCGAGTTCTTCGCTACGCGGTCTTCGTTTTCGGTACCTCAACTATAGCCACAGAAAATGTCGTGTTGTCTCCTGCAAAAACAATTTTTCGAAGGAGCAAAAAAAAATACCGCCGTGCCAACGACGTGCCGGAGACGACCGATTTTATTCGACGAGAAAAACGTACGATAACGATAATTATTATTATAATCGATGTACAGCAACACGTAATATTATTATCAAATTCGAAAAATTCTCGACGCGTAAACGTATAGACGAAAACGATTCGACACCGACCTCATACACCGCTGGATTCGCGGTTTAACGTTGGGTCCGGACGCGAATAATTTTTAATACAAAAAACGCGGCCAGGTGTCCGCCTGTAAAACGTGAATTTAATACGCGAATATTACGAGAAATAATTTTAAAAAAAAAAAAACAAAAACAAAAACAATAACATCGACGAGTCCGTTTCGCAATCGTTCGACTATATTATTATTATAGTTACCACTACTCCCCGATAATATAGGCTAGAAAATTATCATAATATTATCGTTGTTATAAATAGTCCGGTACTCGGTGATGAGTCTATAAACGAAACGAATTACAATAATAATATCCACTCTGAGAACACAAAAGAAAAACGCCAATATATTTTACAAAAATAATCGAAACTCCGCGGGAGAGACAAAAGCCGGTCGTCCGGATTGGCGACGGTCCAACGATATATTATACTCAAAACTAGATCTACGAAAATCATGTATATATATAAAAAAAAAAAAAAACTACAAAACTGTGCCAAAATATGTCGTAGTGTTTTTTTTTTTTGTTCACGTAATATTATTAAAAAAAAATATATATATATTCATAATTCGACGTCGACAGATTAAAACGATATGCAGCTATTTGTTTACATAATATTATGACTTTGGTCCTAGATAAGAATAGCTGAAGTCGATTTCGTGAAAACATTATTAAAATTACATAAAAAAAAATAATAATAATAATAATAAAAACGACAAATCATGAGAAAAAAGATGGACATCGTTCGCAAGATGGGTGGACCACTGTTGTATGGGAGAAGATAGGAAATAGAGGGGAATTTAATGTTTATCTGTACGCAACGATTAATCTTTTTCTAACGAAAAACGATTCAGAGCGGAGTTCGGTTATACGTGTTTAAAAAGCCGTATGATTATGTACGATTTTCGTCAAAATTTGTTAAAATGTATAAACGAAAAGTGTTTCATTCTTATTTCAATCAAAAGTATTTCCAAGATCCAAAATCATTTTTGTGGCATTTGGAACCAGTTGCATTTGTACTTATTTGTGCTTTAAAATTATGGATATTTTTTATAACAAAATGAACATCACACGGCTTATAGGGGGGAGGGCGATCGCCCTCTCGCCCCACTCCCCTCAGGGACGCGAATGGTCTACGGCTTTGTTACTTGAAGTTCAATCTGAGACACACAAAATTCAGAAGTAACGGATTAAAAACGAAGAAAACGTGTGAACGAGAAGCGCTTCCTGGGCGGTGGCACTGGCGGGCTCATACGAAATGGTAATTATAATGCGGCCGCATATTCGTACGTCCTTCTTACAAACCCGGGCCGCAACTCGTACGTGATTTAGGGATTGGGCCGCGATTCGCCGACACCGAGTTCTGTTTAACCCGATTAAATTACAAACGAAGTCACTCTATATACACACTATATTAATAAAACGGAGTACTTGCGCCGTTTCCGACTGTCCTACGTTCATAGTACGTCGTTCGATTCTATTTTCTAAATCTTTTTCGAATACGCTTGCGATATTGTAACGATAACTGTTCGATAACATCTGCACGGGTATTCCGGCGCACAATAATAACCGGGCGCGATGATGACTGCGTTACAGGTGAGTTACACCAGAGCGCCGTATTATATTGCGTACCGTACAGGAACTTATACGATGTGTACGTTTCCACATAATGTTATTCGGCTAAAAATAAATCCAATAGCGAACGTCATCGCGTATTATGATGTCGGAAATATTATTACATTTTTTTTTTTTTTTTTTCATTGTATATTATCACTGTTGTGTTTATTTCCATAACGATATTTCGATTTTATTAATATTTATTATCTAACAACAACATCCTGCGCGGGCCGGCGCACGCAGATGTGTTGCACTAATATTATTTATTAATGCGTTGAAAATTAAAAAAAAAAATACCTCGGGAACCGTTCAAACATTGGAACGTATCGGCGTATAGGATAAAACGATGATGAGCAATGTGGTTTGTACGAGTATACTACGGAACGGTTTTATTTTCATTTTTTCACACGGATTTATACCCCGAAAACAGAATCTACCGCGCTGTATTGTTTTTATTGATACTGCGTACAGTATACATTTTTCTCGTTACTTTTGGAACATTTATGTTCCCGACTCCCGCCGGGTCAAACGCGCTCAAACTTGAGAATTTAAGTCGTGTTTACCAGGCGGATTTGTGATACGATTTGCGCTGAAATTCAATATGAGTTTAAAACCAAACGGGCATACTATTCGCACGACGGGCGCGGGCCACTGGTCACTGTTGTAGGTGAGAAGTTGAGAAAGTAGAGGGAAAGTTGAATGTACGCAACGGTTCAACATTGGTAACGTAAAACGATTCTGAGCGGAGTTCGGTTATTAATGTTTTAAAAGCCGTAATATTTACGATTTGAAAATAATACATTTTGTACGTTTTCCCGTTTTTCCCATTTATTATGAAAACCCCTAGGAAAATCACAAAATTACCTTTCTTAAAGTACCGTCCCTAGTGGATTTCCTTTCATGAAAAGTGTTGAAGACCGGAGCAAAATTAATTGCTGGAAGAAAAACTGTTTAATGATAAAAAAAAAAAAAATAAATAATCGTTGTAAATCCAATGCATTCATCGTTGCGCTTAGAATCTAAAATGTAATTTGCTTGCGCGTTGTAGACCCTACGACCCAAGTCGCTTATCGCCGGGACCAAAGATCGCTATAATAGACCGGGAGGGCGGATGGGAGAAATTCGACTCCGCCGACGGAGTACTGTGGCTCGAGGAGGATGTTTTTCTAATTATAATAAAAAAATTGACTATACGAACTGTATTATGTCGCGTCGAGCAAAAAGATCAATCACGTCTAGAAAACATCCGCTCGCCTCGCCGGTCTCTTATTGTAAGATATAATCCCGCGAACACAATACTCCGGGTAGGCCCCGGCAAAGAAAATATAAGGTTCTGTTTGTGGTGTCCCCGCAGTCCCGTCGTCTTATAATAATAATTCCGTACGCCTGTCACGCTGTAAGACGTTTTTTTTCCCTTTTATATTATTATTATAAATATTTGGATGTTCGTCGAACCATCCCGGCGCGCGCACATGATATTGTAAAACGCGCTTCCAAATCATATTGTGTGTTAAAAAACGCTCGGGTATATAATGTACACGGCATTCGACGGGAAAATCACCCTCGAGTGTACGCAACCTAATACACACACTAATAAACAGGGACCAACGGTATCATGAATATTATGAATAATTTTAATACGCGCGCGCACAATGCATATTGGTACCTGCGCTTCGTAATAACATTTCTGCTTCGGGCCTGTCGCGGTCGCGTTCCTTTAGAAAATGCCGTATTTTTTCTCACGCTGTTAACATTAAAATGACAGGAGACGCGGTGTGGTGGCGACCCGGCAGACAGTCCGGTTAGGTTAGGTTAGGAACGGAATTCGTTTTGGCGGCAAGTGAGTCCGAGTGACGCGTAAAGACCGAAAGTTGGCTGAAAACTATAATTTTGTACGGTATATCATTCGCCACGAGCGTAGGAGCGCGGCCACGGTTTTCTCGTGTGCCACTCGCTAAACCCGTTCAGTTAACCCGTCTGAACTCGTAACAGATCGTTTTGTCAACAATCGAAATTAAAGCGCCGTTATCGGGTTTTAAATTTTGATCCAGGATTGTTTGAAAATCCATGTTGGTGGATGTCAGGGATAGACCGACTTTTCAAACCGGCCCGGGCTGAACAATAATATCATCTATTTATGAAACCAGATTTATGTACCCATTAGGTACCAATTTATAGAGCGTCCCAGTCCCAACCCTGACGGAAAGGTTGCGACCCAATAACACAAATGTGTTTTAAACATTTTTTTTTTTTTTATATATATAAATCGTTTAATACGTATGTTAAGTTATTAGCGTAGCGAGGGATTTACACGTTATAAAAAAAAACAAAAAAACAAAAGTTTTCGAATTTTCGGAATATGAGGTCCGAAATCCGGATTTATATTACATCACTAGTTAACGCCGGTGTATTCGTAATGAATGCTTCGTATACTATAAAAAAAATAAAAACAAAATTAATTTTACCACGTAAATACAAATGCTCCGATGTACCGAGCTAGGAAATTATTATTATAATATACCGGCGCGTATAACGGTTTGACCGCTAGAGCGCGCCGTGCATACCGCGTTGTCGCGGAGACGAATATTATTTATATTATTTTATTATTGTCACCGACTCGTAGCCGACTAGGAGAAAAATTACATATGGTTTAAATATTGTTTATATATTTGTCTCTATTATAGTCACTGCACGTATATCGGGTTCTTTTTTTTTTTTTTTATATGTATATTATTATGTACCTAGGTATATTATTATACTGTATATAAATATAATTTTTTCGAATCAAGTCCGTAAAAGTAACGTCCAAAATTTATGAGGGTCACGACAGATTTGTGTGCGTCGCATACGGACGGCGACGACGATGAGGAACACGAAAAAAAAAAATGAGTAACGACGTGCTTGAGTTATAAACCGTCCCGTGGTGTGCGTCGACTAATGTCGGTTTATAATAATAAAAATACATTAGAAGCCCATTGAAACGACCAATAACGCATTAAATGAGCCGCGTAATCGTTTAATTTTTTCGGATACCGTCTTGAAATAATATACTATTAAGGGGGTGGGGGGTGAGGGGTGGACAAAAAAATACCGTGTTTGAGGTTATCTTTTCGGTTTTTATAAATCTATAATGTGCGTCGTATAAATTTAACTACGGCACACTCCGGTAATCGAACGACAACGCGTGTCGGATCACCGCGATATTTCAAATATTATGATAATATACGAGTACGATATTTAAGAAAAAGTTGATTATATTATAAAATACGAGTAAACTGGTTGAAGAAAATACGATTCACGCGACGTTTACATAACGGTTTTGGTTTTTCGTCTGGGTTTCCGGGCTTGTTTTTCATTCAAAGTTCAAGTTTCGCCAACAACATCGCCGTCGGTTGAATTTCGACTACAAATCGTCTATAGACTGTTTTAGATTCCGAATGAAACGATGAAGCTATTATAAAGTTTTACGTTTTTTTTCTTTTTTTTTTGCTCGGAAAACGCTTTTTCGATTATAGCGAAAACACGCACGGAATTGTTTATATCGCATACCTCGAAGTCGCTCGACGTCTGACGGTATATTGATTTGGAAAAAAATGTCTTTATTCGCAACAGCTTTTCTAAAACAATTATAATAGAAAAACATTTTTAGTAAGATATTTCGTACATTTTCCTATTTCTCCTCGGTTTTTCACATTCGACGAGGAAACTCTTGAGAAAACCGAAAAATGACCTCGTTAAAGTACCTACCCACACCGACTCACTTTCAGAAAAGGTGCTACACACAAAAATCGGAGCAAGATCCCTGGTAGAAAAGTTGTCCGCGGAACATAAAAATTTAAAAAATTAAACATCTTTGTAAAACCATGAACTTCTTAGCTCCACTTCGAATCTAAAACAATAACAATACGGAAACACGATAAATAGTCACTATAGTTTACCGAACTCGGCTCAAAATTAATTTTTCGCGCTATCAGTACGATGTAAGCGTTACAGCAACGCGAAACACTAATGTAACCAAATATATGTGAGCTTCTTAAATTACTATCAATAATTCCAGTTTCAACAGCCACTGCTGTGAGAAGTTTTTCGACATTGAGGAGATCGGAAAAATTCTCGTCGAAATACAACGCCGGAGTCACGGCTTGCATAGAACTAGCTCTGTTTTCAACTCGTAGGGATGTAAACAACACTGCTGATATGGTAACAGACAAGTTTTCGAACAGTGGAAAAGCTATACGGCTAAAACTAACGGTCTGATTAAGAAAGTAATTTATTGTTTTAAAATGTTAAATATTGTTTTTTTAATCGCTTGATTTGCAGTTGAAAAAAAAAATCCGGGTACGCCACCGCAGGTAACGGATACAGTACGATATGAAACGGCGATTCAACGAGGGCGTTTCCTATAAACGGGCGCACCAGAACCTGAAAATGTGTACGAAATAAAACACAAATCTAATGTGATTTCCGCGTACGTACCGAACACCGGAAATATGAGTTGCACTGTTGTTCGTTGTAATATTCGAAAATAATAATAACGCGGGCGAAAAATCGTTTTTACAATTTAATTTTCTCCGTTTCGGTTATGGTGTAACGCGAGGAGTTTTTTTTTTTTTTTTTTCTAAGATTCGGCCTAAATTTTATTGTTCAACTTCGTGCCGCTTTTTCTCCTGCGATACGTATGAGTCGCCGATTGATGAGTTTTAACCCATCCGCTAGAACGGGTGAAAATGCGACCGCCGTCGTGCCATTAGTGCCGGAACCGGCGGCGCGCGCCCCGACGACGACGGCGAGAGATTGCGCGACGTCGAGGACTGCTGCAGCGGTACGGCAGTGCGTCTCGCGGAGGCGGACAACGACAATAACCGAACCGTACAACACGACATAATATCGTAGATGATTTTTTTTTATCGATTCCACTTTGCGACCCTGTTGAAACTCGCTTGTGCGCGCGCGTTCGCCTGTGACGCGTAGGTATACGCGGCGAGAAAAGACCGACAGATAAAAAAAAAAAAAAACAATAAAAACAACCGACGAGACAATTCTAACTCCCTCCACCGTTGAAAAATCTCGCGTACGCCATGTTGTAGACGGCGCGGTTCTCACGTTAATTAGAATTTGACAATTTTTTTTTGTTTTTATTGACGACGGCTACCTCGACGAATCCGGGCCATTGGCTACAGGAATCTTAACTCGGTAATAATTTCGATGTTCTAGATTTCTGTATACATAATTCGGTATTCTTTAGGTTTTTGAAATTAAAAACCATATCCTTCCCTGGCCCATTAACAAATTTACTAGAAAAGACGAGGTGATCATAAACCGTCTCGAAATAGGCCATACCAGATTAACCCATGATTGAAGAAAGAAGATCCTCTAATACGCCCAATTTGTAATTTTCCTCTGACGATCAAACACATCTCAACCGAATGTAGGAAGTACGAACTACAATGCCGGAAATACAACCCAACTCATTTATCTGAAATTCTCATCACCGGCATCATTAATACACTCAACCTGACATTTTATTTAGTTCGCTAAACGTTCTAGAGGACGCGTTACCCGCGTCTCGGTCCGATAACGGGCAACCTGCACAGGTGACAAAATGTAAAGATAAGAATATACAATTCGAGGACACCGCGTTGCGAAAACCAACGCGGCTGTAACGGTTTGGCAATATTTTAGAACGAAATAAGCAACGCGGTGCCCTCGAAAATATTTAAATTTCGTTACTCGTGTTTATAACCAATAATTTCAACTTATTAAACGCCGACATTTTAATTGCGAGTTCCGTAATTTTTCCCGTTAGTCGGGCTGAGACAGTAAATGCGGGTACGCACGTTCTCTTAGGGTGCAATTATATTATCAATAAACCTTGGGCAATATAGTAGTTGATCTAAGCGCAATACATCGCGATACCGTTTTGTTCGTTTTTGGTTTTTTTTTTCACAGACTACTTACGATGTGCTGTACTATATACGCTCGAACAACAACAATAATCGTACTAGGTAAACGAACCGGGGAAGCCAAACGGAATTATTACGGATAAACTACACCAATATCGGGCAATATGGAAGGTACACTAATCCTCAAATTAAATAAAGCACGTCCCGGAGGAAGACCACGTCAGCGGTGGCTAGATCGGGTAAAGGGAGATTTGTGCCGAGTGGAAAAAACCGGCAAGAATTGAGGATGCATTTAATAGAGATACGTGTAAGAATTTGGCGAAAGCAGCAAAAGTCCTTAATGGCCTGTAAAAGGTCGAAAATACCAAGAAAAAAAGAATCTAATATGATAATTTTAAATCATTAAAAAAAAAAAAAAAAAAAAAACTAACAATAACGTTGCTATTCGGTCTTAAATCAATATCAATTATCGTTATTATGCAATATACTTTCTGTATTGCACTTTTGCCCCGTGTGACAGTCGAATAAGTCGTTTATCGAACACCGTCGTTTTTTGTTACCGAAATTAAAAAAAAAAAAAAAAAAAAAAAAAAAAAAACAATTTTATAAAAAGTAAAATGAACGTATAAACACAATTTAAAATGCCTATTACTCATAACACTACGGACGGTCAACGTACGGGTACACTGAACAAATAAATACGTAATCAATAACGTAACCTGCGAGAGTGTTGTTGATCGAGTTGTTTTGTACGCGCATGACTCTAATTATCGGGAATCGTGTATTTGAAAAGCGGCGCGAGGCGAGTGCGGTGGGCTCCCCGCGGGTTACACCGAGTTCGCGGCGGACGCCGATTTCGTTTCGAATCCACGGGCAGTCCCTCGGATTTTTTTCCGAATCGAGCACCGGGTTACGGCTACCGCGGTTACGGTGTTTTTTTTCCCTCGTACGGCCGGCCGCCGGAGCGACCCGGAAATCGACCAAGAACAAAACCGATCTGTCGGCGCGCGTTGTAAACGCGTTTTCGGCGCCGTTTAGAGTCCGGGAAAACGTTTCGGGTTGCCAAAAAATCCGCGTCTTTCAACCGGGACCTCGCCCGTAATACGTGCGGGTAACGCGGACAAACGCGAGCATTTTTTTTTTTTCTACTAACCGAAAGAGTGTAATAAAGCAGTATTCTGTACGGGTGAGACCGCAAACGGTTTATCGGCTATTTCACGCTCGGAAATCGGAATGTAACGCGAGCCATACGACGACGGGAAAATATTTCGCTATGCTCGCGCGCGTATTTCAATCGCGGAAATCGCGCCGCGGCGCGCGCGATAATTATAACGACAATGCGTTTGCGGTAAGCTAAGAGATGATAATAATTATACGATTGGTATCAATAACAACGGACGTTATCGAGTAGCGCCGTTGCCCGCGGAGAGGAGGCGAAAATGTCGCATACGTACGCAAACGCGTATACCGCGAAAAATGATTAACAAATAAATAAATAATACGGTGAAAAAAAAAATATAATAATAACAATAAAAAACGTATAAGTAAAGAGCCGTGTTTGCGGCCGCTGTCGAATGGTATACCTATTATTTATATTATTATGCGCGCGAACCACGAGAAACCGGGAACGGTTTTTAACGATACAATAATAGGCGTCGTTATCGCGTGTATAAATACGTATACGCACACACACGCGCGCGCGCGCGCGCGCGTATAATAATATAAACTGAAACGGGTAAAAAAAAAAAAAGGTAACAAATTAAACCGACTAAACCTACGACGCTAATGAAGGCGGTGGCGGACTATATTATAATAACGCGCACAATGGCAATTCGATCGTATATGTGTATTTTTTTTTTTTAGTATTTATTTTTTTTTTTCTCTCTCTCTACTGCAGCAGCACACGTATAATATAATATTATTATTATATACGCTACTGTGCGCCGCGGCGACTTTCCTCTTGGCACCGGTACGATAAAAATTATTATTGTTAATGCGACTATTGAAAATTTAAATATAATGTGAAAAAAAAAAATTAGAAAAAAATATAACCCTCACTGTTGTTGTAATAATTATAATATAAACGCATACACTGTACTCGTATTTTCCTCGTCCGTCTGGTCGAACTCTCGGCTGTTCTGGATTCCGATAGCGGATCGGAGAAGCTTGTGGTTTTACAATGATGTTTATTTTTCTCATTCGTTCTTCTTTTCTGTGGGACGACTTTTCTGACAACAATTTCGCTTCGATTGTCGTCGGCAGCAATTGTTCCGAGAGGAAATCGGACCGGCGTGGTACTTTGGCGAGGTTATTTTTGATTTGCCCGGGGGTTTCCTCGACAGACAGAAAAAACGTAGGCAAAAAACAGGAAAATCGGTACAATATTGAACAAATATTATAAAAGGAAACACAATGCATATATGCAGTTATTTTACCACAACATGACTTATACATTGTTGACAAAGCGACACTATCGACCGAGCACCGCTCAAAATCGTTTTCTTTTTTTTTTTTTCTGTTAGCTACGGTTTATAGTCGCTTACAGATAACATACATATAAATTACCTATAACAGTGGCTGCACCCGTCCCCATTATCTCAGGACAGCGTTTTCTTCTTCTATAGGTACGTGTACGAAATCATGCCCGACTCGTGGAGTAGTCGACACACGGGTCCCGCGCCTAGGGCGGCATTTTTCAGGGGTGACATTTAAAATTGTTGACTTGTATTTGCATGTATTAGAGGCGGCAAAACTTTAGTTTACTTAGGCGCGTTTAAACGCTGGAGCCGGGCCTGTACGCAATAACAGTTATACAATTACCTGAATCATAATTATACCGACACGAATGAATGAAAATCGATCGATTGGCAGAAAAAAAATCAATCGTTTTTCTCAACCCGAATGTTTTAATAAACCGATAACCGTTGCACTCGATATCGTAGCAGGCTGATGTACTCTCGGCTTTTTTTTTTTTTTCACCGTCGCGATCGTAAATATGTAGTAGCCACGAAGACTATATACGTAGCCAATAACAATAATATTATTTAATATTTTTTTAACGACGTTGTTTTTTAAACCGCGATAAACAATAATAATTATTATATAATTTATATAAATTGACGTTTCTCATACAGTAAATAATACAAAATACGCACAAGTATTTATAAATTATTTAATAAATTACATGGGTATACATGATGATTGTTTTATCAATATGACGTATACAGATATACCGTACACTTACTGAAGAATAACGTTAGTTCATAAACGTCAGATATACACGGTGGTGTACGTATTTAGTAGAGTGAGTGTCCCGGAGGTTAACTTCCCAATTTTGATGTAGGTATAAGAGGGTGGGGAGAGGAGTGAAGCACATCACGAGTTTAATGATCAATTTACGACGATGTCCGCGGGAGAGAAATATGTCAGGACACCTCGCCAAAAAAAAAAAAAAACAACCGCATTTATTTGCTTGTGTTGCGTTGTTAATATTTCAAACCAATAAACGCCATTATATCATTATAATATACTCGCACTTACGATTAAAAATCTCTACCGCTGTGCATATTTTCGAACAATATTGCGATTGTCGTATAAAATTAAAATACCATGTGGCTATAATATATAATAATGCTCTCTGTATATTTTCCTGGCAACGCAGCTTTGATGCTTTTCAAAATGTGTTTTCTATTAGCGGGACGTCAGCATGGGCGTTTTTGTACATGCCGCGTCGAAAAATCGATTGGAATCTCGATTTTCAACAATTTCATTAAGCGCCCCGGAATGAGTAGTTTAAAAATATTTAGAAAAAAAATGGCTAGTAAAAGATATTTTTTATAAGATTGTCGAAATAAACGAAAAAAAATCACTTTCAAATTACATATTTGAAATTTCTAATCTTTTTTAAACCGATATACTCGTGGATTTGTATTGCCCCGTGCCGTAATTTAAGATTTTAAATCGTGTCCGATGTGTACACGTTACGATAACACTGGGAAAAACAAAAAAAAAAAAAAAACACCGCGGGAAGCCTGATTTACGCGGATCGTGTACGCGCGTTGCAGAAAACGTCCGTCGGGCGCGTACGACGATGTTGTGATTTGTTTGTTATCATAACGGAAAAAGCAATGCAAAATCGACGTGACACTGCGATATTGCGTAAAACGTAGACACATGTACGCGGTGTAAACGCGGTGGGTCCGGCGGGTACCCGCCTTATATTATTAAAACGATAATAATTCGAGGCGGCGCGCCGCCATCGCCACCGCCGCCGCCGACGATATCTACCCCGTGGTAGATGTGTAATATAATAGCGAATAATATGACGTCGTCGTCGGCGCAGTCTATCCGAGTTCACACCTGTGCGGGATTGCACCTGCTGCTCGCCCTACTAAAAATACAAAAAAAAAAAAATAATAATAATAATAATGATAATAATAATAAAAATACAAGTTATATACGTATGGCGTATACGCGAGCCGTGCACAATGGTAAAAGGGTCGAAAAACCCGAACCGTATGATTTTTCGACTCCCTCGCTTTTTCCCCCCCGTTGTGTTTGGAAACGCGGATTTGTCGAAACGCGTATATTCCGTGTGTAAAAATACGAGCGTGTACGCGCCGCAACACGCACACGCACAATAAGACGTTTAGGGATCTCGTATGGGCGGGTTTCGATCCCCTTTTTATCATTTTTTTTTTTTTTTTTTTTTTTTTGTTTTCAATACCTAAACCTATACACCTACGATATAATATAACATCGCGTATACAGAGTGGTTTTTTTTTTCTTTCGTATCACGATTGTATATTGTAACGACTATATTGTACGATAATGTCAAGTAAAATCGATTTTTTTCCAACCGTCGTTACAGAGATACGGACCGTTTAATTCCTCGGATTACGACGCGGCCGTTGCGAACCTAACGACGAGGTCGACGTTTCGGGGGGATGGGGGAGGGGGAGGAAAGTGTATTACGAACCAAAGTGCGTAAACGGAACAACAAATCGCGACATTATTCCGCCGCGGCGGACGGAAAAACGAACTTTTCCGCACGATACAGACCGGTGATAATAGCGATAATAGCGTATATAGGTCATTATTATTGCCGGATCCGCGATGAAAGAAAAAAATAATAATAATAAAAACCGTCCTGTACATACTTACGCGTCCTCGTCGCTCTCTCCCTCTCTCTCGTGTTCTGTTCGCTGTGCGCGCGGATATGAAAACCCGTTTTTACCGGTGCGGAGCCGCTGCGGGGTCATCGCGGCGCGGTGCGTAGCGCACCGGCTACGATATTATAATGTACCTGCCTACGCGCGTATCGATACAATGTGCCCGTAATAACGGCGCGCGCAGTACGTTTTAATTTGTACCGTTCGGCAAACGCGTCCCGGCCCCGGCGACACGGCGACGCGGTATCCGCGGTATCCGCGGTACCCCCCCTCAAACCCCTCACCACCAACCCGCCCACCCCCCCGTAGTGAAACGGGTCGCGACCGAAAATCCGCCGAATGTCGTCGCGCGTCCGCGGCGCGGTATCGTTACTAGTGAGGTCCGGTCCGGACGCGGGATCCGGGGCCGCGGGCGGCGTAACCGAGGGATTGTCCGAACCGATTGTTCGGGACCGCGCACCTAGACCTCGGATTCACCGGAAACCGTTCGAGACGGCGATTTTTTTCGCATATTTTTGTTTTCTTTACAACGCGCGCGCAATTGACGTTCGACGGGCTTCGACGAACGCGTCCGCGTCCCGATCGTCCGCCAACGATTCGCGCACGTGCACCACACATATACGCGCATTGATTAGAAATTGAGTTTTTTTTTTTCAGAATCGGGCTTTTAAATTATCTATGCTGACTATCGGGTTGGGCGGAGAAGCGATTTTACGATTTATTCGCGATTATTATTTGCTACATTTCCTCCTCCCGTTGGAAACCCATGGGCACACCACTGTCGGTGGCCGATGAGATGGCTTTATCGCTCGTCTCGTGATTATTACGAGTCGGTTGACGGGCTTGTGTTACAGTGCCAGCCCGGCACACCAAAAGCCCCGGGTACTTGTGTTGCTTGAAGGATGAAAAATACAAAGGCCGTGAGAATCAATGCGATATCGGGCCGGAAACCCGTGTCATCGGTCGATAATAATTTTATAAATAACAAAACGATTTTCAGTTTTCAGTGATCTGTGTACAAATTTACTCGCTCACGCAATTGTTAATTATAAATGTTCGTGTTTAATTATTTTACCGCAGTCTGCAACGGTCAACGGTTTAGTCTAAAAAAAAAAAAAAATACTAAACGTATAAACGTCTGTAGATTTGTATGCTTATCTCTGCGGCGCGGAACACAGTCGGCGTAGTCGGAACGTCGGTGTTTCATAAATACCGGGGCTCCCGGACACAAAGACGACCGGAAGCGGTCGTGGCCGGGCCGACGCCGTTGCCGATGTGACGGACTCGATGCGCGGTCGCTATCGGCGCAAACGGCGGCCCAGCGCTGACGCCATCGCCAAACGAATCGATGAGGAAAACGCGCGAACCGACGACGTTCGTTCCACCGGCGTCTACGCGCATCGGCCCGCGGATCTCGACGCGCGCGTTGTTGCCGTGCACGAGAGCATAACGATAGTAAATATTGTAATACGATAATGATAATAATAATAATAATAATATATTGGCCGGTTCCCATTGATTTAGACGCGCACCCGCGGCGCTCGGCGAATACGTAATGACAGTGTTCTGTGTGCCGGTGACGATTACAATTGATAACAATACAATATTGACGGGCGCTTCTCTTGTGATGTCGGTGCCACGCGGTTTGCATGCGAAAACGGCCGGATAGAATACAAAAAAAAAACAAAAAAACAACAAACGCCGTTCTATAACGCGCGATATTGTCGTGCTCGTATAACANGCCGGATAGAATACAAAAAAAAAACAAAAAAAAAACAAAAAACCAACAAACGCCGTTCTATAACGCGCGATATTGTCGTGCTCGTATAACACGACGTTATACAGGCCACGACACGGAGATCTGACACCTGGAATAACTCCTGTTCCGTCCAATATGCTTGAATTCTCGCTTTTCTCGCAGCAATACTGCGGATCCGCGCGTTGACATATCACGACTCCTCTGTATCGTAAACATTTGTTTTTACAAAATCCGCAATAGCCATTTCGTTACGATTCGAAAAAAAAAAACTATCGACATTTCAAATATTTACTAATAGTGATTATTGATTAATATTGATTTACTAAAATTGTTTGATCTTTACGAACGTTTAATTCGTTTTCATTGCCGATATTAACCAACGCTCGTTTGAACAACATCTTGTTTATTTATACCGATATAATGTCGTATTATTATGTTTACAATTAAATGTACGCTGAATCAATGTCTACCGACACGGTACGATAATAACTCCTTTTGGGAATAAACCAAAATCAACAAATTTTAATTGCCAGGCTTCGGGATTTGATAAAAACATTTTACTTATTTTTTCGGCTCGACAACCAATCTAGCAAAGTTCTTTGTGAAAACGTATGTCATTCTACAATGAGTTTGAATATGGATTTTGAAAATAATTTAAGATTCTAAGTGAAGCTAGGAATGTACTGGTTTTACAATGACGTTTATTTTATTTTAATTTTTTTATTTTATATGAACACTTTTTTACCAGAGAGCTTACTCCGATTATCAAGCATAGCACCTTTTCTGAAAGGAAATGTTCTATGTGTGGTACTTCCTATTTAAAATGGTCACTTTTTGACATTCTTTAATAATCGTCGAGATAATGAGGAAAAGCTGGTTCTTTAGATTAAAAAAGATTCATAGATTAAAAATAAGATTATCATTGACAACAGTTTTTATTTGTGTTTTGTTATTATTAAGTTTTTATTATTTTATTTAAATCTATTAAAAACAATCAATATTGTCGTGGAAACGCACACTGTTTATCGTTGCTTACAGGCATACACTAAATTCCCGTCTGTATTCTACCTTCTCAACTTCTCACCTACAACAGTGGCTGCACCCACGTGCGAAGTATATCCGTTTTTTTCGATAATTTTAAAAAAAAACAAAATGCTATTTACTGGAATTTTTTTTGTTGACTCTACGTGCTCTAAGTCCCGGACCGTGGTTATTACGCATCACAGTACGCAAACGGAAAAAATTGGCCCCGTCAAAAAGGTAAATAGTTATTATTATAATGTCCCGCGTGTCCGTGAAGAGTTTATATTACAATGTAGGTATACAGAAATGATTGTTGTTTATTTGTATTTTTTTCATAAACAGGCAAACAGCCCCTTTTAAACTGCAATATTGAATTACGCGCCAACGACGGAATAGTTATATTATTTATTTATTTTTGTTTATTTTTTATGCGTGCGTCGCGCCGCCGCGGTAAAACAGGTGAAGTCCGATTTCGGTCGTATCGACTGCGGCATATATAGGGGGAAAAACAAAAAAATGTAAAATTCAAATAGTATAATACCTAGAATATGGAACCCAGACGAAAACAACTAAATCAACGATGACGCCGGTAATTATTTACGGTTCATCAACTCCATAACTCAATTATTATTACTATTATTATTATCACGAGCATCGCGCTATAATAGTATAATATATTACAGTGCCGCGTAGGTTGAAAAATTGCTCGTCAAAACATATGCATTGGGCGGCCGTTGGTAAAACGCATAAAACGTCTATTTTATTGTTTCGCGCGCACTGCACACGTCATCATAATAAATATGCAGTTATCAAATGAATCATCTAGTCGTAAAAAACGATAACGTATTGTAACACGTCGGACATAATCCGAAAATATATGTACGACGATGAACCAAATGAACTGGCGGTATATCGATGTTTGTTTTACGTACGCCGAATGTTATTATTTTTTTCGTAATAATAGAAATATTAAACTTTACACCGTTCGAGTAGGTATTTTTTTTTTTTATCGCCTTTTAATTAAAAAAAACAAAAAAAAAAAACAAAACAAAAGTATTCTTCAAACGTCTACTCGATTGGTCACCGTTATTGCGTATATCCATTACCTGCACTATAATACCTGCCTACCAATTGTTCGACACGGGTGTCGAATTGTTTTGATTCCGTCGGGCAACGCCGTCGTTGCGTATTCAAGACGCTTGCCCTCTGTATCTAAAATTAAAAATCTTCTTGCCCGCCACCGTGTTTACACAATACTATGTATTAATTTTTAGTTTACACTATACATTTTGTACTCCTCGCCGTGTGTTTAGTCGATGCATTTCGTTCGGAAACCGTTCTAAGAAGTAACATCATTCATCGCGTCCGCGCGTCGGGTCGAAAGAAATAATTGTGATGATTATAATAATGCGCATTATAAATACCGAGAGATTGTTGTAAAAATGTGTTAAAAACAAAAACTATATCGCCCCAAGAGGACGGCTACAATGCTACGCACACGTGCGCTTGTTATCTCCGTCGTACAAACGCACGGACGTAGCGAATTTTCGTTGAGCAGGCACAAATTTGTGCTGTTAGTTGTAATACTGGAGCGCACTGACCTGTTGTCAAAATTACATGTAAGAACATTATCTGTGATTTTACCTGCGTTATTATATTGCGTTAGTTTTTTTTTTTTTCATTTTTTTTTTATTCTTAAGCGAGATGTAAGCAAGCATTTTTAAATCGTGATATTCAAAACACACTACTGGTGTCTCGCTTAAAAAATTAAATTAACGACAAAAAAAAAAAAAACAAAACACATATTATAATGTTCTTACCTTTAATTTCGACAATAATTCAATGCGGCTCTAATATTAACACTAACGGCACAAAGTTATCCTTACTAAACACAAATTTGTTATGTCATAAGTTTGCAAGAGAGAGACAACAGACGCATGATTATGTGGCATCCTCGTAATGACGAATATCAACGTAGTACTATATTACATTGGTATTAGTAATTACGTATATTTATACGAAACGAATAAAGCGATCAAATTAAAAAATATACGTAACATATGTTAATAGAGGAAGGGGAGGGGAACGTGACCTTTCAGCCCCCCACTACGATTAATAACAATAATGACTCGAAAAATTATCAATTGTGAAATAATAAATAAATTATTGTTTTAATGTCGCAGTTTGTTCTACGGTATTTTGAGTCTTTTCGTGTTTGTTTCAAATAAAATATTTAATATCGTTTTTGTGGACTGCTCGGCCGGATACGAAAGAAAATAATACAAGTATATACATGTTTTACCGTTGGGCATTATTGAATAAATATTATTTTCTCCACAACACGGAAAAACATAGAATCACGGTTTTTTCGACGTTAAATTATGTTGTTGTTGTTACTACGGAAACCGAATACATACACACAGCGTCACATTTCTCGCATTTCAATTAAAGTGTTTTACGATTTTTCGAATGACCCCCAGCCCAGAAATCCGTGTTAATTTTAATAAATAGATGAAAACCGGTGTCTATTAAATACTTATTATGTCTGTAGGTATTTTAAATGACGATTTAAAAAAAAAAAAACAAGTATAATGTAATATTACAGAAACAAATGGACTGATATAGTAGTAAGACAGTGCAGGTCCGAGGACAAACATTGTTGTTATTGGAACATAAAAATACAGCATAAAACGTTAGCCCATCTATGATCTATCCGTCTAACAAAACTAAACATAACCTATACTTGTTGATCCAAACCTGATAATTTCCCTAGCAAGTAACGGCCTTAAGTGTAAACCAAAAATTTAGTATCCTGGTCAGTGCTCGGAAATGGAAAAATTAAAGTAGAGGAGCTCTGCTAAGCTAATAATGATTCGTTTAGGGTTGTAGGGAAAAAAAAGGCCACTAGTCGAATTTCCACTCATTAAACACTGTGTTAGAACAGTAACCGTTATAAACGTTATGGCCGTGGCCATTTCCTTTATCGAATAAATTCACGCATTTCAGCGATTATTTTTACCTAGATTAACTATAAACTACTATAACAAACAAATAAAATAGATACAGATAATGAAGGAGAGCTCCGTCCCCCTGCGCACCTCCCCCCCAATTCGATCGCTGGTTCTAGTTAATGAAAAAAAACCCTTAAAAAATCTCTACGAGCAGAGAGAACCAACTTTTTCCTTAACTTTTCCACTTTATTTAGTTACTGCGCCCTCATCAATCAATGTATTACCGTCATAAAATATAATATTTTGTCACAAAAATCTACAAATAACATTTCGATCATTTAACGGTATATTCCGTACATTCAATCGTACGCATTTTCCAGTGGACGCGCGGTAAGCGAAATCTCACTCTACCGGGTGTCTAACAGACTTTACTGTGTATCCATTTGGACACAGAAAACGGCCTTGAAAAAAAATGTTCCAAATTGGAGGGAAATTGACGCAGCCTATAAAATACGTCTACAATATGAATTACACGCTGATGCCGCTTCCAGTGTCTGGTCGTTAGTGGTTATTCACCATTTCGTATAATATTTTACACTATCCGGTTCGTTGTATTCGCGTCGGGATAGTAGAAAATTCGACGAGTCCGCTAACAACAATATTATTTTATATTACACGAGAGACGAGACGGAATTATCGGCTGCCAAACCTAATATACCGCGTTGTACCATACGCGTACGTTATTATCGTTATAACTATAATAATGTTATAGTGCTGCCCGTATTATAATATGAATAAAAAAAAAAAAATTTAAAAAAAATACGCTGTTTTCGATTGCATCATAATAATTAGATACGACGATTCGCGCGCGCGCCCGCGCGTATATTATAATGTTTTACAACTTGGCAACGGTTCAACGGTTTTATCAAACCGTATGCTATTAATGTCCGGTGCATATAATATTTACCTGCACCGCGTGTATTATTCGTACGCACTCGGTACAACGACGGTGGATACGCAACTACCAATAAATACAGAATAATAATATCGGGGTATACGGTTTTTTTTTTTTTTTTATTATTATTTTTCCGGCTATAACCGTCGTCTCGCGAGAACGATCCGCGGAAATATTATGCCGGCGCGGCGGAACAAAAACGTTATTACGACCTATTAGGAGGACTCCTAACACGCCGATATCACCGATTTGTGCGGGGGGGAGGAAAGACCACGCGGACTGAAAATAACTCACCCCGGACCGATTTCAGGGCTGACGTACCTGTACGATAAAACACGGAAAGTAGACGACCGACATTTCCGAGGGGATCGCGTGGGCATTTCAAATTTGTTATCATCGCGTTCCTCGACGTGTATAAACACCGTTTACGAGTTCGGCGTTTTCGAACGATTCGCGCTTTCAAAACAAAAAAAAGTCATCTATTTTCTACTTTCGCCTACTTGTATTTTCACGGTGGGAGGTGCGTTTTTCCTAAAAATCACTTCGGAGCGACTTACACGCGATCCAAACGAGCGTGTTTTGTCACACTCGAAATCGAGTGGCACGGCGAATTGTCGTTCGGCGGAAACGGTTCTGTGCCGTCGGCCACAACGACATTGGAGCGAATTGACGCGCTGTCGTCAAACTTAAAGATAAAAATATTATCTGTGTCGCGTGGTCGTTTGTTGTTTTTTTTTTTTCTATTCGTAATTTTAAACGTCAAGCGAGCAGCAATATCGGTTGTAGAAAAAAAAAAAAAAACGCTTGCATCTCGCCCGGAATCGAAAATAACGAGAATCGAAAACGAACGGCGGCGGCCCGACCCGGTAAACAAACGTCGTTGTCTTCAAGCTTGATAGCGGGTCGCGATTCGCCGCCGAAACGGAAAAAAAACGCGCCGCGTCGAAACGGCACGGACCGCGGCCGGCGGCCTGCCATGCACGTGCGCAATATCAATTATTGTCGGGTTCGATGACTTCGCGCGCGCCCGATGGAAATTATTAACAATAATTATTATCGCGGATCGGATCGCGGAGCCGGCGGTGCCGTTGCGGACGCCCGCTGCCTGTGCACACCCGACGCCCAGTAGTAATCGCCAGTTTTCGCGCGCAAATCAACACTGCGCGAATCGACAGTGTGTGCACTCGTATAATTGGCCCGTTGGCCAGGAACCCGGGCGACGCACGCGCCGTTGTTTTCACGGACGCCGTCCGACCGCGGCCCGTTTCGACCTTTTTGGCCGTTCTCGAGTTTCGAGTTGCGTCCGGTTTTAAACGGGCACGCGCCCGATTGCGCGCCAAATCGTAATCATCGAGAATTCCAGTCGCGTCCGGTAGAATCCCATCGCGCCCTTCCGACGATCGAGAATGCAATCGAAATGTTCTATTTCGATTGTATTATTACTGTCGTTCTAACTACCAGGATTTATGCTATACCGCATTCGGTACCCATTGATATTTGTAATTTCAATAAATCAGTTTTGATTTACAGACGACAGACGCGTCGGTTAGAACTAAAACTAATACCGATAAAATACAGACCAAACTATTACATAAAACGAGAATTTATTGATAAACAAATAAAAATAGTTATAAACCAAAAAATTATATCTCGTTTAGATTATATTAAAATTATGTCGCTAAAAACCTGTTAATTCAAATAATAAATCCTAATAATAATTAGAGATCTTGACTATAATTGTAAATTTTAAAATGCTCTGATATGCACAGTCAAAAAAAAAAAAAATTACTGTGCTAATTATAATAATTTTAATACTTATATCTATAAATAATGTATACATATTTTAGATTCCAAGCGTAACGAGGGAGCTGTTGGTTTTATAAAATGTTAATTTTTTTTTTCTTTCTTTGTTCTAGTCTGTAGACACGTTTCTTCTTAGTAAATTTGCTCCGATTTTTACGTGTAGTAACTTTTCTGAGAGCTCAAGTTGTCTAGATGGTATTTTAAACAGGTTAATTTTTTGATGTTCGACGACATTTTTAAAACAAAAGCACTCAAGTAGGAAAAACTTAGGAAAACATACAATTTCATGATTTCATTATTTTATAAAATCACGGAAGATATTTTCTACCAGAAAAAATGATTTAATCGAAAAATCACGAGATACCTTTTTTTTTACCTTTTTAATTTACTTTCTTATGGTATCATTGGCAGAAATGTTGAGCCACTTTTGAGCTTTTAAGGAGTTTTAATTTTCGGGAGTTTTTTTGCTGTTTTTCGGTAATAAATACACGTATAGACTTGAAACTTGATAATAATACTTATATTGGATTTACCTAGACGTGGTAAAATTTCCAAAATCGTCGGTCGACTTTTTTTTTTAATAAGCGTTTTAAAATCAAATTTAAAGGAAATTCGCAAAAAAAAAATTACGACGCTCCAAATTATTTATTACCGAACTGCGCTAGGAATCGTCTTTCGTCAAGCAATGGTTTATCGTTGCTTACAGATTTAAATGAAATAACCTTATGTACCTATCCTACCATCCTACCTTTCCAACTTCTCATCTACAACAGTGTCCGCTCCCAGTATCAGTTATTTTTTTTTCTTCTTTTGATTTATTGTTATTTTTTTTTATTAATTTAATAATAAACATTTGTGTAATGCTTGATTATTGTATGGCTAAATGTAATGACGATTAAATAACAATATTAGGTACATATATATATATTTTTTTTTTCTGAAATGACGGTACACATAAAATATCAATTTAATATTACGGTCTACGAAGTGTAAAGCGATAATAATCGAACCGCACTCGTTTAGGACACAATCAAATGCACACCTGTTAAAACCGGACGCAATCGAAATTCAAGAATAGTAAAAAAGATCAAAACGAAATTTTGCCGGATGCAATAGACACACTTTATTTTTCGTTTGCCTGACTTTGGGACGCAATCAACTGTATCCGGTTTTTACAGGCCATCGTCGTCGATTTTACTCGTCTATAATACTCGTCCTGCATATCAAAGGGAGTTGCAAAAAGAAAGTTAATGTGGGCTGGATACGCCTGGAGGAAAAAGGACACAATGATAAAAGCAGTAATTGAAGAGGAGCCGATAGGAAAAAGACCGCTAGGCAAATCACGCCTTAGATGGGAAGATTGTGTGAAGAGGGACGTTAAAAAAATAGATCCAAGAGCAAACTGGAGGGAAGTAGCAGAAGAAAGAGAGAGATGGAGGAATATTTGTTGTACGGGTTGGTCTTAAAGCCCGAAAAAACCAAAAAAAAATAATGATACTCTTCCACTCACTACACTTTCATATCGCCCCCCTATCACATCCGTTATTTTTCCTTCCAATCGGCTTCCATTTTAGCAGCGTAGCTATAGAGATTCGAGCGACCCGGGGACAGATTCGGATTTTGCGCCCTATAGCTAAATTTTTTTTTACCATGATGTATTTTATTTTAAATTTTTCCCCGATGCAAATTATAACGATTTAAAGAGGCCATCGATCCTGTGAAATACGAGGTACTATATTCGAATATTTGGCATTCAAAATACAATACTCGTTGTACAAATTACAATCATTACAATTTTAGCAAATCGGGGTATCTGTCCCTCCTCCCCTACATATAGCTACCATACACTTTCCTAACCGCAATGCCTCGAATATTTCATGATATTTTCTTCTTCTCTCGACATGCCCCGCACACACCGGCCGGACCACATCTCAATCTATTGGATCTACACAACTCCTGTATACGGCTACACTCGTTCTCAACTTTAACATTCCCGTTTTCCGTTTAGATTTCATCGCTTTGTAATAATATACAGGTATTCAACGTTCAACAATATTACACCCGTATATACATGATCGGCTGATCTTTACTAATACTATAAACGTGTACATACGAGTATATTATTATAATCTTATATGTATAAAATTTAAAGTCTGTATGCCTGCAGACTGTCCGCTATATAAATTTACTGTTTTATACACCGAACTCGATGGAACTTTGTACACCCAGCATCAGTCAAAACAAAAGGAAGGTCGCTGTTTACTTTTCATCTAGAATTTCAACTTCTGAAGGGTGGCCGCTCACAGTGTTCACACTTGATTTCAAATATTTTGATGCGAAATTCTGGTTACATTGGTGATACGGATGAAACACAAAAGGTTATTAAGTATAAGCTGCTTTGTGACCTTGTCCGTATACGTACTCAATCTCTCAAACGGTTTCAACGCGGTTTTCACTAAACGACTGATTTGAACATAACCAGGTAATAAAGTTCGATTTGAGGCGCTTCCCGGGAAAAGCGGCGGACTAATTAACCAAAGCCACCAGTCGGTAAACGACCGGGAATTCAACACGGTGATGATGAGAAACGGGGCGCACTTTACAAGGGTACACTTTTCGGCCGAGCTGTATAAGAACTCGCCGCGAACCTATGGGCGCGGTTTACAATCGCCGTGCATAATGCTCGGCTGACTTCTTTTTTTTTTTTTTTTTTTTCCCCATATATTTATACGCTATAATAATACGCGTATTATATGCCCTGCGGCGTGGCGTGCCCCCTCGACGCGGGCTGTAGCGAGAGTGCGACGCGCCGACTTGACCTGGACCGGAGCCAAGACCGGCGACGAGAGATATAGACGAATAATAATAAAATAATAATAACAGACGGAGAAAATCCGTATTGGCCTCGCGAGAGTTTACAAACGGGAAAAAAAAACCGTATACGCGTATTATATTATATATTGTATGCGTACAACATAATATAGTATATAGGTATATAATAATAATAATAATAATAATGATAAAAAATAAAACTACACGAATCGCGCGCGTTCGGATAACTAATGAATTCAACAAAATCGTCTTCGGACGACTGGTTTTTTTTTTTTTTTTTTTTTTTTTTTTTTTTTTTTTCCACTAGTTTATTTTTTTTTTTCGCCTCTCCCGTCACCGCCGCCGTATGCCCCTCCGCGATCGGTCGTTTTCTACCGCGAGCGAACGCGCGCGCGTTTTTATACACGTCACGCGGCGCGCACACACTGCACATCAGGCGAACGCTTTGGCTGCAGTTGAATACATTAGCGGAGTTGTTTTTTTTTTTTTTTTTCCACTAGTTTATTTTTTTTTTTCGCCTCTCCCGTCACCGCCGCCGTATATCCCGGCAGCTCCAAGACCGCACGGCCATTATTACTGTACGCGCGCGCGTACACGCGAGTCTTTCTCTCTTTGTCTCTCGCTCTCTCGCGCGAGCGCGCGCGCGGTCACTCTCTCCGTCTCTGCGACCCGTCTCTCCCCGCGGTCGTCCGGTCGCCCGGTCGACCGTTCCCCGCCACCGCAGCCACGAACCTCTTTCGCCCGCCCCGCTCCCTCTTCCGATCGAGCACCGCCGCCCCAACCCCCCTCCCGCCGCCACCTATCGCCCCGTCGCCCCGTCGCGCCGGCAACGCAGCATCGGCTACCGGTGTTACGCGGCACGGAATTACCGGGCCGTACCTGTATAACAATATTATACCGTGTATACAGGGTGATGCACCGTAAACCGGTTACGCGGCGACGGACGAACTGTGCACGCCGTGACGGTACACCCGGTAGACGCGGAACGCGCCCGAAACCCCGCCGCAGCCGCCGCCGCCGCCGCCGTCGTCGTCGTCGGCACTATTATTATACACGGATATCTTTGGACAAACAGTCGCGCGACACGTATAACAATAATAATATTGTATCGTTTCCAAAATAAGCAAACAAAATCAACTAGTTCCGTTTTCTGTAAGTGTTCTGTGCGCTCTTTTTCGTCGGCGATCATGCAAAAAAGTCGTCCGGTACCTAAATATTTGAACCGTTTTTCTAGATTTAAATGTTGCCGAAAACTGCGCGTATTTTAATGCGTTTATAATTTAGAGAACAATCAACACTGTGGTATGTCATCCCCGCCCCGAATATAAAAATTCACGTGTTTAATCGTATATTTCCGCTCTATTCGTTGGAAACCATTCAGTCCGCTGATCCACTAAACTCTCCGCGCCAACAAAGAGAAGTTCGTCAGATCCAAACTAATAGCATCTATATAAAAAGCATTCAATTTTTTTAACACCTCCCGGACCTGATATAAATAAAGCCTTACCGAGTTCGAAACCGGGCCAATACTGCAGTTTCGAACCAATTCCACTTAATTTTACAAACACTTTCTACTCTTTGTCGGAAGCCGCTGCTCCACACACAGATTAGCAACAAACAATGCAGCTATGAAACGCTAAACAGTCAAGAGACCTCGCATTCAATATTACTCGTATTCTGCACTTATACATTTTATTACAGTTCAATATAATATCGTAATAATTATGGTTTCGCGATCAATTAATATTATTGACAAGTTCACAACTCCCAATGTTGCTGCTATATACATTTAGTCGCGGGGAAGAAGATAATTTTTGGTATTTTTTTTTTTAATTAGGTTTCCATCGGATTTTGATATAAATAACATAAGTGTATGCATACCATACACTAAAATATGTTATACCGGAAATTAAAATAGTTTAAGTCACTATAATGAACTATTTTTTTTTTTCTGGCATAAGTCACATAATTATATTATGACTTCAGACATTTAGAACCCCGTGATTTTGGGTATCAAATGAAATACGCCAACCGCGATTATTGTTTTATCGGATTAGTTCCTCTAGATAAGCGACTCAAGTATTTTGATGTAGCTTTTGTACACAAACTACTAAATGGTAAACTGTCCTGCATTTGTTTTTCAAATTGGGTTCCACGTTCCTCAATTTATCTCCAGAAATAATACATGCTCTCGTTTCTCTCCTCGACTTCTGAGAATTGCGTTAACAACAGTCCTATGTGTGATATGTCGCTTGCCCAAATCGTGTAATGACTTGGGGAATTTCGATTTCAACCATGATCCAACTTCTAAATTAAAAATGTTTATCTTATTTTCGTAAAAATGTATATAATTTGCCTGTCATGCCGTAAATACATAAATATTGTAATCGTTACCCCTTGTGGGTGTTAAACAATTGAATATTAAATAAAATAATATTATATAGTTTAAGCAATTTAGTAATTATGCCATTGTGTCAATTTTAGCGAGTTTCAAAAATTAAATTTGTTTGTATTGAAAACTACCTACGAATCAAACAATTTACGTCGCCCACGCCTACAACACATAATTTCATATGCCACGATCGCAGTGGCGTAGCGATAGCGTGGCACGACGGACAATGAGCCGCGGATTCATAATATTTAGGGACCTCAAATCAGGGCCCAAGGCATTATTGGACTAGTGAAGGCCTTTTTCAAATGACTTTTTTTTTTCTCATCGGCTTTTATACAATAAATTGACACGGGCATTAGAAGTTCTAGTTACGCCACTGCACGATCGGCAATATATTATAAAACGTACACTTTTATCGCGCCTTTTACACGCTCGTTATTAACATTATTATTGCATTATCGGTACTTAAAAATATCAGTCTAGTCGATTATTGTGTAGCAATACGAGTGTCAAATGTACGTGCGTTGCGTTAAAGTCGTTCGTCCGTTTGTAGTGTGAAATCGACTTGTATAAACGTTTTTACACATCGATCGTACTCGGAGCTGGTTATTACCCGGGTCTTAAGATTTTGCCCGTGAAATTGGATTAATATTTATCAAGTATATAAGATAATCACAATGAATTTACATACGTGAATATATATTTTGCGCGTGTTTAACGCGCCTAAACATATAGATAAATCATTTTTTCATTCCTGCGCACGTTAGTTATTAATATTATGGTAATTTCATATATATATTTTTTTAATTTTATAATCGTATTAACTTCATAAAAAAATATAACATGCAATAATGGTCGTATGAATAATGCCGATCGTTTATGTTATTACCGTACACATGAAATATTACAAAACGATATATTATTTGATTCGATAGTAACGAACAAAAAAAAAAAATATATATATATAAATAATATACATGTATTATAATACTAATAATTCATTCCGATGTACGAGTAAAATAATATTAGTTTGTTAATACGCACTGCGGCGTTGCGATACGCTTTTTCATAAATATTAAAATATATTCATAATAATAACATTATATAGATTTATAAACTAATGGTCACAATATTATCGTGATATTATTTCTCCTTGAAATTTATTAACGTTCGAGAGTTTTTTCGTTGGCGATTATTTTTTTTTTTTTCTATTTCGTTCAGATGTGTTATATATTATTATGAAAATGTTATTCAATAGTCCAAACACGTCGTACCGCTGGCTGCGCGAGGCTGGCCAAAATTAAATTTAGGCACCGACGAAACCGGTTATTCTAAAAATAATTTGAATGGTACCGAAAGTAGGGAAAAAAAAAACAAAAAAAAGGAAATAGAAAAAAAATTCTCGTACGCACGGATACAATTATATCGGGTGATTTCCGCGGACGTTGCGCGTAAAGATCCACGGACGTTAATTATTATATTACAATGATTCCGGTGCGCGCGCGCGTTGCCTTATTACGGCAGCGCGGCATTCGCACACGTTCGCACAATGTAAAGCTGTCTGATATTTTCCGCGTTGCCGGCCGTTTTACCCGCGGTACGGGCGTGCGGACGTGGCCGCGTAGCCAGAAGACGCGCGCGCTTGTAACGTACAAGGCGGCGCGACGGCCCGGCGGATTTCACGCCAATTTACACCGGGCCGACAGTAATAATTAACGGTCGCATTAATCACGTCCGAGAACACGGAAAATAACACGGTCGTTGCATACGGTTGTATCGCGTGTGCGTTTATTAAACACTCTGGCCCCCGAGGCCGATTTTGTGCCCGCGATTTTTATTAACCATTATACACACACACACACACACACACACATACACAAAAGAGAGTCATATAAATATATAGTAATGGGTAAGGAACTCTTACCACTCCGGACGTTTCAACGCGCCGAAAATACACGCGTCACATTTTGAAAGTCTGCGTCTGGGTCGGGTTCACGGTGTATAATAATAATAATAATACCGCATCACCGTATTAATTCGCTATTCAGAACGGACCAGGTTTCTGTGATTTTCATACTACTACTACTACTACTACTACTACTACTACTACTACTACTACTACACTACTACTACTATTACTACCACTATTTACTAGGTAGGGTACCTACCTACCTACTAACTGCAACATAACCATGAACTCAACGACAGGTTTCGAACGACTGTAACGAATTCGGAGTGCGGGCCGTACGCACTCGATAAAATCGTTGAAGTATTATATTGTTACTGCTGCCCCGGTACCGCACTACCGGTCGAACGAAAACATCGTCGATGACATTTTAAACGTAGATACCGTTTCGATTGAGACGTCATAACTAATAACCACATTATATTGATCCGCATAAATCTTTTACGAAACATCGCGTCGATAAAATGGTTAACGACAATGGTAATAATATTGCCAAAGTCTGATCTTCAAGATGTGATAGTTGCTATCGTGATACTATCGCAAAATGTCTAACCATGATACTGAACAGTTAACATTTTACTATTACCGTGAACTGTCGTCGTGTAAACAAGACACTGGTAATTATCGAACTATAGTAAAGCAAATATCACACTATCACGCATGTATGCCATGTTGGTAGTTACTATCACTCTCACGACAGTAACTACCATCGTACATGTGAACGCATTTTTCCTCTTCTCTTGGGATTATCGGCCACTATAGGACCATCCCGTCACACGCTCAATCTTCCAAAATTCTCTCTTTCAGCTGCTCTTAATTTTCAATCTGACCGGCCATTTAAAGAGATTCCACGGGTTTCCATCTTAAACGTGGCCTTCTAAAAGGACTGTTTCCTTTCGGGTTCTCTCCCATTACCATCACGCGTGAATGTGACAATTCACTAAACCATCATGTATTCTACTATCACATTATCTACTATACAGTATCATAATCGCATAAATAGAACTACGACCATCGAGCGAATAAGACTAATTTGTTTGTACTACACATCGAATATAGAAGTATTCCGTTCAAGTATGCAATTTGAAGTTTCATAATGTTTTTATTATTGTTATATTTCTCGCGGTTAACTCGTTTATGAAAGTTCTACAAGACATGCACCCGGCGGTATAGACACTTGTTAACATTGTTATTATATTATGTATTTTTCTGCGCGTGTCTCGGGCTTAAACATTATAATAATAATAATTTTTATTGTTATTGTCGTTTTATACAGTCGGTCGGGTTTAAGATCGACTTCAATATGAAAAAAAAAAAAAAAATCGACACGGGCTTGTATTAATAATACGAGAAAAGGGTTTGTGTACAACAAATCGTGTACTCGTATTTATTACGACAATTGACACACGACGACGTGCCTAACCCCGTGTCCGCGTGACTGAATAATATTAATAATATTATATATCGTTAACACCGGTTACGTAAAAGTACCAAATCGAATTTTTTGCCGGGCATAGGTAAGCGTACAAACGTGTAATTAATACCGAGACACCCGAAAACGGTAGGGCTAAAAGAAAACCCCTGTGCCGGACGCATAGGCGCAGCTAGAGGGAGTGTTAAGATCCCCGCAGATATCTCGCGATTCTCGGGATTAACTATATAAAGATGTCCATGGTTCAATTGATTCTAGTCTGTCAACAAGATCCTTTTCGGGTCATTTGAATCGTGGGGATTCACGGAGATTTTGTTTACTCCTGGGGATTTAGTTGACAGGGAAACTAATTTTGCCATGGGAATCAAACTAACCACGGGAGATGTAGATTACCACGGGGATCTAAATAGCTGATAATCTAGATGGAATGACACCGACAATCCGTTTAGTTTTCCGAACTGCTGTTTCTAAGATGTATTTGAAAACCTTAATTATTTATAAACGCTAAAAGTTCAAATAAGCATTAAAAAAACAACCATTTATACGGTCTGTCCTACTGGTTAACGCAACGCGTTATCACACCGAGACACCGCAAGAATCTATCGATAAGATTACCTATTAAATTAGGAGACGGCAACAATAGACGGCCCGTGATCCGAATCCAGACATCGGATGGGAAATAAACGGACCGCCGATAATATTTAACTTTAACGGTTTTTCTTTTCATTAGTGTTCTCCTTGTAGACCCAGAACAACGTGCTAAACAGTCCGCACGCAGTAGACATTTGATCTCTGTTTTGACTTTCGATTTTTTTCTGTCTGTCAGAAAATTAAACAACGCGCCGGGCTGCGTTTGAGTGAGGTGCGATGCGTGCGATCGTACCGGGCGACGGATTCGTGCGTTTGATTATTTTAGCGTACGACGCAAGTACAAGTTACGGCGCACTATAACGTAATAGGTTTTCCCTATTGACGATTCCAAATGTATTTCATTTATCGCGCATTGTGTACACGTCGTTTCGGTTAAACGAAAAAGCGAAACGGGATTGTAACGCGCAACGCTCAAGAGGTGTGGCAGAATTTGTTCGCGCGCGGGGCTGCCGCAAAATCCTGTCGAAAACCGTCCTGAATCGTCAAAAGGCGAGACGAGCCGCGTCCGCGAGAAGTTCGCGCGCGCGCGCGCGTTACACTCTCTCAGTTTACACGCGGCCGGTCCGGTGTGAACGCTCCCGCTCCAGCCAAACGCGCGCGCAGCAACACCGGCCGAACGCACGCGAGCGTAATGTTGTAACGCGGCCGGACCGGTCGCCGTGGCCGCGGTCGCGCGACGCGTTTCGCGACGATGACAATAATATTATTGCGATTGTTATCGTGACGATATTATCGTACACGTCACGCGGAAAGGAGACCGCGCAGCGCGCGTACCGTTCGGCATTATTGTGCATATTGTCGTGATTATCGCGCGCGTAATAACATTGTAACGTGCGGGCGTGTCGCCCAGACCGCTCGGCCGCGATATTGTCGCGCCCGCCGCCGCGTCGCACGTCCGGCCCGCCGTCCGTTTGCGCTTTGCTCGCCGGCGGACCTCTCGTTTCTGTCCGTTCTTTTCGTTCCTTTCCGCTGTGCCGTTCGCGCCAAGAGTCGTCTACGATTGTAACAATAACCGCCGGTCCCCTCTCTCCGGCCCGCCGCCGCCGCCGCAGACCGCAATGTTAACGTTACCTAAGGCCCTCCGGTCGCCGCCGCCGCCGTCGTCGCCGGGCGGACGACACACACCGCTCTCGTGGTCGTCGTCGCCGCCGCCGCGAACGCTCGCCGCCGAGAGAGACCGTTCCCCTCGGCCCGGCGACTGCGACGACGCCGAGCCGCGGACGGTCCGCGCAAACCGGTTTCGTCCGGGCGCGCGCTCGGTCGACACTTCTTGCCAGAAGACCCGAATCGTCAAACCAGTCTATCAAAAACCACTATTCCGCCGCGCGGTTATAATACGTATAACATTATTATAGTAGTAGTAGTAGTAGTAATATTATTAACCCTGGCATAGGCGTACTGGTGAATTTTTTTTTTTGTTTTGTCCCCCTCTACGAGATTATAAGTATTATCATTGTACTCGATCTTTTTCTTTTCCGACGTCCTCCGTTCCACGTTGACACACGGCGCATGGGCGCCCGCAGGAAATTTATCAGGGAGAGGCATATTATAATAACGTTAAACACCGAAAACTACTCGTAATCAAATTATATTCGAAATTTCGAAGACCTCCCACCCATCCGTTCCACATTAACACGATATGGATATGGTCTCCGGACCGACGACGATGTATCTCACCGCCCGAAAACGTTTTGGTTTTTTCTTTTTTCTTTTCAAATCGAACAAACGATATTGTTACCGTACAATATTATAACGCAGCGGTTCTTAGACTGCGGTCCGCGGCGGCTCTATCCGTCAAAATACTAATTATGATAACACGAGATATTTTATAAAAAAAAAAATGTATTCGAAAGAAAATCGTAAGCGGTCCGTAATTTCTAAAAGTCTTTTGTCAGGGGTCCCCGTGTGCACCAAAAGTTTAAGAACCGCTGTTTTAACGGATGCAAAACATAAATCGCGTCGTGCCGAACGACAACAATACGGCATTGAATTTCACGCGATACTGTTGGTAATGCGACGCCGGAAAAATCCACTTTCGGGATGAAGAGCGTTGGAAAAACGAACTGTTCGGGAAAAATGGCGTTGAAAAAAAGTCGGGGAAACTGTCCCCATACCGACATGAATTCACGTCGACTGCGCTCGATAATATATTATATTCCGAAAATAATTCGCGTTCGCCGAGGTTTATTCGTGCTCAAAACCGTGCGTATATTATTATAAATTACAAAAAGAAACCACAACTGTAAAGTTGTGGTTAATAGTAATATTAATAATGTCATATAATTTGGGATGTTAATTTCGCATTGTGAATTGTGCTGCATTCGGGATTTTACAACGCGTCGAAGTCATATCACAGTATCGATTATTATTATTATTCTACCGACAATGTTTCGGATTTTAACGACGATACGAAAAAAAAAAAAAAAAACGGTCTACGTGATTTAACAGTAAACATAACACGCGCTAAACGTAATAAAAATGAAAAAAGTGCACACGTTGTTTTATTATAATACGAATTTCGTTCGCGATCTGTTTTATATAGCCTACGGAATTATTGTTTTTGATTTCGCCGTGTGGCTTTAAAGGCTTTTATGTTTTTCAGTGTAGGTCGCTGCCGGTCAAAGTATTCGAGTAAAGTTAAAGTTAAAATCGCCTATATACTCGTTCTCCTACGGATTTGCAGTGGTGTTTACGCCGCCAAACGATATTATGCGTATACAAATATTGTGAAATTTGACTATGCGTGTATGACGTCGTTGTTTCATGAATTTAAAAACATCATCTTTTGTGCATCACTATTTTTAGCGTCATGTTACACGCCACATCAGTGGCGTTATTCGGAGGAGGATATTAACTCTAGCCCCTGGTCTAACTTTTAGCATTGTCTCGGATTTTGGGCGGTCTCTTGCTTGTGGATCCGCGTGAAAAAAATGTCATATAATCAAAAAAAAAAAAGGTTTCTCATTAATATTATTTCTGATTGTTTTTTCTTTAACTAGATAATTATAGCAGTACATTGTCGTGTACCCTCTTCTAAATAATTATCTCTTATCGTCGTCTAGATATATTTTTAAAACTTATCTGTGCGCAACACTTTTTACGCCGCCTCTAAGTGTATACTGTAAAGACGGATAATAGTATTGTTATTCGAAAAGAAAAATTGTCGTGGAAAAAATATGAATACAACCATTACTCAAACCCTACACACGTAAATAAACAATTTATTTGAATAATCGTTATACGAATATAATAACCGTGTAATGTGTCGCGCAATGATTTGTCGAGATAATAATATAACGAACAAACGACTACGTCGACCAGCCGTACAACAACGATGATAATAGATACCTATTATAAAGCATAAAATGACACCGCCGAAAACATGAGACCGCGATTACCATCATTACCATCATTACCTAGGTACACATATTATTGCTGTTTTGAAATGTAGCGAAATATACTTCGCGCGATATTTCATTCGATTTTTTTGCTCCGGCGGTCAGTGGCACATTTAGGATTTCGCCGAAGAGAGAGGGCATAGCATTTTGTCAACATCATGCCGCGACGTGTAGCCAGAAAACAAAAAGCGATCAGTTTTTAATTTACATTATATTTTTCAGTCATTGACGACTTTTCAATCGGCCCGAAAATTTAAATTGAAAAAACAAATTAAATTTAAACAATAGATAGCTATCCGGTTTTTTGAAATAAATAATATAGGTTTCAAAAAAAAAAAAAAAAAACACTTCAAGAGGAGAAACATTCTTCTTGATCTCCACTCGAAATCCGCCGTTGCCAACGCCATGTACAATATGAGTTACTTACGGACAACGCGAAATTTAGCCATACAGGTTTACGTCGATTTCTCGAAACCGACAGTGGCAAAAGTGTGTGTGTGTGGGGGGGGGAGGGAGAGCAGTATAGTACGTGCCCATTCGATTATACTATATACATAATTATATAGGTATGTATAAACCATTACAAGTGTACCACTTTATAATCGACTGCACTTTTTTTGTGTACCCAATAATTATTTCAAATAAAAAAGAATACTACTCTGCGACGTGTCATAAAACCGTACCGAAATATACGATATCGATTTTAGTCGTACGATTTTTATATTCCAAATGCATTATGATTGCCTGCCTGTTCGTATTATACGCATTATTGCTACGTCGTAACCGTAACATAGGTACTTACTAATAATATTATCAACTCGTGTAATTGGAACCGTATCCGTCCGTGCGTCGTGTTATATGGTTTAGCTACACGTTTATTCTTCGTGTAATGCAATTTATTGACATGTTCTTCTCGAGTTATATAATGATAATAATAATATTATAATCAACACAAATCCGAAAAAATACACTTTTAGGAAAAAAAACTACTAAAAGCGACACAAAAAAATAAAAAAAAAAATGCTTAAAATATTTTAATAGTCTTTTGGACAAACCACTAAGACGTTTTTAGTAGTTTACTGCTAGACAGTTTATTTAAAATGAATTATAGACATGTTGTTTATAAAATGTTCCTAATAATGTAATCGGGCGAAAAACATTTCTAGAAGTTCCAATAACTAAACACAGCCCATTTTATAACCGAAATTATGATTAATGTAGGTTTTTATTCTTGTAATGATTTAGCAACCGAACTTTGACCCAAAATGAAGCAGCTCAATGCTTGATTTTTAAATTAAGTCAGATTAATGCCCGAACTTAACGTAGGATTCGGTGCCACTGATTGTACCAGAATACTAACCTATACACTAACCCGCATTATAGTTGTGCGTTTCAAAATTCTTAGAGACATTTATCAGTTTTGTTCTTACAACCTCGTTAATTATTATTTCATCGTTCTGGAGAAAAAACAAAAATGGTTTTGTAATTTAACTTAAACCTTTCGTTAGATATGCCCAAGTACAAAATTGAAATAGAATACACGGATTAAATATCGACGGCTCAAACAAAATATGAATTACGTGTCGTGTGCTATCTACCGGCGTATGCTATCTACAAAAATTGAGTACTTGTGTCGTATGGTATCTACGCGAAAAAATGTATTTTTAACTTACCTAAACATTTTTATTGGCGCTTCTAGTTTTACAGTTTTACAGTTAACATTGAAATTATAATCATCTTGTACAAATGTGTGTTATAAAACAACTTTCAAAGACATTGATCGGATGGACTGAACGCCACCATTCTTCCTGTAATTGCCTTTCGAGAAGGTTTGTTGCTTCACATGATCTTATGATTTTACTTTTAGGTGTTTCAATAAACACTCATTTGTTTGTGTTTGAGCACTTGTATGTAGATTTATGAAGTTCTTGCTATGGTTAATAGTTTGGTGAACAAAATTATGTTTCTCGGTCTCTCTTATTGACTATAAAAAAACGGCGTTTCCAAATTTCATTTATTAAAAAAAAAATAGAATGGGAAAAATATGTAGATAATTTTATTAGTGTAGATAGCACACAACACCGATAAATCGACTGTAGATAGCATACGACCCGTGTACTGATAAAATAATGAAAATATAGTATTTATAATTTATATATTAATATTGAGATAAAAAGAGAAGATATAATCTGGATAAAAAATACAAAAATTATACATTTTCCTTCTCGATTACATGTTTGTATAGAGCCATATAGAGGGTTGATAATTAATATTTAATTTCGTATTGTTGACTTGATTGAAAGTAACAAATTTTTATAATTTTCATACGAGGTAATGATTGACAGTCGTTTTGTTTTTGTCTATACACATAAGCAATAACACGAAAAGATATAAACAGTTGTGAGTATCGTAGTTAAAAAGGTAAAAAGTGCACAATAGTGTTACCTAAGACCGATGATGGATGGATAGGGAGACTCCGGAGAGAGCGGAACAAAGAATAAGAGTGGCTGACCCTATGCTCGCATGGGACGAAGCCGATAATGAATGAACAAGAGAAGAATTCGAAAAGTAATTATTTTTTCTTCGTCTAAATGTACGTCTGCCTGCCACTAATAATTTTTTTTTTTAACCAACAGTAGATAACATAATAATGTTGTTTACTGCAGGTCAAAATTTGTGTTCACGACAATGAAGAAAGGGATCTCTTTATAGTTGCCGCGCTTTGTCGCCTAAAATATTACACAATGCCTTTGCCGTGCACGTCTTTACTTGTTAATACCTGCACGGAATGGTCCGCGGCTCGATAGGTCCTCACCAGATGTGATATTCCTATGTAGAAATTCGAATTTCCTATAATATAATAATTGTCGAGAATCTCTGGATATTGTCGTCATAGAGCGGCACTGGGCAAACCGCATTCTCCTATATTATACGATCAGATCGCATCTGACCCGGTCGGTCGGATTCCTGCAGTCTTGTATAGTTATCGTCCAAAAATATTTCACGTGTTAGAAATAATTATTATAATTCTTAGGAATTTGATTTCGATAAATGATAATAATGATTAGGGTTCGGGATTTCTAGCATTTGGATATTTTTTTTGTAGTGGTCATAGATTATTCTAGGTAAGTTATACATTTTTTTTTTATGAAATGCCGAAATACAATACAAATTTTAAATTCGCATTTGTATTTAGCAGTTATTGCAGTTATATTTTAGGAGAAGTGAATACGTATTTCAACGATTTTTACCATATTTGTACAATGCGCATATTTCACAGTTTTTATTTTTTGTACACTTACAACTGTCGGGAAAATCGTATTTGGATAACATTCAAAAATATTTCTTTTAATAAATTAATTTGGGTAGGTAGGTCTTAGGTACGTGTCTCTTTTTGTTTCTCTTTGTCTTTATCGATTAATAATTGACCTTGTTATCGACGGTACAGATGACGATGGTCGATGAGTAACCCGCGTATAAATTATTTTCATTATGTACCTATTTATTTTTGAGATTTTTATTTCTATAATTATAATATGTTTTATGCGTTTTTTATGCAATTACCTGCATATTTTGACGATTTGACTTCATATTTGCATGTATATTCCGATCATTTTTAGTGCAACAAGTCCTGAATCCTAAATTAATAATATAAGTAAGTAACTGTTGTAGCTTTATTGAAGTATAATTTTCTGTTAGTTGCGTGTATAAAATATAAGTAGTTTGATAATGTCGGGTAAATAATGTAGAGACACTAATAGGTACGAAAATTCGATTAGGTTCTCGATATTTTACGGAGACTTGTATATTTTGGTTGGAAACATGTACCCATTTGAAAATATATACCAGCGTACAAGTCTGGCCCATTCAAATCTGGAATTCAGGCTTGTACTTTTCAGCTTTTTATAGCCAACCCCATCAGATTATTTTTCCTGTCGATCATATAATTTTTCAACTTTTTCTCAGCTGATGATTTCAGTTTGACGCATAAGTATATTATGGGTCTTATGGGTTTGTCAGGAAGTGTCTTTGAGACCAATTGTGATATAAGACGGTAGGGTTTCGTGCTAAGTTTCCCGTGAAACCTTTTGTAGAAAATGATGGCTGTATCCTGGATGGTTTTGATTTGGAGTTCGTCGTGGAGTAATTTGTTCGTTACGTACCATGGAGCTTTTGTGATGATACGCAGACAAATAGATTGGAAAGCATGAACCGTTTGGCAATTTGATTTTTTGGCCGGGCCCCAGAACATGATGCCGTAGGTCTAGTTATAATATTTAAGTAGTAAAAAGTGAAAAAAAAAAATTAAAAATTAAAATCAGGTAATATTGGAGTCTGCAGCACGCCAGTTTTTCGTGTCTAACGTAAAAAAATGTTATAAAATCGAATGACATGCGAAGTTTTGCCACGAAGCCGACGAAAACGATTACAATAATATCGTATAATATGATAATATTATATAGGTGTCCACTCGCGACGATTCGGAAACTCGTTTATTGCGGTCGTATTATTTTCAACTACGCGTATCTTAACGCGCGTGTCCGCCGTACACACACTGCGGTGAAACGTTTTTTTTTCTAAAGTTTTTTTTTCCTTTTATAAATTAGGTATATTATTATTCTCCTATACGAATACACGTCAGCCGTCAGATCGGTTTTCGTACGACCGCATTATAGGTGTAGGTACCTGTACGCATAGTATTACGCTACTCGGTTGGTTTTCATAACAATAATAATAATAATAATAATACATATACTCGTCTCGTGCAGTAATTTTATTTTTTATTTTTAGCAAATGAATTTAAATACGAATCACCGTGAAAATCTATTTTTAAAAACCGTGCGTACAACACGGTGTACACGCGAATCGCGTAGCATCGTTCCGCGCATAATTAATAATCCGTTTATATTTTACGACCGACCGAAAATACGAATGAATATAATAATAATATATAATAATAATTTTTTATATTGATATTATTATTATATAAGCGTACGAAAATATTCGTGTATAATAAAATATACTTGTCCGAATAAAAAAATACACTAAAAAAGCGTGCGTGTGTAAAAAAAAAATACCAACAAAAAACTCTTACTTTTTTTTTTGATTCCTCGATTTATTATATACGTAAATTGTGTACAATTAAAATCGTGTTGACTGCAGGATATTATATTATTATTTCGGCGTTTGTAAATTATAATATTATTGATACAAACGAGAATCGTATTACATTATTTATACGCGCGGTATTTTTTAGGGGTCTCACACATAATTTGTTTTCTCCGTCTGCCTTTACCCGCGTTAATATATTGTACAGCAATAGAAATACGCATTGGCATCGCATTTCAAAGACTGCGACCCTTTGGTTGAAGTTTACCATGCTCCTTGACCGAATGATTTGTATTAATATTTTTTTTTGTCAATAAGTTATTTAACAAAAGAAAATCAAGAAAAACTATTATTCAAATTATAACACGCGGTTTTTTAAAAATTAAAATCGGCAAAGGCGTAGCAAACATTTTTTTTTTTTTTTTTAGTGAAACGCGTAACGGGTCCCTTCGTCTTAAACTGGACCAAAAAATCGCAATCGTTAAAGTCCGATTTGTTGTTGTGCTGTATAATAAATATTACGAGCATGGTAGACTGTGTATAAAGGCCCCTCTAGTCAGTGGCGCCGAGTAAGTGGGGTTCGAGTAAGCTGGTTCAAATGAACCTCCTGAATAGGTTGGATGGATGATAAATATATGGTTTAATAGGACAAATTGTATGGTACTAACTATTGATTAATGAATCATTAAGCGGGCAGGTGGATTGTATATGCTTTAAACTAAGATGATTTTGAACCACCGTTTTTTAAAGAATCCGGCGCCACTGCCTTGAGTTAAAATATATTTCTCGTTCCCTGCCAACTCTTATACAGATATCGAATGTAATAATATTATATTAATTATTAAGTCGTTTAAAGACACCGTGACAAATTTCAAAAACGATTAGTTCGATTCCGGTGACGAATTTTTTATACGCACTAATATTGTTGTCTAATAAAGTAGAACTGCGTAAAAATATAGTCAGAACAAAGATTCGCAAAAATTGCGTACATTTTATGACTATTTCAAAAAAAATTAAAAAATACTGAAATTCACTTTCGAATAAATTTACATATTATGGTCCCGTATCGCGAGTGTTTATTGTGTGCTGCATGTAACCATGAAATATGTTCGAAAACACGTTCGCGCAAAACGGCTTTTTAAAATTTCTCTACAATTAGAAACATTAAAAAAAAAAAATAAAACCATAATTAGTTTATATTTTTAGATTTTCAGTGTAGCGAAGAATCAAAGATGTTTTTTTTACAGGAGGAGACGATTTTTCGGAAAATCTATTTTTGGTAAATTTCTTGGTCACAAGAAAATTCAGAATCGTTTTTTGATTGTAACTATACGTCTTTTTTCCAGTTGTATACATTCAAATCCCTTCTAAACGCCTCATGTTTAACATCCTATATTATATTATAATTTATATACAAGTATGTATGCTATGTTTATATGTTTGTATAAAAGTACATTTTTAATTCGATTAAAATACAAGCGCATCTGGCGTATCTAATAACGTTTCGTTTATTCTTATAAAGCAACTTGCTGCGGTGTTGGATTTGTACGTATTGTGTGTTGGAAATTGAAAAATGAAAATGAAAAAAACTGCAAAAGCCGATCAAACGTCGAGAGGTGTCGCATACAAAACGACGAGTGCCTATAATAATATAATAATTTATTGCTGAACGGACGTTTTTAGTTTGTAAATTTTCGTTCAGCAGAACCGATTTAGACTTTAGTTCTATGAGTTTCGATAGAAGAGTGAATTGATCAACTGTCGAACTTCGCTGTCGTGTGTTTATAAGACGCGGAGACAACAAATGCATGTGTTTCGTCCTCTTACCGTGATTTATTTATAATTAATCTACACCGATCGGGCAGTTTGGACACGAGTACATTACGTATTAATACAACATTGAAATAGTAATAATAATAACAGTGACAAGACATAATTTTGATTTAATAATTCACGGACAGACGTGGTACGCATAATGGAGCGAAAACAAACTTGAACTTTAAGATTCTGTGTGTTGTTCTGTAATGTTTAACGTCATTTTTATATTCGAAATTTGGCTGTTTTTTGTATCAATTTTAAAATTAAAACTAACTTAATTTGTTGACTTAACTTATTATGCACATTATCGATTTAAATAATGTTTCGATGAATTAACGCCTAATTCACGCGTACCCGCGAACTGTTTTACAAACTATTCACTGGTTCAATCAACCAAGCCCGAGCCTTCAAATAATTTTACACAAACTCCTTCTACAACTTCGACGACATCTGAAACCCTGGTACGCTCTGATCAGTCGTGGCTAACTACCGTCAAACCCGAACCTAGACTTTTCTAATAATTTTCCTAAACCGTCATTAACATATCATTATTCCTGTATGTGCGATAGCCACGGTACGGATAACGAGCAAAGCGGATTGCAAGGTCTACAAACTCTGAAACGGCTTTTAAAGGCACCCTTACGTTTGTTTCGCGTGAACGTTGTGTTTTCAGCACTGAGCAAAATCGCCGGTCCTCGCGCAGCACGTAATAAACGTTTCGGGAAATGTTACGGGTTCTTAATATCACTTAATGATATCATTTTAATACTCGTTTACACGGGTCGGCCAGTCTTGATTTATTATGCATAGGTATATGTATATATATATATATATTTTTTTTTTTTTTTTTACAAGCAATTTATGTATACTTAAATAAATATAATGTACCATCCCGGATTTAAATTTTTATTATACGCCCGGAATAAAATAACCTGACCGCCCGTCCCCGTACATAAACCGTTAACCGCGAGCTACCGAACGTTTAATATTTTATTGTTATTATTATTTTTTTCTCTGGTTGATGACGCGGGAGCAAATACTTATATTATAGGTACTTACAGAATGTATACGAATAATACATATTATTATATAGACGGTACTATTAACGATCCGGTTACCGAAAATGTCGAGGTTTACCGATGTATATACGTATGTACAGTAATAACAATAATCTAATATAATAACGAGTAAAAACGCTGTAAAAGAACGTATTAAGATGGACGGAGATATTATAGCGACCCCGTATTATACAGGGTGTCCCGCGAATGTATACTCGTTTTGTATACGAATTGTACATAAAATTGCTATATTTCCGTGGAGTCACCCGGTATATATTGTATACCTATACGGGGTACGGGAACGAGGAATAAACAACGTTGTTCTTAAACGAGGAGGGTATTATTTAATTTGTGGCGATTAAAATACCGATTTGTATTTTTAAGAACAGAACCGTTTTTTTTTATAATGCAATAATGTCGTTTTAACGGCCGGGCGGTCGGATATCGCGCGCGTCGGTCCGAGCCGAAAGAAAAGAAATGAAGAAAAAAAAAAAAAAACCCGTCATGCATAAAACACAATATATATTCATTTCGAATATAGTTTTAGCCGCGTACAAAAACAATAATGATTCGGAATGTTTTCGGACTGTTCGAAAACGTTTTTATAATAACAATAATAATAATAATATAATACATGAATAATTCATGGCGGAACGCGTACACATACATAATTAATTATGAGATAGTTATTTATACATTTCATTTTTTTTTTTTTTTTTGTGCACT
>CABPRJ010001429.1:2334896-2386906 GCA_902439185.1 Cinara cedri
GGGGGGGTGGGCTGAAACTATCACTAACCACACTTTTGATTTTCAAATAACAACATATAGACCGTGGTTTAGTCAGGGAAGGGATTTGGGCATTGTTGTTAACCTAGCTATAGGTTAAGAAGGTTGTATACCTCACCTAACCCATTTCCCCCTATGGATAAATCATGGATACGACAATATATTAAAAAAACCATACATAGAAGTTTAAATAATACATATTAATGTGTAAGTTTTAACAAAACAAAATCAACCAAACGATTCTAAGCGGATCTCGGTACTCCGCTATGGTTATATAATACGTTAGTCGTTAATCTACAATAGTAAAACCGTCGCCGTATCACCATTTATTGTCAGGTTTTTAACATTTTTTTTTTTTTTTAGAATCACCGCTGGGAATCTGGATATTTGTTCAGAGAAACCAATGGAAAAAAAATTGCGTCTTTTTAGACATACGATGTCAACCATTTGGAGTATTTCGATTAACCGAAAAAGAATTTCCCGAAAAAAAAAAAACACATATTAGTGAAATTATAAGAGTTTCTTGGATATATGCATTCAGAATTTAAAAATAATAATATTGTATATTATACCGCGTCGCGCGTCGTCGGAATAATCGTTTCGTAAAAAATAAAAATAAAAATATTACGTTTTACGCACACGCCCCAAGGAAAATAATGTACATACAATATGTAATAATATTACTATATAGGTTTTCATTATTTTTTTTTTTTTTTTTTTTACTTATTGTTTTACTGCGCTCGTACGGTCGTCGTCTAATAATGTTATGTATTTATTCCAGTCCACGACTCGTATCATCGTAACAATATTATCAGGTGCTGCGCACGGTAGCCGAGAACTCTCGGCCGGATTGCGATAAACAGAGTATAGGTATACGATAGTATACAATATTATACAGTCACAATACTATATGGACGCCTGAACGTGGCCAAGAACTGTAATGTTCTGCACTTTTTATCCGAAAATCGTTACAAAATCCCATTATAGTGGTGAATCCGAGTCGACCTCTCGGTTTCGTTAAATACTGCGAGTTACGTTAGTTTGTATATTTTTAATTTGTATATATACCTAGTATAGACTAAAGTTCGCAGGACACACAACAAAGTAATAATTCATCCACCGTGGGTGTCCTGTACCTAACCGATTTCTACAAATTCACGCAAAGAAATGATAGAAACTGACAGTCAGTCGGTTGAAAATATTTTCGGTCATGATAGAGTTTTAGAAATTTTGCTCATTCCCACTCCGATTTCACTACGGGCTGCGGCCCAGGCCGCTCCAGCCGCTAATATTATTATTAGGGCTCGGAACTCATTGCGCTTAAAATCCACAAAAAATCGCTTAAAAACGTCAACAAATCTCTGATAGAATCAATTGAAAAATATTAAAAAAAGCAAGAACGGCAAAATGGTTAAATTGTCTCTCTACTAACGGTTCTAACTTAATAATTACAATTTCCTAAAGCTACTCAAATTATTTTTGTTAATTATTTGTGTCGTATTAGAAATTTGTATTTTAAAATTAGATTTGTTAGACAGGGGACCTTTCTATCGCTTGTTCTTCAAATATTTTTTATAGTTTTTTTTCTCGGGGCTTTTTAGACGTTTTAAATTTTGAGTGTAATGAAGAATGTTGGTTTTACAAAGCTGTTTATTTTTTATTTTTTTATGTGAACATTTTTTCTACCAGAAAGGTTACTCCGATGTATATAAAATGTAGACCTTTTTCTGAAAGAAACTTTTCTTGGGACTTAATAACTTTAAGAAAGTTATTTTTCGATTAAACCGGCAGTTTTCCCAATAAAAGGGAAAAAGTGAGAAAAATCAAGAAAAATGTACAAAATATATTAGTAAAATACAACAATTTTACTACTACTACTTCTTCTAACAATTTTGTTCCGATTTATACAATGATAGACTTTTTCTAAAAGAAAATTTGACTGGGTAGGTACTTTAAAGAGGTCATTTTTCGATTTCCCTGAGAAATTTCCCAGCAGCAAATGTGAAAAACCCGGAAAAGACATAGGAAAACTGGAAAAATGCAAGAAAAACGGGAAAATTGGTACTGTATTAAAGAAAATATATAACGTCTATTTAATTATTTTACCATGACATGACATACATATTGTCGACAAAGCATCGCTGTCAACCGAACTCCGCTCAGAATCGTTTTTAGTAAGCAGTGGTTTATCGTTGCATACAGATACAAAATCATTAACCCCTTATACCCTGCCTTCTCAACTTCTCACCAACAACAGTGGCCGCACCCATCTTGCGAAGAATGCCCGTCGTTTTAAGCGCGTTTTTGCGAATTGTAAGTGCAACAAGCCCCGAGCCTTAATGGCTATTACATATTCCGCTGGACGGCGGGTACGTCGCGGTCCGAGGAAAAGCGAACGGTCTTCGGAACGTGACGTTTAAGAATATTTACGACTTTCCGAGCGGGGTTATAGCAAAGCGTCGCGGTACGGCTTTGAAACCGACGAGTCCGGTCGCTGTGTCGCGGGGCTGGGACGCGCACCACGCCGATAAACTTGCAGCTACGCGTTGCCAGGTTTACCAGTTTGTTATATTGTTTTGCGGTAACACGTTTCGCTCTCGATCGAAACATGAAACAGCGTGCAATTTTCGCCGCTCGAGACATTCGGTGACTTCTGGAAACGCACAGGGACATTTGCCGTGTCGACCACACGTCTAACAATCGTTGTGTGTGTCGCCTTGGCGCGGACCGGGCCTAAAGCCCGAGGACAGGGTCCGAATGCGCGCGCGCCAGTGTCCGTATAATATGATAATATTACGTCGTACGGGTTTCTCGAAAGCGACGCGCCTAATGATGATAATAACAATAACGACACACGAGTAATAATGTCGCGTAAACGCGTGTCCGACACGTATGGCGACACCGACGTCGACCGGGCCGCCGAAACGCTAACGGAAACGGCGGGACGAAAAAACCACTCGGAGGCTCCGTCCTCAGGCCGATAACCGTATGCATGTGCACATATATCTGGTATAGAGAGTATAGAGTATAGAGTAGGTGTGTAATAAAAAAAAACCACAACAATATTGATCGGGTCCATTAAACGACACGGTCCATTAGAAGAAGCGCGCGTTTCGCGGTACGCACTTAGAGCGAGAGAAAAAAAAAACATCAACACGAGCAATAATATTGTAACACGTTTTCACGCGCCGGTAATCCATACGCGTCTACACGAGCGCGCGCGTCGGCGAATTAGCGAACCGCTGAATCGACGGGACGCGATCGGGTTGAAGGGCCCCGGAAACCGGTTCGGCGGTCGAGCGTTTATTTAATTTTTTTTTTTCTCGCGCCGCGGAAAAACGCAATGATCGCGCCTTATTACCGGGGGGGTGGGGGTGGGGAGGGTGGAAGGGAGGGGTGGCGAAACCGCCGCGCCCGGTCGTTTTTCTTCTTTTACGCGGCGTGCCGGCAATGTAAACGTCGCGTCGCGTCTTTCGAATTGACAATGCGATTATCAGTGTTCGCCGTAACACCGCCGTCGACGAAACGCCAGCACCGATCGGTCTCGTATCGTACTCGCTGTTTTGTTCGGTTTTACACGTCCGAACGAGATTCCGGAAACGATTCGGGGCCGCGAAAATCGCGACAATTTCGTGTTTCTCGGTGCATGTTATGCGCGTATATGCGCGTAGGTACGACTGGACGGCCGAAACGCGCACTGTACGATAACGTGTACGGGTTTTCGACGGTATATTTATAAATTCGCGTTCCCCACCCGCCTGACGCGTCACGCGATATAAACGGTATTCGATTAATTTTCCGTTATCAATATCTAATTTAATTGCGCGGCATTGCCGTACAGAACGCAACACGTGAACCCGACTGATTATCGAATATCGAATATTTCGTAAACGATTATGCGCTGCTAGTAGAACGTTACACTTAATAGATCGATTTCACGTGAAAGCATTCGTCAGCCCGGCTAGCTCAGTCGGTAGAGCACGAGACTCTTAATCTCGGGGTCGTGGGTTCGAGCCCCACGTTGGGCGACCGAAATTTTTTGATGAAAAATATTTTTATATTTTATGAATCCTATTTATTAATGAAAGAACCGAAATCGTGCCAGAAAAAAACTTAAAACGGGACAGTATTCCGCTCTATTTTATTTTTGAACATTTTCAAATTGATTGTGTCCAGGAAAATAGTTTTCGTATTATTTGACGTATTGACGTCCCGAAGTGGGGTTAATAAGCTTCATGATGCCCATTAAACTTCGACCCATTAACTGTGTTCAAATACAAACACAAATAATGGATACCATTCAACACCGAAAACTATTATCTTTTATCACTAACAAAATAACAATATTTGGACATTTACACCACACAATTATGTAAAATTACTATACTTGGCAAAAGAACCCCGTGAAAAAGATTTTATATAATAATATATGAAGACACATAATATCTTGATGGTATTATTGCATTTGTATATTATAATTATAATTTACTGTTTGGATTCCGCGATTGAAAAATTCTGGATACGCCACTAGGCCTGATTGTAAAATGCTTTAATTTATAATAGTAGGTAATATTATTAAATTCAACAGTTTCGAATAAAAATGACTCTTTTAATTTAATAATCATGAAATATTCGTTCGATTTTTCAATTACAATTTAATGAACGGTTTATATTATGTTTGATATTTATACAATTTAAATTCGTATCTAACAAGTCGTACGTATCACTCGATAAACGTCAATATTTAATTTATAAAATATTAAAACGTTGAAGTACATGAATTTTTATATGAATATTTCAATAGCCCGGCTAGCTCAGTCGGTAGAGCACGAGACTCTTAATCTCGGGGTCGTGGGTTCGAGCCCCACGTTGGGCGACCAAATTTTTTGCAAATTTTTATTATCAAGAAATAAATCAAATATTATCTCAATTAATTTATTATAATTTTTATTCATCGACTAATCGACAGTCTTAATAGTTTTAGTTGTTTTTATTATTAATTTAAATATTTAAACATGATATAATTATAAGGCAATAAACATAAAATGTTTACTGATCACTGTTTTAATTTGGAAGTTGGGAATATATACATGAAGTTGTTTAATTTATATCTGTAAGCAAAGATAAACGCGAATTTAGTTGTATATATTTTGAAATGCCGTGATAGTTAGGTATTTACGATTTTCATATCAAAATTTGATCTTCAAACGATTGTAAAAAAAACTACCCACATTATTACGCTCGTCTTTTTTTTTTTTTTTTTTACCATTAAGAATCACTCATAATGAATTCCGAGTTAAATTTTCAAGCGTTTTTGTTTGGTCAAAAAATTTCATACGTTTAGTAAGGTGGTACCTCCTACCAAGCATAAATAGGTACGTAAAAACTAGAAAAAGTAAAATGCTTAAAAAATAATAAATAGCTCAGAAATATTTTCAGAATATTTTGAACAACACACCTAAAAAGGTCAATATAAATTTTTTGTCAAAATTTCAAGTCTACGAATATTTTTAACGTGAATTATAATAAACTCAATATTTCCGTAGACTTTCTTGTTATTACTATACATTTTTTCCCGGATTTGGTCAGTTATTAAGAAAACTGAATGGAAAATCAGGAAACAACTTACTTACTCGGCGACTTGATCTAAAATACAACAGACAACGTTTCTTGTTATTATTCGATTGGAGCAAGATTTTTGGTCGTAAAGTTGTTTAAAGACAAAACAAAAAATCGCGCGTAGTAAAACGTTTAGAATTGAAATTTATAATAACCGAATTAACCGATTTTTTTTATACATTCAAAATACAAAATAATTTTATTTACTTTTATTCAAAATTAAAATACTAAATTGTTTGAAATAATAACGGTGATGACTGATAACGAACGAGTAATTTAAAAATCGTGAAATATTTCTTGTCATGAATTGTTTTATTGAATCCTATATATTTTTAAACAGGTTTTTAGTTGAATAAGCAAAAGGTATCAAAATAACCAAACAATCGATTTCAAAAAAAAACATTGTTTGTTTTATTATCAACATTTCGTAGTTTTGTTTACGGTTGCTAAGTTTTGACCATAAATTATTTATTTATCGAGCATTATGCCACTACGCTATCCATTCGCGAGAAAAATCGATATTTTGGCATTGCCATTTGTTTATTACTAAAAACTATAACATTAAATGCTGTTAAATATGCATTTTTTTTTTTAATAATAGACGCTTTTAATTACGACTCTATAACGATATCTAACTCTTTAATTTACTATCGATCTGTGACTAGACATTTATTATTAGGCATTAAGTAGTAAAAAACGACAAAAAGAAACATACAAATTTTATCAACTGGAAAAAAAAAATTGATAAAATAGATTTTGATTATAGTATCTACTAAAATTAGACCTTTGGATTAAATATTTTAAATAATAAAATAAAAGTATGCAAAAAATTATGGTCGCCCAACGTGGGGCTCGAACCCACGACCCCGAGATTAAGAGTCTCGTGCTCTACCGACTGAGCTAGCCGGGCAGATATATAACACATGAAAATGTCCACTACTTATACTAGATACCTCTTAATATAATATGTTATTCAATATATCGACCTACTCAATAAATATTTATCGTTAGTCTTTTACAATTTCGTCGTATACGTTTTAAATTTTTCGAGGGAAGCGAGGAACTTGTTAACTTTATTATGATGTATGCGTTATTTTTCGCATAGGCATCTTTTTATTTTGTATTGCCTGTAAATAACTCTTCGACCAGAATTCTTACTCGATCACTAACTCCAAGTTTGGTCTATGATAACGAATTTCGTTTAGCCGGTCTGAGTTGCCAACCGTCCCGAGTTTAACTGGACATTGATTAAATCTGAGTGTTTTTTTTCCCGCGTCCCTATCAATGTTGTTGCGAGACACATTTTCTCCAGGTAAAAAGGGAAAATAATAATTTTTATAATAATATCTTTTCCACATTTGTACAAACGATGGAACTGTTGAAAAAATACGTCGATGACCGTTATCCGACCGATTGCTGTTAAGGAGTGCGTGCTTGAATTATTGTTATTACGTTATCTGTTTTTTTTTCCCCAATATGTAATGGCCATTTCGTTGATACGAGCACAAATATATTATTGTGGAATGAGCCGTCGGTATGCTGTGTATTTCCATGTTGTGCGTGTGAGTAATTGGCGTGTATCTATATTATAATCATATAAAATGAGTGACCCCGGAGAACAGAGTACTCCACCGAAAAAGATATAACGTCTTGGTACTTTTCGAGAAATGCGGTTTAGTTTTAATACCACGGCTTCGAAAATCAGAAAATATCAATTTGTATGGTCGATTTGTAGACTATGTAGGAAAGCCGTTTTAATATCTCACGGAGGTAAATCGGATGTGCAACACCACGCAAATAGCGTTTCTCATAAACGAATAGAAGAAGTACGATATAATATGGTATGCCCAAAATTATTATACTAAAATTACAAGTACAATTTTCTCGTATCGGAAAAAGTCTTGATTTTTTAAATTGAACATTTGGCAAGCCTGTAGTTGGTGCATCTAGAGAAAGGCCTTTTTTTTTTTTTCATTTTTCTCGTCCGTTTTTAATTAATTAGGGAATTTTGAATTGTAGACTATTCAAAACCACCTCCACGAGAACGTTTGACGAAAAACCGCGAAAAATTATTATTATAAACATTGCCGAATCCAAAACGCGTACCTATCTACTGCGGGCAAGATAACACAGTAGATATATGAAATTGCGACACGTGTCAGCGGCGGATTTTCAACGTTTTCCCGGGGGAGGTCCTTGAAAACGTACCTGCATTATAAACCCGTCTGTTAATAGGACGCCTCTTTTTTTTAGACAAAATTTTATTGATATAACATCCATGTCCCAGGGAATCTAGAATCCCAAGGAACTCCCCTCACCGCACCGATGACATAATACGACACGTGTTATTTAACCGAAAATCAATAATTGCCATTATCGGCATTTGCGCTAATCTTAAACCGACTATTGCCTTTTTTCACGGTCGTCGGTCTGCATACACGCGCCGCACAAGTAGATTAATCGGAATAATTTATGACAGAGAACAAAGGTCGACACCGCAGTGATAATAATCGATATAGGTGTATCCGGTTGATAGCGAGTTTGTCGTGGCCGTTACGACACGCGCACGAACGTGTCCGGTATGTTTTGTTTTTTTGTTTTTAGTCATAATGTTCTCTCGTGTATCAATAGTTGGCGAGCCGCATAAATCTTCAGTTTTGGACGTTATTCGCGATAACGTACGCGAGATTCGTTTACGCGTTTCACGTGCTATTCAAACGAAAACATTCGCCAGTTATACACTACGCGTATAATCCAATGTTCGCAACCGCGTACACCGACCCAGCCGAACATCCGTGCGAAATTATCGCCCGACCTATTTGTTTTCGCCGCATTTCTGTACTCTAGTCGTGCGACACATTATCAATTCAGGCATGGATAAGCGGCTGGCCCGGTCAACGCGACATCGGACATAGGACGTACCGTGAGTTATTTTGTAGGTACCTTATTATCAATTATTTTGCGCCACCTATACTGGCTGTATGCATTTGTTTATTATCCATTATAACACTGCAATATACTAGTGCATAGCATTGTGTTGTTGTGAATTGATTTTTTTTTTTTATATTTATCTAATTGCACTGGCAGCAATACATTATCATTATTGCCAATATTATTATACCGACCGTTTCCAATCATTTTGTGTTAGAAATAATATTTACTCGAACCTGTAGAACCGATCCTCGTACACAATTTTGACACTCCGCGTCCCCGTAAGACGGGGTTTTTTTTTTATTCCCGACTCGTTCACGTATACATTAGAATATTTTCGAAACTATTGGAATATTCAGACTCGCGCAATAATACGAATAAATTATTACGAGTGTAAATTGTTCTCGTTTCACATAGGTTCCTGATGCTTTACGCGATAATCATAATAATGATAATGATTGTGTTGCTGCCGTTGTAGTCCGTGCGCAACAGGCGGTCCGAGACGAAAACGTCACGCGGGCCGTCGTTATCGTCGTACGCGCGAGCACAATAAAATCGTACGGCTAAACGTCTGCCGCTCGGGATGACGTATAAATACGTGACGACGACGACGTGTACGATATTATATCGAAACGACCCTGAAAATTAAAACAAAAAAAAGTTTTTCTGTACCGGTCTTTCCCCCTCCAAAGGCGGTATCCCAGCGACGACGCCGCGCGTCCGAAAAAAGTTAATACTTTCCGAGACGATGAGTGTACGTTATAACGTTGTACGCTTGATCGTTCTGTGTGTATAGTTTATATTCGTCATATCGATATTGATTATCATCGATAGCCAATTGGTATACCAAACCGACTGAAACAGAACGAATTCAAATATAAAATAAAAATACACGATGTTTTAAAATATCGTTTTAGACATTGTTAAACATAAGTAAGTCGAGGTGTCAATTTTGCGTAAGCTGTATTTTTGAAATTATTACGTTTTAAACATAATTGAATAATATTCGCCTAGTTGTGTAATAGTTTTAACAGACTATACGTGCGTATAATCAGTTTGGGGTGGCGAAAATTTCAAAGGAGGTCTAATGGGTATTTACTGAAAATCTAGAGGCGTTTTTGAGATTTGACTACACTAGACCAAAGTTTCAGGAAACCCATGGCAGAGATATGATATTCAAAATGTTTATCTCCCATTCACATTTGTTCATAAAAACGTTATGCTATTTGGGTTAAAAAAAAAAACAATTTGTTCCCTCAAAATATCCTACACACATATTATGCTTGTTCAGTACAAACACATAACTATTTCGAGTATTTAAAATTGCATTCGAAATATCTCAGTGAGAATAGCTAAAGCGTCCCCTCCACCGGATTTCGAAGAATTAAACTTAAGGGGACGATTGATTTTACTTCAAGGAAAGGGACTCTGTTCCCTTCCGCTGCCCCCACCACTTTAACCACTTCGTATAACGTATTCGGTGTAAATCGATAATTTCTTGTTTGGCTCCGCCATCATTATTCACTGTCGATTATTAAACAACCTATTTTACTTTTTTAAGGGTTAAAATCCTCGTTTAATTTAAAAATATTTATGCGATGGACTTGTAAAATATTACATGACGAATGACACGGACATAATAATAATAAAATATACCTACAAGAGAATTTAATAATTATTCCTCCACTGGTTTGTATGGTTCATAATTCGTAATCCGTAAATAATATTTTTAATGCGTTTTTACTATGAGTGTACAGGGGAGTACAGGGAACGTCACATATATTTATAAGTTGTGCGCTGCAGGGTATATGCAAATGCAGATTTAAATTTGTAATGACTGGATTATGAAATAGTCTGCATCAGATTTTAGTGCACCGTAGTATAATGAATAATGAATATTTGTTTTCCAAGAAGATTTAACAAGGTTGGTACATAAACCCTAACCTGGGTTTATATAGGTAGTTATTTAATACGTTAAAAGTATTATATGGCAGTAAAAAGTTTTCACGATATTATAATCAAATATTCATCAACTTTAAAATGTGCAGTGTTAGATGAAATAAAAATGTAAAATGTTTATAAAATATACTATATATCTAAAAACATAAGAACGGAATTACAGGTATTATAAGTCGAAAGAAAAGTTAGCTGAAAAGAAACGGCTGCACGTTGAGGAACGTTATATAGATACATTTTATCAAATATTTCAGGGAATTTACATTATAATCTTGCTTATTTCGTGTAAATTGTATACTCCTCAAGACAAAAGTAAAAAAATATGAACGTTGGTACAGTATTTCCAATACAAAATATTCGTCTCTCTTCGATAAAATGTACCTAATATAGTTTATTGAAAACAGATAGAAACTATAAAATATATTAGTAGGTATCTACCAAATAAAATTGTAAATCGTGGTCCATAATGACGGTTATATAATTTTGTGTTTGGTTACTCTCCAACTTTATAAACGGTAATTTATTTTTATGAGTATTTCGTATCGAAATATTACACTATGATGTGCACAGTGCGTTTAATTGAACTGGTCGAATATGGTAATAAAGTTTTTTATTTTGTTTTTCCGTCAAATATGAAATAACCGATACTACACGTTTAAACGTATGAATGAAACGGTTTATTTTCTCTGCGTCAACACGCCATTATATGCGATCGTGTGAAATATGACTTGTTTTATATTTGTAATACGAAGTTTCAAAGGTTTTCCGTTCGAGGGCGTCGATAAAACGATATTTTATGGGTTGCCACGGACACGTGTGAAACGTGAATCGGCGAAACGATAAGAACGATAAGTTTAAGATAGTTGAATTATTATTTATAATACCGGAACAATTTCCTCCGTATTACAGTATTGCAAGATCGAGGTATACGGGTATACGGGTACACTCTGCGAGTACCAAGAAAAAACAAAAAAAACCTATTATAATATTATAAACTATAATTTTCGTCGTGTACAGATAAAACGTATGTGTATATATGTAGAAAAAAAAAATAAAAAAAATAATCCGGTCTCTGATGATTTCACAGAACAGTTCTACGAAACCGCATTTTATTACTACAGCCTTTTCTGTTTATAGAACTTTTGTATATACGTACACACATTCAATCGGCGGCGGTTGTCTAAGATCTAAATATAACTTTTGAGAAAATAATTGACGCGTATACGCTGTACATCGTACGAAATTTATTGAAGAATCGTGAAACGGTAATAATTTCGTCTTATATTATACCTCCCCTGCCGCCCCTAATTATGTCTATTCCAGAACGACGGCGACATCTGTTTACACTATATCCGCGAGACAACAATATACACGTATACGTACATGCATTGCAGTCGCAATGCCACACTGCTTATTATTGTTTTGTACTTAGATTTATCGTGTGCGGATCCACGGAAAACGCTCTCGATTGCGCGCCGTTCGAAATTGGTGTGTAAAGGCTAGAGTGACGGAATTTACAATTTTTTTCAGGAGAGGGGGAGTCCTAAAAAATACCATACATATTTCAAAGGTATTACTTGTGTGTTCGTATTAAAAAATCGAAAATATTTCCTTTTTTTTACATTCTGAGTAGTAGCAAAGAAGCTATTAGATTTACAAAAATACGGGTTTTTCTCAAAAATCATGTTTATCATTAGTAGAAATGATTAAATTTTTTCATACCCGTACCTCAAAAGATGCACAATTATACATTCATTAAAATGTCAAATTGAAAAAAAAAATCCATTCGTCTTTTGACCTTCGAGGTCAGCGGATAAACTATAAAGTATAACGTAGCGAATAATATGAACATGTATCATGTTCTGGTTTTAGACATTTAATATTTCAATACCATCAAGGGACAACGGATACTGTGCAGGTTTGGTTAGGGTAAGGGTTAGGTTTGGTTTACCAGTGCAATTGGAGTGCAATCGCAAACGTGTTGACCGATAGTACGTTCGGAATGGGACACAATCTGAAGGTTTAAATAAAAATAGCGAAGTAAAATGAGCGAACAGATGCGTATAAATGAAATAGGCGGTACACCGGTGACAGTAATAATAACAATAATTATAATACGTGTACGGAATAAAAAAAAAAAAAAAACCCATTAGGAATATTGAATTGTATACAGGAATGAGTCATATAGGTGTAAATGAAAAAACAAAAGTAAAATTAATGTCTGATAATCCTTTATCGTAATCATTACTATACCGGTTAAATATACGATCGATTCGTTTATTATTTATGACTCTAGTGATAACAACATTATAGTGTCGTTACCTCTTTCGACATTTTATTATATGTTAATGATTGTATATATTTATGTGAAAATTAAACTATTTTTTTTATTTTTTTGTTTTAAACTTTGTATTGTCTAATTGTGTAATTATATAATTAGAATGAAGGCTAAGGAGAAAATTAAGATATATAGTAAATAGTATTAGTTGGTGGACTGGTGTATAATTATACATTTAGTATAGTCAAGTAATTATAATATTAAAATGGTAATTATTTAACGTAATTTGTTAAAATTACTCTTTTTGTTTATTTCGCTTGAATTTCGGTTTTTTTGCTTCGTTATTATTAGTTCCGCTATTTTTGACGGACATCCAATCAGACAACGCTCTTCGTGCGTCGGCGTATTTCACGCGTTTGGAATATATTTGAGCCCCCGACGTCGCGTTCGCATTGGCCAGAGCGAGTAGAATTTCTGGGTTTCGGTATACGAAACGCTCGAGATCATCCGCGACAGGTCACGACTGGTCGTCATTTGGAAATAATCTGTCAACAAAATCGGTATACGTGTAGTTTTCTCTATGCCAGCACCTACACATTCGATGTACAAAAGGAGAATTTTTTTTTTTCTTTTGTACGTATATTTTATCGAATATATCGTACATTTTCCAAAGGAATTTCGTTCATCAAATACGTTATTATGAAATAGAATACTGCAGATTTGACGCGGTACATTAAAATTGTAATCGTCACAACCCCGCGTTTGAATATAATCAACAGGATAAAAGTTCCCCGCGAAGGTGGCCCGTCTACCTTTTCAGAAATCATGTAAACTAATTTTAATATTCAACAAGTAATTTGCAATGATTTGCGAGTTTTGAAATTTACAAATCATTATTTTCGCGTTGGTAACAAAAATAAAATCTAGACGGGCCTAATTCACGTGGTCTTCTCCGCCTAAATGCGATTGAAGTCCAATATGTTTATAAAAATTAAATATACTAATAATATTATATTATCTATTTTATCCATGTGGTTTTGTTGGTCGCGGGATGGACTTGTGCGGTTTTATTTATAACTTGACACAAGTTTTTACGATTTCTGAAATGATGGGGACATTACGGCAATGGACAAAGCTTAAACAAAATGTTGAAACAAAAATACAAACGCCTGTATAAATTAAATAATAATCAAAGGTCAATTTTATCCACTTAACCGCAGCTAATGTAACCATTGAGATAATCTCCGAATTCAGCCGTTACAAACCCAATAATATTGGATCCATAGTGTGTAGTGGAGGAAGCTGTATAGTTTTAGCTTTGTTTTTACTACGAGATGTGATTTTTTCCTCTTGAAAAACACATTTGACGGTATTTATTTTCCGAATACCACGTGGCCGTCTCCTGTAAATCGTTTGGCCGTTTACGAGCATGCAGTCCGCGTATTATGTACTACACCGCAGTCTGTCGGTTTCGTCGGGTCTTTTCTCTGTATACCACACGTAACCCAGTAGCACCATGCCGCCTGGTTTCCGCGACAATTACCGCGCTGACTGTCGGTCGACCCCCACTCTTCTACACCGGCGATGATGCTCGTACACATTCGCTCTCGTATAGTAGAATATAAGTAGAATATAATGTAAGAACGTTGAGTCGCGTGCTCCGTATATCGAACAGTGGAACTATTGTACTATTATTATTATTATTGTTATTATTATTATACAGGGTGTTTTTTTTTTTTATCTCGATTATCTACGGAGATTTTGAGTATAATTGACTCAATGGTTTTTTTTTTTTTTCAGTCGTTATAACGAATCGTTTAACGATTTTATCTATATCGATAAAAGGTTATAAAGCGTATGTGCGCGGTTCATGATTCGAATCTGTTGCAACGCGACGTTTAAAAATTTACATACAGAAGCAGATTAATGGGTTCGTGTTCATCTCGAAGACGGATTACCGAAATCAAATAGCAACAACATACTATTTACGATTAACCGGATCGCCATTTTCAATAAAAAAAACAATTTTATTATAAATTAAAAATGTATTTTTACGATTCTTTTATTTTTATTAGTAAAACTGGGCGGTGAACTTGTTACCGACCGCTTTCTGTTCAACTGTGCATTAGTCCTATATGAGGCTCCGAGCCCAGAAGCGGCCCAACTCACCAAAACAGAAATACTGACCTAATTGTGCATCGTTCTCCAGATTTATTCATATACATGCATAACGGGTGTATTTTGGTTTTTAAATTGTTCATTAGGTAGTAGTACTAGAAGTGTGGTCGCACAGAACAACTTTTATTATTTCTATAGTGCTACACAGACTTGTTTATATAAGTGTAGAATAAATTTCGTATGTTCCTCATTAAACAATTTTCCTCGTTTAGTTTTCAATCTAATGGGACACTGGATTAATTATTGGTAGTAAACTTTATCGCTTTGCGTCCCAGCCATGTTAGTCGGTTCAGTTGGTTGTCCATAGGATATATCGAAAGGCGATCGGATTGGCAATCAGTTGTATACAATTTACGAGGGACACATCGAAACACATCGGACTTACAATCTGATTGATCATCGAGTGTAATGAGGAACACGCGGATAGACCAGGTCACTTTTACGCATAACACCTCATTAACAAAGAACCTACGGACTATGGCGAGAGGCTTCGGCTACCTGTTTCTGAAGACCGTTTGCACTCGTCTTCGAAGTTGACCGAGTTACGAGGATGTGGATGCGATTTCCGAAAATAGAATTGCAAAATTCGCTTCTGCTCGGACGTTATAGCGTTCGCGGAAAAACGGTGCAAAAACAATAAGTTCGATGTTATAAGCACTAATGAATAATATAAAAAAAAAAACATCAGAACTAAACGTTTCTCTTGAAATCCTTCGGGAAAATCGCTGGCATCGTAGGCGGGAATAAAAATCACCCTGTATATTATATTGTATTATCGAGACGACGACCGCGTGCACAAACCGCGAGGTTATTACGTGCACAAACCGCGAGGTTATTAAACCGGACGAAAAAAATATAATATTAAAAAAAAAAAAAAATATAATATTAAAAAAAAAAAACACGAGAAAAAAAAAATAATAATAATAATAATATCCTATAATAATAATAATAATAATATCCTATATAATAGTAAACCGTATGTCGGCTAACAATAACGGAGTGATAATTTTTTTTTTTTTTTCTGAAAAAAAGTTCGATCACGTGTTACGAAAAAAAAAAAAATAAATAAAAAATAATAGTCCCGAGTGATTCACCACAGATTTCCCCGTCCCCCCCCCCACACTCCACCGACGGGCAACGGTACACTACCGCGGCGGTGTCTCCCCCGGTCGGCCGTCTCGCCGTCGCGCGTATACAATAATAGGTGTACGGGGTACGTGTTTTTAAATACGAAATTTCACGCACGTTCCGCCGTACCGCGTTGTCGGTCGGACACCGCGACAGCGACAACGGCGGCCGATATTATTATTATTTATAATATCGTATTGCGGGCGCGCGCGCTCGCCGCGCCGCGGTCCGGCCGACAGAGCAGATAGGACCAATAGGACGGATTGGTGTAACACTCGTACCACGATCTCGGGGCGACGGCACGCGACACGGTTAAAACCGCGTTGTTGACCGCGGTCCACGCTCCGCACGCCGACGGACCGCGTGCGTTCCGAGTACCCGACACACGACCGCGCGCGCGCGCCCGTATAATACGAGACGACGGCACGTCCGCCGCGTGTCGCGCGATCGTGCGCGTCATTATCGGCGTCCGCGGAGGATCGCGAAACGATTCCCGACGCGAATGGACGGGAAGGGGCCGAGCCCCCGAGCCGGCCGCGATTTAGCCCCGATTGCTATGCGGCTCTCGTCGGTTTTAGATAGCAATCGTCGAATCGTATTGTTATTGCCGTTTTGCAGGAAGGCGGCGAGGAGTAATAAAACACGTGTGTTGCGACGTAGTTCAAAACGTTTTCGAGTAAAATTATTTGAAAAAAATTCTCGGCTCCAGAAAATATATCATAGTGAAGACATTCGCAAACACATTTTAGATTCTAAGTGGAACGAGGAGTGTACTGGTTTTACGGGATGTTTATTTTTTTTTTTTTTTTAGTTGCCAACTTTTCAACCAGCAGTTTTGCTCCGCTTCATAATGATAGCATTTTTCCGAAAGGAAATCAGACTGAGGAGGTTTTTTACGGTAGCCATTTATTGATTTTTCCAGAAGTTTTCCCGATAAAAACGGGAAAAACGGGAAAGTATGTACAATAATAAACGAATATTATTAAAGAAAATTATAATGCATAATATGTAATTATTTTACCATAATTATACGACGTACAAATTGTTGACAAAGGAACACTATCAATCAACTCCACTCAGAATCTTTTTTCCGCTAGCAATGGTTTATTGTTACTTACAGATTTATATTGAATTTCCTTTTCAACCAACTACTCACCTATAAAAATGGCTGCACCCGTTCCCATTTTCCAAGGACAGCTTTTTGTTATTCGTTACTCTCGTTTGTTAAAGGTCGCGGGTGCCAGGGAGACGGTCTTCTCAGCGCCCGTATTTAAAATGCCGTTTTACATGAATATGAAAGCGATACAAATCGGGTACGTAAAAATTACGTCGGTCCCCAGTCGACAGGACGATATGCGGGTGTCAGGGACCTCACGGCGCGGTCCTGCAGTGTAACGGACCGGGACTCTATTGCCGCGCCGCCTCGGTATCGAAAATCGTTCGCTCGCGCGTTTTACGGACGCGGATTTTATTTATTTTAGTTTTCCGTCATTATTGTTTACGATATTATTGTGATAATATGGCACACGCTGCAGGGCAATGCGCTACGGAGCCTCTCCAGACTCCTACCGGGGACGCGTGGTGGCGGGCTTACTATTATTACTATGTTATATTATATTATAACGTCGTATAGTGCGCGCGTATCCGAGTTTAACGATGTCTTATCGCACAATGAGTAGACAGAACTATATAATATCGTATAACGACCAAACGGCCGTGAGTAGGCGTAATTATCTGTATATACGTATAAGCAGAATATGATATTATTATGGTGTGCACACGCTCACACACACTCGCACGTTGGATACGGTTCCAATTCTGTGACACGTGCGTCTTTTCGGGTGGCGCCATAATATTATATACGTGTTCCGTATACCCTGCGGTTGTCGATTATACGTGTGGCTGTAGTGCGTACGTATGTAGAAAAAAAAAAAAAAGAAGAAAAAAAAGGAGAAAAAAAGATAACGATTTTGTCCGTTCGTGTTTTAATAAGTGGATATCGACGTTGTAAATACAATATAATAATGCGATATTATTACTATATATTATTTACCGTGCTTTTCAGTTTCTCGTTTACCTGCAGCTACAACACAATACGACGGAAACCTCATAAACCACCCTCCCCCCCAGATAGCATCAACAATTTATTGTTCGCCGGTCGTCTGATAAAATAGACCCAATGGTAACCGAAGACGCGCTGCGAAAAATCGCGGCGGATTTATTCGGAAAAGAAAAACAAAACGGAAAAAGATTCGTCAGTGCTGATGAGCGGCGTGCCGCTGTTGTTGGCGGGAGGAAGTAGGCAGGCAGGATGCATAGCGTTATTTAATTTATATCCGGGACGAAATACAGTTCTGAGTAAAGTTCCGTTGAACGTGCGGTATTTACGAATTTCGTCAAAATTTCGAACTTATAAAAGTCTACTGCGTTTCACCGAAGTTTTTTTACAATTAGGTTCGACTTTTGACGGCGTTGATTTGTCAAGCATTTCTGTTTAGCCGAAACAATAGTATCCACATAAAACCAAATAAATAAATAAATAAAAACTAAAATTGCACAGCGGATAGCGTGTTTTTCCCTAAACCAATAAATCGACGTAATCGATCTATATATCGTCATTTTTCGTTTTTTTTGAAAAACTTTCGGAAATTTAGACAATTTTCTCAAATACAATTTTACCGGTGTTAAAATCCGCATCTTTTATACGATACGACGTGAGCAATTTAAAACATTTTTGCTAACCGAAAAAATGTTATCAGATAAAAACACACTTTTTAGTAAAACTAATAGCTGGTACAGTGCACTTAGAATCTAAAAAATAAAAGGATGTAGTGCTTAGTTTTCTCTTCGTCTGCCCCCTTACTTTACATGCATACTATATCACACGAACACGACTTTTGAGGGTTTATATTAGTATTTTTTTTTTTTTTTATAATTCCCTTCCCATAACAATATGGTTAGTAAAACGACTATACGTTTATGTATCATTGCGTATAAGTACAGATATTTCGATCAAAGATACATTTACGTTTTTAAAATTTTTTATAATATATTATGGATCAATTTAAAAAAAGAAAAAAAAACCGGGATCAGTATACGGCACTATTTATTATTATAATTATTGTCGTTTTGTTCACTTCAGTGTAGGAATGCAGAATAATGATGTATCGGCGGGTGTAATTAAACGCACGACGATAAACTATCGTATTCGAAAAACGATTTTGGAATACAAGAGTATTGGGCATTTAAATTTAAACGCCTGCTTAATAATATATTTCTTTTGACAGTTTTTTTTTTCAATTGGTACAGCAGTATCGTCTGTATTCGAATAATTATCTCTTTAAACGCGAGTTTAAAGTACCATCTGTGTTCAATTTCCGAACTACAGATGTCCCTCATCGTAATATACGAAAAAAATTGATACGATATTATTTACTGTCCCGAATACTGTTCAACGAAAATACACATACACATTACACATTCATCTGTACCTACCTATGTAGTTTTTATTTTGTCAAACTAATATCGAAAAACTAAACGCAATAACTTATACAAATACATTATTTTTTTTTTAAATTGTGACGTGTAAACAAAAATTAAGATCGTAATAATTAATAACTTACGAGTACTGAATGTGAGAATATTCCATTTGACTGTAATTTATATACATTTAATACATCCACGCCACTGAACACTGACCGATCCATTGAACCATTACTTACATATCCAGTGGCGTATTTACGGGGGGGGGGAGGGAAATTAGGCGATATATCTTCTCACTTGGCGTTGTTTTAGGATCTAATATTTATATAACTATATAGATACCCATTTTTAGTTTGAGTTTTTTCCTTTTTAATCGGAAAAATCAACAATTTAACGTATTTATTGGTACTTACAGTTATCAAAAAAAAAAAAAAACTAAACACTGCATATTATGTACATTTTGTACATAATATGCCTGTTCAAAACTAAATCAACCCAAACCACTATAATATACGAAGGAGATTAAACTAGTACTTGAATAGCAAATAAAGTAAATAATTACTTATAAACCTGTACACATATAAATATAGGTATTCGATTCCAATTATATAATTGTACAGTACTTTAATTTTATATTACTTATACAAATATATACATTTTTTTTTTTAGCCTGCAGAGTATACGTTATACAACATGACACAATTTTCAAATTCAATATCTTTCACCTAGAAAAATTCTAAATACGCTGCTACATCTATCCTATCTAGAAAAAAATTATTTTCGGCTATTTGTGTATCACACTCGGTGGCTCGAAAATTCTTACCAGGAAAATATATATATCCAGGCTACTTAAATGTTTACTTGATGTCGTGTTGATAGGTGTATACCTCTACGTAATTGTACAATTTTTTTTTTTTAGTAAAATATAAAAACACATTTTGAGAAACATTCATCTCACTTTTATCTAATTTCTTAATAATAATACTACGAAATCGTAATTTGAAATTGCGTGACTGATGAAGAAAGGCTTTATGAAATAGAAAATATTACAAACGTTAATTATCGGTGTCAGATTCGATTGCAAAAATGTATCAGCAAGTGCCTATCTATCGGATTTTTTTTTTGTAATAAATTCTTCGTTAAATGTGTTACATCGTGCAATACATTACCTATATATCTATTATGATTTGGCTACCAATAAATACGAATCAATATCTTAGTTCTTCATTATGTAAAAATATGATATATTAAACAATTTTTTTTTTTAAATTAGGTAACAAAAAATAGCATGTAGTTTTTAACAAATCGGGTTGCTCCTAAAACAGGTTACCTGGCATTTGCCCGGTTGTTCGGCAGGCCCCTCCGCCACTGATCACACTCTTCAAGAAAATGGATTTGATTTTTAATTTCTCTGGTTTGGTTTTTTTTTGCTACACCTTCTTCTCTCCTAGACCAGACCAGACTCCCTATCTTAATATACGCATTCGTTATTACACAGTACTATGCTACCACGTCATTAATCGCAATCACATAAATATTATCATTTTCGCGACTTCTGTTTTTGTAATTTCGTGTTTTTTTTATATAGGCGATAATGTTCAACACTCGGATGACCCATGCATCCTCGTCGCCGGTCGCGCAACAGTTTTAAGATGAACAATTATATCGTGCACCTTTGTATAATGTTACTTTACTTATATACGCATACATACACACACACACACACACACACACACATATGTCGTACACACACACACGGCCGTGTTGCTGCAGTGTGCACGTGTGAAGGCGGGGGTAGTATACGATATCGTACGTTTATTATAACGCACACGTAATATACTCGTATGTGTTTACGTTATAATAACGTAAGTATATATTATACAGTATATACAGAGTGATTTTTTTTCATTTTTTTTTTTTTTTTCATGATCTAGCGATTTTATTTACGAAGATTTCGAGTACAGTTAGCGTAACACTAACAATCCATTCGAGGGTATACCGTTTACGGATTATAAAACAGTTTAAAAGTTAGACCGGAGGAGCACAGTTTAGGGAGTGACTATGGCTAGGTATCGTTTAAAAACGGATAATACATAATTATTATTACTCTTTTTTACCTACTTGATATACCTATCCTTCAAACGATAGATCAGTTGTTACGAGTAATAATACGTGTCTCGATAAAGTAAAACAATTGAATACGGTCTTCAAATGTCAATAAAAAAAAAAAAAACACACAATAATTACAGGAAACTTTCCGCTGGGCGTGCCTCTGTATTCTAGCGTTACGCGCATGAAAACTTTTAAAATATACATATACTCTTTTCGAAACTTCACCGTCCATACAAACCTAACGGTTTCGGGTGACCCCTCTCCCGACTATCGTTCGAAGGACTCCCTTTGGGAGACGTGTTTAAAACCCGTCTCTTCGCCTTTCCGGTTTCTGCTCCGGGACCGCCTCGACGATCCCGTCTCCCGGCCGCGATGTCGGACACGGGAATTTGTTCCCGCGGTCGGGTTTTCGATTTATACGATACAGCAATGGCCGGCCGGAGAAAACGAAAAAAAAACCCGAAATCGATTTTACACGAAATCCGCGTAGATCACCCTGTATAATATTGTATACGACGCGCGTTTGTTGTCGTGCGTGTACGCGGTCCGAGAGACGATAATATTATTATATATATTATGACGGCGGCGGCGGTCGCACGTGTGTGCGGCTCACCGTCTCCGCCGCCACCGCCCCCACCCTCGGTACTTACTACTACTACTACTACTACTACTACTACTACTACTACTACTACTACTACAACCACTACTACTACTACTACTACTACTACTACGACCACTACGACCGCGATTACTACGAATACTACGGACTACTACGCTACTATTACTCGTGTCGGTTTCCCCCGCTGTCCGTCCGTCGGACGCGGCCGCGGACGAGAGGGGAACTTCGCGGCGGCGGCGTCGACGACGACGACGAAAGGGGGCAATGACTGCGGGCGCGCGCGCTCGCTACTCGCGACGACGACGACCAGAGCCTCGGCCGGCCGTCGTCCGTCGCTCGCGGTCATACGTATACGCCGCCGCCGCCGCCGTCGCCGAGGACCCCCTCCGAGAAGAAGAGACGGCGGCGGCGACCGCGAGCTGCACGCCGCCGTCGTCGGCCGCAGCTACTCGGCGCAATCGCCGCCGTACCGGTACCGCGGGTCATCAGCAGGCGCCACACTTGAACCTGTTTGACCCCCTCGCGCGTCCCTGTCCGCCGCCGGACGACCGCTGCCCCCGCGACATTATAATATTATTACCCCGTTCGACTGTTGCGTCCGCGGTGTCCGCGCAGACCGCGATGCGTAATTGCCGTCGTAATAATACTATTGTCGCCGGAGCCCGGATCGCAACGCCCCCGTAAACCGTTTGGCGAATTTACCCCGAAAATGCCCGCCGAATCGAAATGATCACCTTGAAAAACGGACGGACAATCCGTAATGGGGCTGGACGTTCGCACGGACGCACACCCACCGAGAATGAATGCGATAGACGCTGTGTGTTTGTTGGTCGCCCCCCGAAGGATAAAAAGACGAACGCGAAGAAAGGGCAAAGGCAATGTTGGGTTCATCCAATTTTAGAAACAAGAAAACATTCCTTTAGTCTTTACGTTTATGACGATTCTCTTGGATCTTTTGTGCCACGAAAAACAAGCATTAGCTCTTCGCAATTTCTTCTCTTCGTTAATAACGATAAGATAATGACGTTATCGAAAACATAAAATGACCGATCGGCGCAGAATACCTAAAACAGCAAAACAGTAAATTTCACCAAAACGGAATTTCTCGAGATAATATTTTGAATTACCTAACTAAATTTAAACTATTAATTCGTAAATAATTTCGAATTTCACTCTGCGTCGTACTAGGGTTGCCATCTTTCAAATTGTATGATGTAGGACAATTTTTTCACGTCTTATTTTCTTTCATTAGCAGTTTAATAAAAAATGTAATATCGGTAGAATAGGTACCTATGACTCTTAACAAATGATCTTCTACATTTTATTTATAGCGTTTTTTCTAATCTTTATTTAATCTCTTGACTTAGAGAAATCAATTTACATTTTTTATGTATGCAAATTGTTAGTAAATTGTAAATAAGTAAGTGCATTTGTTATTTAAAATATGTAAAAATTCCAATGTGTAATAAAATATTATTACCTGTATTCGATTAAAAATTGGTTTTTCACACAATAATCATCAAGTCTTAGATAAAAATAATACAGAATATAGCCAATAGAATTAGAAAATGTAACAAATTTGTAGCAGGTTTAGATATTTAATGTATCATTATTTATTGTCTTAAATTATACCAAAGTATAGGTACATAGGTGATAAACGATAACTCAATGAATTAAAAGATATACACCTGATAATAATGAACCATTGAAAGGTATTTTTTCATATACCGTAAACTATAACCAGCACAACTAATTAAAGTCTATATATACATATAAACGTTTGAAATGTGAATTTTGATGCATAAAGTTTAAAGCATTTTCGGATACAGAACAAATCAAACGAGTGTAGAATGTTGTCCTCTCCAATGCAGGACGGTCGGCAACCCAACGTCGTAATACAGTTGTACTAGTATTGTCCACCACGAGGAGCCGTCCGGTGAAAAATCGACATTTTCAACAGCATAAAAAGGCTTACCCGGACCGGACCGGTTTCGGGCGTTACCTTTCGAATTTTACTTCTGTACTTTGGTGCCCGGCGACGGGCGGCCGTTGGCATTAAAACCGTAAAAATCGTTTTTAATTCGTGTAATGGACCGGTCGTTTTTACATTCTCTGGGATTTAATCTCAATGTTATAGGTATGGTATTAACTTTTGCGTTTAACTAAAACCGCGATATTTAAATACGATTAAAAAAAAAAAAAAATAAAAAAAATCGCCGTTTAATAAAAAACGTTTTGTACGAATGTACGCAAGACCCGCGTGTTCCGCGACTGATGATTCACAGCGCGATAAGAACCATACAATATTAAAATAGCGGTAATAAATTACAGATGATTCGATATTCAATGAAATTATCACGCCATACGCAATATACCTATTAGTTTTTTTAAATAAATACACCAGTTTTACATGACATTACCGTTAAATACGGCCAGTAAAAAGAAAACGCCTTTTTAGATAATACCAAACGGGTTAAGTTTATTCGAAACTATGACTTATTTAACGTTGACTTTATAGTTTATAACTTGTTATTATTGTTATTTAAAGAATATTAAAAATCTGTCTTAAAATAGCACGATAAGCAAATCCGATAATAATATAATTTTAACCGTGAGAAATGCGAGGAGGGAGATTATCCAGTGATAAGACCCAGCAGTTTATAATTTATTATGCGGTGATTTTTACGAACTCGGTGGCAACGGCGGATCCCTGGTCTGTTTACGGAACGGGGCAATCGAATTAGACGAATACTGTGCTGGATTTTTAATTATTAATGAAACCGTTCGTGCGAAATAAATGAAATGTAACAATACTGTTATTGTAAAAACAAAAATCACACTTTACATATGCTATTGTCAGTTGTGTCACATTATTACCGATAAATTATCTTTATTTAGTGCCGCATAATAAATTATTATGTTACATAATAGTATGTACAATAAATAAATACAAAATTAGTTAACTTTTTTTTTTTTTTGGCAAACGGGGGGGGGGGGGGGGGTTATTTTCCCCCAGTGCTCCCACTGGATTCGCTCTTGCCCGGTGGCGAACCAGGATTTTTGAACGGAGAAAGCTAAACATAGTAAATTAAAATTATACTCAATAGTGCCATTAAAATGATATGCGATATGTACTGACATAAAGCCTTTTTCTTGAGGTTATTTAGCTATGTGTAGCATAATTAGCATAATTATACAGTACAAAAACGATTCTTATGTTATATTATGTTAATAGTTTATGGCGTTGAATAGTTTCTATTATTTTTGTTTGTATTTCAACACATCTAAAATGGGGGGGGTTGAAATCCTTTAGCTCCCGCTTTAGTACGCCTGTGAACGGTCGTCTGTCCACTGTCCACGGCCAAACTGTTTTTCTGGACCATAGTTTTGAAAATGTTCAAAATTAAAAACCTGCAGCGTTCTAAATAAAAATCGAATACGTTGGTAACGACGATTCTACGAATCTGGCGTAATTTTCGTTCTTTTATTAGAAATACGGATTCATAAAATATTTCAACAAAAATTTTGGTCGCCCAACGTGGGGCTCGAACCCACGACCCCGAGATTAAGAGTCTCGTGCTCTACCGACTGAGCTAGCCGGGCAGTTGATCAGTGAAACGTTAAATTGATTTATTAAGTGTAACGTTGGCATATTTAATCTCGTACAAAATGTTCATAGCGATCGATAATCGATAAACCGGTAGGTTAGGTAGGTAAATTTGTTACGTAACTAATTATTATTAAATTAAATAAAATATATCATATTAATTACATTAATATATAATGTTAATGAAGTTACGATTAGGGAATTATTAGTCTGTTTTTCAGATTTTAAGTAGATTAAGTAAATTATAAACCAAACAAACCAGTTTCTTTTCAGACTAATAATTAATTTCATAAAAATGAATAAATTATAGTGGTAAGGAGTAATGACTTAACGATAATATCTCCTAAATTTGATAGTGTCAGAGTCTAGGTACTCGAATGCAATTGTAATAAACTTTATATTGGTGGAACTAATTGGAACTTTGCAACTAGGTAAAAAAAAAAGGTAAAACTAGGTACAACGGCCAAAGAACATAATTAAAATTTAGAAATCTTTTCCTAGTTCTAATTTTCCAATCACAAGGCATGTTTTATAAAACAATCGTATCGTCGATTTTGATACGAATAATGATTTAGAGATTTTGTATTCTCAAGACGACGTTTACATAAATTGTGTGTTAGAAAAATTTCACGTTTACAATATAGTTAATGTAAATAAGTTTAAAACACCATGAATGAGCAACCAAATTTTAAAAATAAATATTACACACCAACGATTTTTTAGAAAATAAATTAAATCGTTTGAATCTATATCATCTCATCGTGTTTTTACAATCATTTTTGATAAAATCTGTTTACTCCCCGTGTAAAAAATAATCGTTACTATCGTGGAGCTATAGTGGAGTATCATTGTGTGGCAGTATGGCGCACCGCATGTTTATAATGCACCACTACTCTCATCCAACCCAAATTTAAAAGTGGATTGACGGATCGACGGAAATCAAAAATGTCAACACTAAAATTTATTTTAACTAATATTACATTTATTAATGGAATTTTTAATAAAGGTTGCCATTTGAAAATCAAAAGTAGGTAGTGGTTTTACCACCAAAATTAAGGGTGACAAAAAATAACACAAATATAAAATTGTGGAGCAGTTTGTTTCTTAAATGTTTTAGAAAACAAATTCCAGAAAAAATTAATACTTTCGGAGATATTGAGTGTACCCACTTAAATGAATCACCTTGTATTATGTGTCTCTAGCGCACACTATATAGGTATTTAACAGTGAAGTAAATTACTTTGTAATACAGCGGTTGGCAGATTACTGCACAATAACCTTGTGAAAAATCAAACGTGTTAAAAAAATGAATCCGAAACATTACCGATTTTCCTCACACGTGTACCAATGTGCCACATAAAATTGTTCCGGTCGAATCGTTATGAAAAAATTTTACGGAGTAAAAAAAAATATGTCGAAAGTGTCTATAAAATGTTGGTGACTCGCGGACAGGAAAAATACCAGTAGGTAGTGTACGTAGGTAATTCGTAATATAATAACATTATTACTGTTGACAATCGCGAGGACACTCTCGTAGGTTAGGTCAGATATGTCCAAACGGCTGTTTCAACAAATTACGAAACTAATATACGATACCAATAAAAAAAAAAAAAAATGTATACACATCATTATTCGTTAAAAATAAGTTTTACAATATGAATTTTTGTTTCGTAAGCCGATTCGGCCGTTTAAAATATAAAAAAATTAAACCGGACGATTAGGGTAAGTTTAAGGGAGCTGCAATCGACACCTACCAGGCTCCCTCTAAATAGTTTCAACCTGGGTTTTTGATTTCGGTCGATGTTCGCGTATTATATTAGCCACGTGGTGCTCATTTTTTTCCCACGCGTGCAATTTAATACCGAAAACGATTTCTCGTTTTTGTTTTGTTCATTTGAAAACTTAAATATACGGCGACGGTACGTGTTAACTCGATTTGATACTGTACACAACGCCGCGCGATCTTATCTGTCTCGTAGTTTTATTATTATAGACTTATTATTCGGCTCGTTGTGCTCGACGAAAAAAACAAAAAAAAAAAAAAAAAAAAAAAAACAAAGAATACACGAGCCATGCGGACGAGGGATAAGAAAAAGTTAAACGTTTTTATGCCGGACGGACACCGCGTCTTGTATTATAGTCGGCCGCATGGTAATCGCGTTGCGATGGTCACCTCCGGTCCAATTGATTTACGGGCCGATCGCTGAAGAAGTCGAGACCGCGGCGATCAAAGTGGTAATGCGAAAATAATACGCAAATTATAGTAATGTGTCGCGTAGAAAATAACGCAATATATTATAGCGAGTAGTGGATAAAAAGACCGACCATATATTATTATATGAGAAAGAATGAAAGGAAAGACGGTGAAAAACAACGTGTAATATCTACGGACGATATTACAGTAAACTGCACGTGATTCGTATATTATACGATATTTGAGTGTATTTTGTCGTATTTTCGCTACTTTAGGCGTTTTTTAAAAAAAAAAAAAAAAAAAGCTGTCCTAGGATAATGGGGACGGGCGCAGCCACTATTGTAGGTGGGAAATTGAAAAGATAGGATACAGACAGAAATTTAATGTACTTAACGACTTCCCATGTTTTTCTCGGTTTTTCCCATTTATTGGAAAATTTCTTGGAAAACCAAAAAATGACTTCCCCAAAGTACCTCCTCAGTCAGATTTCTTTTCAGAAAAAATGCTATCGTTTTAAATCGGAGCAAAATTGCTGGAAAAACTATTCACAGATAAAAAAAATAAACATTGTAAAACTAATACACTCCTCACTCCACTTAAAATGTTAAAGAAAAAATAATAAATTTAATTAAGAGGGTTAGAAACGGTTTTTCGTATTTTTTCCAATTTTGTGAAATTTTAAAAATTATTTTTTTACACCCTAACGATCAGACTTTTCCACTAATCTATCTACTGCCTTCGATACTCGTTTAAGTGGAAGTGGTACGGTCGCCGTAAGACTACCTTATAAAATCAGCCCGAGAAGTATTTAGTCTATTCTGTACGGCCTACTGCAGCCTTTCAAAGCATTGTACAAGCCTCTAAAAATCTAAATTAACCTAATACAATTCCTGATGCCATATTAAATGCCTCTCGATAGCGTACAACAGTTTTTGACAGCTTGTTTCTTAGTTCTTCCAGCACTATTTGACAGTTTAACAGAACGACTATATCATATTATCTTGTGTTGTATTAGACTCGTTAGGTCGCTTATTCCGGTTATTCACTTACCTAACCTGAACTCAGCAGATTTTCATAAATCAAATTAATTTTGATCGTTGCCTGCTCGGAGATTTCCCGGTGTCCCGGTGGAAGCACATTTGAATTCTCGTCTACGTTTTTTAAGAAATATTTGTGATCGTATTTTTATTAGGGTAAAGCGCACGGTGAGAGTTTACCTTATTCGCTTAAAATAAACTCGCATTTAATACACGAGTAATTTTACGAAAATTGTGTAGATATTTTTTTCCGCAGAACGCAGAGAAGAATTCGCGTGTACGAAGTCGAATCCTATTCCAAAACAGAAATTTGACTACTGGAAGTGCGTGTTTATTTTACCACGGCTTATTGATCGAAACGTATGAGGAAAAAAAAAAATTGAATCGCTTTCAACCGCCTCCTTAAGATAAATTACACCGCTGTATGCACGGCGGCGCTGGCGACTTCCTTCCTGCGCTGCACAAACTGACCGGGTAATAACCGAACCTGCGACCATTGTGTTCGTCACAATAAGACCGAGACCCTGAGCATTACGCACATTTATATCGGTACGTCGGTATATACGTATATATACAGACGACTGCGGTTGTTTACGAACGTGAATCCCCGTTTCGACAAAATCGTGTGCCGATTCCGGAGTCGGACACTGGCAGTCTGTTTATAGGTACACAATAATATATAATATAATAAAATGTACACGGATGACGGGGTCCGAACTACGGGCGGAAAACGACAAATATATATACATATATAAAACGAAAAGCGAAGGTAAAAAAAAAAAAAAAAAAAAAAGAAAAAAAAAAAGACGCGATCATCATCGTATTACAACGTACGTAGACGACGACGATGAGTTATAGATATACGCGCGACGGAAAGAGAGAAAAATATTCGTTGTTTTTTTTAATTTTTTTTTTTTTATTATAATTTTTAGTGTAATATTAAAGACTTAAGACGAATCATGACATTTTTCGATATCTTACGCAGGTATATATGCAGCGAAATAATAACAATAATAATAGCCGCGATAATTTATTCCGAAAACCCTTTCGTTTCGTTTTTTTTCTTTTTTTCTTTTTTAACACTCGTTGATACGCGTACGTTGTCACCGCATCATCACATCACTGCTGCCGCTATTGAACGCGGTTCGTCATCCGCGTTTAAAACGGATTTCGGACGTGTAAACAATAGGATTTTACCGCGACGTGGTTGCTCCGGTTTTGTGTTTTGCATAATACCATATACGATTATTATTATTATTTTATTGTAAACCTCTGGTGATTCGCGTGACGCCATCACAATAATATACGTACACGTACCTAGGTATACAGTATATAATGATATGTTGTTATAAACCGTTTTCGAGTGCGCGCTGTCGCGCGAACGATTTCGATCGTAATCATTTCGATCCGTTCGAAAATACGCGACGACTTATTATAATCGCACACGTGCAAGGTACTTCTACTACACTATACCGTCTGGAATATAATAGATTACGAGATTCAAATATATCAAAGAAAAAAAATGCAATATAATAATATACCGACTCGCTATTCAGTGTTTTATTTTATTATTTGTATACGGTCTTGTTTCGTGTAGTCAATGTAGGTTTGTAAAAAAAAAAAAAAAAAAAAGTGGAGGACGAGTCATTTATTATATTATTTTTGTTGTAACGGTACAATTTTATTGTATAACTTTCTGTATTCGGATTGACAAAATAAAAGAAAAGTGAACAGTGAGATTTAACGAAAAAAATCAACGTCCCTTGAAATATTATTGTAACCGACCTAACCCACGCTACACATCCCCAAATGATGGAGAAAAACATATTTCTGCGGGCTACGTTTTTGTTTTCATGGTTTTATATAAATATGTATTACGATTAATAATAACATGATATTAAATTTTAAGAGAACAATTTACAATATTGAATAGGTATATCTGTCTTGATAAAACATGTTTTTTGAAAAAAAAAAAAAAACATTATTTGCAAAAAAGAGACTCAGAAATTTGTCCCAACAGAAATAATAAGTGGGGGGGACGCTAAATAGAAAAAAGGAAAAGAAGAAATGTAGAGAAGCTCCACGCCCCTGAGCTCTTCCCAATTCGAGCGCGGCTCATTTTATTTTCATCAAAAGCACGGGCTGATAGCCCAATGGTTTCATTAATCAAATGGCCCATAAATTCACAAGTATATAATTATTCGCTTATTTATTTTACAATGTAAACGCCAAACGGCAGTTGCAAGGGGTTAGAAAACGAAACAAGTAGTAAAACAACTATACTGTTTTAGTTAATACAACAGTTCAAACAAAACAATAATGTTTAATAATGTTATGTTTAAAATTATGATTATAATAAAAATATAAAGTAAATTAAACATAGAAAGAATCTAACAAGACAGGAGTCAGGAGGCAATTGTTCTGAGCATGCGGTGAAGAGGGTGATTATGTCCGTACGAGGTGGTGTGATCGGGGACAACGAAAGGGAGCTGGTTGCGGGTAGGGTACGATGGAACTCTCTAAAATAGATTTTTTCAAGAAGATATGGAGAATCCGGGGACCCATTTAAAAGTGAGGCAATGAATCTTTTTTCGGTTTCGAGGCGACGTGAATATAGAGTTTAGACGTGGAAAACTTCACGGATGTGAGAGTAGTCGTGGTGTGTGATCGGAATTACGAGTATAAAAGCAGCATAAGTTAGAAATGTATTCTTTACTCGTTCAAGGCGAAGTTGGTATTTCGCAAGGAAAGGGTGCCGAACATACCGAATTCGAAAAGGGGAACAACGAGTGAAACATATAATGGACGGAGCCAAATGGCAGATTTTAAAGTTTTGGTGTTACGTTTAATGAATCTAAGTATTTTCAACGCTTTATTAACGGTAGAAAGTTTATGTGATATTCAAAAGAAATAAAAGAGGAGTGGAATATCCTAAGGTCTTTAACAATTTGAGAACGTTGTAGCAGATAGTTATTTAAAGTATATGAGTGATCAGTGTGAATTATGAGAGAACGAGATCTGGATAAAGAAATCATATGATACTTATTCAAGTTAATAGTTAAGTCAATTTCGTATCTATGCGCAATAACATACTTGACAAACGCCTTTTTTTTAAAAAATTTGAAATGCATCGATTTGTGTATCTTTATGGGATTTCAAGTGATGCATTTCGAGACGACTTTTTGGGAAACTATAAGATTATTTGTACGTTGTTTTTTTTTTTTTTGAGGGAGGGGGGAATATTTTTAAGATTTTTTAGTGCACTGAAATACACAGCCGAACATTTAAAAGTCGATACGACAATATCGAAAAAAAATTAAACTGTATGTATTATACATTAACAATATACCTATATAATACAATTTATTTAAGCATATTCGGTGAACTGTTGTCGATATATTATTATGATCTGGTTTCAGTGATGTTTGATGAAAAAAAAAAAAAAAAACAATGACAGTAGTTGTCCCCACTTAAAACGTTTCGTGCCGTTAAAATAGTAGTAAATGTATGTAATAAATATTAGTCGACGTTGTATTTTGAAGGGATACGCATTCGGGTCGTATATAGAAACGAATATTGTGTGACCGTCTCATTTCAACTCGATGAGATGTTAGATCGAAACCCATCGTTTAAAAAAAGGTACGCATACTGTATAAGTATAGTGTATTATAGTTGTTTATTATTTGCAGCCATCAACCCGTGAAAATACGTCTCGAATGTCAGTCGGTTCAACGGCAGCAATTATCCACTCCTATAATAAAAATTAGAGCCTCGGAATCGTAAGCTGGTCAAACCCACAGGGTGAACATCTGGTAAATGTCCCTTTTTTTTTCTTTTTAATGACATAAGAAAAAAAAAACCAGGCGACTTGTATATCAATAGATTTGATTTTCTTGGGTTTTATTGAAACTGAACATATATTACATAATAGTATACGTACCCGGCATTGCACCTGAACAAATCTCGGTTACAAAAACTCGCGCATAGGTGTAATTTTCTACATTGTTTATAAATTACAGTTATAATAATATTAGTTTGTTTTCGGTATATATTTTTTATATTTCAACGTACCTATAATATGCAACGGAACCGTAATGGTTTGTATACTGAAAAACAAAACCGTGTTTGTTATTAATAATACTTTTTCATCTGTTGCGTTTCGACTGTGTAACAAAAATTAAAAATACTCACATTTTAACGCGAAAAACTGAAAGTAATTATTTTCGACGTTTCAGTCGGGAGACGATTTTGTCGATTCTATGTGTGGTTTTGAAAATATAATATTGTCACCCTCGTTATTAACTATAACGACAGAAAAAAAAAAACCACACAGATTTAGGTTCACCCTCGGGTTACTGTATAGTTTTACACGCACATTTATTTTTTCTGAACGCCCGTCGTGAACGTCACGTGTGACCGTGTCAAAGACACGTTCTGTGATAACATCAAAACGGCATAAACGGTTGTTATACGTAGAAATTATTGTGCTCGTAAACTAATTCGAAACAGTAGAAAATAAAATGATGTCTATGAATATGCTGTTTTCAGTTTAAATTAATTTTTACGTCACTCATCACACGTCGCCTTAAGAGGACACAATAATCACCATGCGTTTGTTGTCTCCGTGTCCTATAAACGCACGACGTAGCAGATTTGAACTCAGCAGAACCAATTCCGTACTTTTAGGTGGATTGACCTATTATAAAAATTTAAAGATAATACCCATTATATGTGTTTGTACATTGGTTTTTTTCTGATTGGTATTTTAATTTTTAAACGAGACATAAACAATTTAAAAATAACAACACATCTTAACGTGTCCATAGATATTATAGCGTGTAACGATATGGGAAGGCCATCAGCAGTATTTTTGTGGTCGTTTAATAGAAATATTATTTTTCCTATTCTAGAGTCTCCAAATGTTCTTGATGCATACGTATTAAGAGGACGTCGCAGTAACATTTACATTGGCGTCTCTGTCTCTGTCAATCTATAGATATGGTTAAGCCACTCTCATGCTTGACAGGGGTTCACAGTAACATTTGTCGTCTCTGTCTACTTAACAAACAAATAACAAGTCCGTGTTATCGTAATTCCTATACTCAGATCTAATAGATCTAATAGAGTTAAAACAAAACTTATTTCACCAGATAAAATATGAAAACCTTTACAATTCACAAGAAGATTTTTTGATACATATTTTCCAGCCCATTTATTCGTACTTAAAATCAAAACAATAAAGTTATTATTTTTTTTGTCTCAATAGAAAATTGTATAATAAATGTATCGAAAAATCTCCTGGCGAAATTATAGTTTACTAGGTTTACTTAGTTGTCATCTTTAATTTGACGAAACAATGTTTTTGTTTTAGGTTTATTAGATCCTGAATGTTATTGGAAGCACGATAACACATATTTACTATATTGTCTGTTAGGTAGAGACCACAAATGTTGCTGTGACACTCATATAGTCATATCTCACTTGAAAATAAAAACCAACGTAAAAACGCAGATAATTTTATTGTCTTGGAGTTTACTACAATATTAAAATTGGTTCTACTGAACGCAAATTCATTATGTTGTAGTGCGTTCGTGAAACGTTATCAATAAATTTATCTGTACAATTTAGGTATCGTCCTATTAATGGTTTTAACAATAATTTTACACCATTCAAATTTTAATTCGTTAGTTTTACATAATTCGATAACGATGTCAATCGTGATTAAAATTTATCGTTTTCTTTCAACTTTCTTTAGAAAATTTTCGAATTTGATTTTCGCATTGTTCCGATAACATCTCTACTAGATATACGACTTACCTATACACTATCATATGTGAAAAACAATTAGATAACTATAAAGATAAGTGGTTTTAATTTTTACTGTCAGCGTTAGAAAAAAAAAAAACAGAAACGTAACACCACACGTCGCTTCACATATATACGAATAGGGTAATATCGTTTATCTTTCTATTTTAAATTTTTTTTTTTTTCTGTACCAAGACCAAAACTCGTCATTTGCCACGGAGACACCGAATCGTGCATCTAATTTACTCGTCTGTCAATGACGGTTTTTTATAAATATATATATATATATATACATACACGTATATACGTATATACACGCGTATTATATACCTACCTATATATTTTTCGTTCCGTTTCTTTTTTGTTTTCCTCGTCACTATTACCTCGCACACTAGTAATATGAATCTTTCTCGTCATTGTTACACACTACTACGCGCGTTATCATCTATTGAAATTCGTTTTTTATTTTTTTTTATTTTTTATTTTTAAAGGATTATTACACGCAAGAAACCTATAATATTATATAGCTGCAGACACAACGAGAGTGAAAAAAAAAAAAAAAAAACCACGGAGCACACAATCGCTCTTATAATAGTAACACGGTAGCCGAAAAAACAGGTGGCCCATAATAAATAATAATAATAATGATAATAATAGCGCTTATACATTGTACATTATATATATTATTATATAATATGCATCTATGTGTAATAATGTGTATAGGGTGTACGTATTATAATATGTACCTATACACACGCACACTACGGCAACACGTCTCATTGTTATCAATCTGCAGTCCCTCCTCACACCCGAATTCGATCTATTACCTCTTCGTATCCCCGCGTACGTGTGTGTGTGTGTGTGTGTGTGTGTGTGTGTATGTGTGTGTATGTTATATAATATTATAATACTTCTAATATACAGCACCCGAAACGAGAGGGTAGGAAAATGCGTGGGGTAGTAGAGGTACACAACAGCATCGGTAGACCTTATCTCTGCGCATATGTCCGCATCACCGCGGCCGGAGAGGCTTAATATTATTATTATTATATCGTTGTTGGTATTATATCGGTCTCGGGACCAAAAAAAAAAAAAAAATAAACGATAAATAAATTACGTTATCTGTAACCTTGGCAACCTGTCAACGTCTTCGGGATCGTTAGAACATACACTCGTATTGTCATAACACTAATGTTTTCGGTTTATCTTAAATAACCGAACGAAAAAATAATACAAACAATGAATAAATATAAAGATTACTGAAGAAAAAAAAAAAACAACCAATAATTTTTAATTGGTCTCGTGCTATACCATAATAATAATTATTTTATAGTTTTCGTTCTGTATAATCAACACGGATTTTTAATTAATTATGATTATGTTGTGTTTTTTTTTTTTTTTATTATTATTAACTAAAAGATTAGATGTGTAAATGTAGAAAATAGTATATGTATTACTCGTACGTTAACCAATTATGACTATATGTAACCTATATCGTGTACAAAATAATACGTATGCCGCATTTAGAAAAAACAATTAAAAACAAGTATTTTACGGTGTATTTCAGTTTTTGTCGAATTTTCTACGAAATTAGAGTCTATTGAGCTGTTTGCGCTTGTACCTGCAGTTGTACATATTATCATATGTTTTTGTAACCCATTTTTCGAAATGTTTAGTTTTCTTCCGGACCGAATGTGCTCAAACCCAAAAATATAAAGTTGTTTTGTAGGCGAATTGAAGTGATAAAATTTGGGTTGAATTTCAATTAATACACCAGGCGACGCATTCATTTATTTATGTATGAATTTCAATCGGTTCATCGTTGCGGGTAGAGGGTGATTTTTTTTAACTCCGTACGCCCCTACGACCCTACAGACATCTTTAATGAAGCCAAGATGATCAAATTGTAAGCAGGCATTAGAGCACCATTTTTTTGGGGGAAATATACATTAAAATCTGTGGCAGTATACTATTGCGATTTTTATTAAAACAGCGGTATTCGGTCATTTATTGTTTTGCGGCAAATGTTTCTATTATACCGAATAGGCGGGGCGAAGGGATTAGACTCGAATAACGGAACTCTGCTGCTGACGAGCGTGTTTTTTTTTATACACAATATTATACAATATGTGTTTAGTTGTTTGAAATCTGGATGAATGAATGCTAGAAAACTAAATGATTGTATTTTGTTATTATGCATGTTGTTAATACACCTGTTTTCCGGACTGTACGAAGCTATTTTTCTATGTCGGTATAATAATTATTGTTTCATTAGTTATACTTACCCATATTACACAGTACTCGGTTCCGAATTTGCGCGACTGTGTTTTCGACGACGATGACGCTGCGAAACATACTGTAGTGTAATATTATTCCGGTCTAAATTAAAATTTAATGAGTACTGTTGAAATTATCGCATCAAAGATGTACGAGTACGTTAAAACGGTTCAGATGATTTACAACAATAATATTATAATATTTTTTTTTTCGTCTAAGATTACGTGCGGTAAAAGTGACATGACGTAATTATATGCTATTGAAATAGTATTTTTACTGAGGCGATTGAAAGCGATTAGTTTCTGAACGCATTTAGACCGATGAGCCTGAGTAAAATAAATATTATTTGCCAGTAGTCCAATTACCTATCTGTTTTAAAAAACGATTTGACTTCGTGTATACTTCTTTTCCATTTTTCCAGTAAAAAAATTTTAATTTTTAGATTCTAGGCTCGGCGATGAATGTATCGGGTTTACTGCTAAGGTTTTTTTTTTTTTTTTTAAAAAAATTTGTTCTTGTCTGTAAACGACTTTTCTATCAGAAATTTCGTTCGAGTAAAAAAATGAAAAACGACAATAGAGCTTTTATTTTGTAGCATTACCTTAGTTAGTTGGGCAAGTCATTTTTGGATTGCCCGAGTAGTTTCCATAATGATTAGGAAAAAATGTATACCTATAAAATATATATTAAAACGCACGAATTTACCGCAATAAAGTTTAATTTTTAACGTTTTTCAACGTTCTCCCATGTTTTTTTCACCAGAAATCTTGATCCGAATTTCATGCGTGATCTGTACACGGTTAAACGCAGCAGTAGGTATATATTTCGTTATCGTTACATCCATATAATATTATTATTATTATTATGCGCTCTTCAATATCGGTTACAAACCATCGACGGTCGACGGGCTACACGTTAAGTTAAGGTACCGAAAACTAATTACCATTAAATTATAGAAAAAAAAAAAAAAAAACAAAAACAACCCACGGAGACAGTTTTTAAATTACCAAACGTTGACACCACACACACACGAACTTAACAACATAACCTATCTACGAAACGGCAGTGTAGACAATATATATATATTTCTTCGGTCTTTTTATTTTTTTTTTTATTATTATTCCCTACAATTTATTCTACCGTGTATAGGTGTTTTTTTTTTATACTTAGTTTGAATAACACACCACGTCTTCCAAGTCACGTATTCAGGTAGCCTGGCTGCTACTGGTACTCCGCGCGAACGCGAAGGTATATAACCTATACACACACGTAATACGCATGGGCCGGGGGTCGACCATGACGAACCGAACCTCTCTCCCTGTACTCCGCCGCCGCGGGTACACCTATAGGTATATATACCCGGCCCGTGCATGCATAGTAATAAACCATTTGTTTTATTACCGGTTAAGGTCTCCGTCGTCCCTCGGCTACGGCACCAGAACCCATTGTGTACACTCTCGCGGCAGGTATACCAGTACGATTTTTGTTCTCTCCCGCGCACGACCGCGATTAATACAATAATAATAATGATAATGATAATATTATTATGTTCGAACGCGGTCATAATATCCTTATTATATTATTATGTAGTTTCGCTATCGTCGCGCGTCGTCGTCGGACTTCCAGGCAAATTCGATTCGATTCCGAACGACAATACCGTCCACCCGTGCTTACCGACGAGAGCGTACACCCAGGCCTATTTTACTCTTCCGATTTAAGAGATCTAAATGAACCGATATGCTCGCATTCGAGACTGAAACCAGCGGCGCATACGTCATTTTTCAATGGGGGTTCGGGGGCTAAACTAAAAAAAAAAAAAAAATGTTTTACAAAATACATAACTGTGCGGTACGGTTATTTGTACACACTTAGTTGAATGCGTACAGTGCAAATTTTTTTCAATGTTTTACTCGATTAGTTAATTATTTTTGTCGATAACTAAATATTAATACACCTATGGTTTAGTTGTTATTGTATACATTTATAAATAAAATAAACTTAAATTTTTAAGTTAGTTAAAATTAATTTGGCTTTTTCTTATTCGTTTTTCGTACTTTTAATTTTGATACAATCAAAACAATTATCTCCATTAACTTGGAAAGTTTTGAATTACTATAACGCATAAATGACACGTATACTTTTATAATAACAGCCCGCATGTTTAAATTCAATTCACCCGCTGGTCCGATGGATCCTTAAAAACACCAACGTCTCGTATTATTTTTAATACTATAAGACCCTGCAGTTAAGCCCGCAAGTGTTATTTTTCCACGGCCGAAAAGGGTGTTGATGTCTAACCCGGAGGGGAAAGGAAAACGCATAATCCCCACAGTCCGCATCATCAAAAATAATGGTCAAAAAACCGTGCAAATTCCAGTAAAGTAGGGTGATACGGGGTGATCGACATAACATAAGACACTCGGTATTTCGGAGAGTGTTGATTTTTTTTTCGGAACTCGGTTATTGGAAACGGTAAAAAACAAACGTTTCTATAATTTCTTACGTTACAATTATTTTTTGACGAAATATTCGTGAGCAGCGGAGTATTATTTTCGTAAAAACTAAAACACGCGTACAACGGTAAACTTAAAAGTGGAATATTTCGTTGACGGGTTGACAAACAAGAAAACTGCCAACACCAACATTTATCTAACGTTCATCGATTTACGGACTATTCAATAATAGGTATGGTTAGGTCAAAATCGAAAGCGGGCGGCAGGTTCACGACATTGAACTCTATACGCGGAACGCGCGTCGCGTATGTATTGAACAGCGGCCCCCGGCAGGAGGCCGCCGTATTGGTTCCGACGGCGATTTACTCCGCGGAAAACGCGGAGAACAAACCGAGTAATCTGTGTGACACCCGTGTAAAACGTTATGCGAAACGGTTTTCAGCCCGGCCGACGATCGCGTCGTGCGCGTAAAATGGGACGACGGCGCTCGCACTTTTCGAAGCGCGGACGCGTTGCGCCGCCCGATTATGTCCGCGCGCCGGTGTAAATCTCCGGGCGCGCGCGCTCGTCGCGTCGTTCACAACGCTCTAATGATCCGTGCGCGCGAGCCGGTAAACCGCCCGACTCCGGTTCCCCCGTCCGCAGCACACGCACGCACGACACACGCTCTCGTATTATTATTATTATTATCGTATATTGACGCAAGGGTCGAATTCGTGTCGGGGAGAGATGGGGAGGGGGGCCGGATTTTCGATTGCGACTCGAAATCCCCGCCGTGCGCGCGTGCCGGTCGTCGGCCGTGTCCTGCACGACGACGCCACTGCCGCGGCGCACCTATACGCTGTGACATTATGTGTGTGTGCGTGTGTGCGTGTGCGTGTGTGCGCGTACGCATACACGCGTGTATCATAGACGGTCACATCAAAGGCGCACGAGGAATTTCGCAATTATTGCTCGGGGCCTCGGTCTTCTCTCCCCGCGCGGGGCCCTTGTTTTTCCGCCAATTACGCCGAATAATAATCCCGAGTTAATTAAATAAAGCGGAATGCCCGGTCTTTGTTTCCGGGTTTACGGATTTATAATAGACGGAGAGGCGCAAAACTGTATCGCCGATGTACGCACTCGCGTTAGCGCATATTATTATTATTATTATTATTATGCACGTATGGACGTACTGCGGTCGACCCTGCAGCCCGGGTCTTTTGTACCGGCCGGATTCCGTCGTCCGCAAAGCCCGCGCCCGTCGGCGGACGAACCGCGGACCGGTATGCCAAACTTGCTAATCCTCCGGTATATGTGGGCCCCGCAGACGTTTTTAATATCATTGATAGTGTATACGCATACGCATACGCAATAACGTTGATAATATTTAATCCCATTCGATATAAACGTAAACGTTATGCCCGTACCGCCGCTTATACGTCGTGTCGCCGTTGGTGCGCGTGTCCGCGTGTCATCAAAAAGGGACGCGGGCGAGTCAATGGAAATGTTTAACTCGAGATTAAATCGACGTACGTATATAAACGGAAAGGCGCGCGGTCAAAAGTCGAATGCGACGTTCGACGAATAAAAACGATTGCGCGGCTTTTCGAGTTCCAAATGTCCGGGCCCGAGATTTTCGTAATTGTCAATGTGCACGTCGGGCGAGCCGATATCGAAAAAGGGCAACGGAGTAAAGGACGGGTTCGATAACAAGGAGAGCTGCGCGAGATAACGAAATTATACCAAAACTTAACAAATATCATCAAAGGACGCAGTGACCGATGCGGTGCTTGGAAACGCAATGCGCAGGGTAAAGGAAGACGGAATCGGATGGTATAGAATGCACCTGAGACAGACGGAAGAAAGAAAAACAATAAATTACAATGTTAACCCACAAAAATTAATCGAAAAGTACGTAATTTCCGTAAACAAAATGATAAACATGATAGCGATGCACATGTACATTTCCAAAAAAAAAAAAAAAAAAAAAAAAAAAATAAAAATCCGGCAGAATTTGAACACGTATGTAATGCCGTCATTATTTAAGCATATAAATGGGGTGTGCGCGTCTGAATCAATTACACCCTGTATACACTATAAAACCACAATGACTGCAGCGTGTACGTGTTAAAGATTTCCGTATAATAATATATTTTACTCGTCTCGGCTAAACAGATTTAGATGTCATTGCAAATTATATATGATGTCCGTTGAAAAGATGGAGCGCGTGACCATAACCGTCTTCGATTATAGACTTAAATTTAGTCCACATATCGTGTATATTTTTATCCCAGAAGTTTGTCGGTCGGTTTTTTTACGAAGTGAATAATATCTAAAAAAAAACCTCAAACCTTTTGTATTTTACATCCGTTTCATTTAAATAAATATTATTGAGTCGATTCGTTTGTTCGCGAAATTTTTTCTTTTTTTCACAATTTGAATATTTTGTACGATTGTTAAATTTTATAATTATCAGTAATAAATAATTTTATTTAAGGACTTTGGCGGGGGAAAAAAAAAGGGACGGCGTTTTAAGTGTACACACACACACACAGACGTACAGTATACGCACGCGTGTAACAGGTCAACTCGGCGTGTGTTTGGTTTGAACGACGCGTTTTCAGAAATAATTGTATTGTTGTATGGCAATTTTAGATTTTATTGTCGGTCGTCTGTGACGGGGACGTATATTATTCAAAACGAGGCGCGTTACAGACAATATATCATATTATAGAAGACCGAAATATATTATTATTATTAACCGTGATGAAAATCATTCGTCATGTTTGACGAATTTGATTTGTACAAAGTATTAAAAAAAAAAAAAAAAAAAAATAACCGAAATCAATAATAATAGAGCCTGAGGACATTATGATTGAGGCAATCATACAGTATACACATCGCCGCCGTCTTACATCCGTTCGGTATACTCGCGCAGAGATTTCGGTACACGGAACCAATCGGTTACCGCGGTACACACACAATACGACGTGTACCCGCATATATACTTATACGTGTATATTTACACCGGATCTCGTTATTATATTACGTGGTGTTTTATTATTATAACCATTATTTTTTTTTATTTTTTTTTTTTCTGTTCTTCGCATTAGACGTTCTATTATCATCATCTGCGTGTCTCGTCGTCGTCGATTATAAAGCACCGGTCAGCCTCAGCAGCAGCAAGCGTGTGTTGCATACACGAGAGCGATATAGTATATTATTCAAACGGCACACAGCCCACGACTACGACGACGTACCTATACAATATAATAATAATAATAATAATAATAATAATAATATAATGATTATTCCGAACGCTTTGTCAAATCTCTCCCGGGGGGGAAATCGAAATTTCACGGTCGCCGACCGGTTAGTCGCCGTGCCGCCGCCGCACACCCGATATCCTTTACGGAGGTAAGACTGGTCCCTCGGACCCCGGCCGCGTATTTACAGACCGTATTCGAGTTCGGCCGGAGCGCGGCATGCCATATAATAACACGTGTAAATACGCGACCCGTCGTCGGGGGAGTTTTTTTTTTTTTTTTTTTTTTTTGGAATCCTATTGAGGATACGCTAAGTTTCCCCGTCGCTTTGTCCGCGAGAAGACGACGCCGGATTCCTCGCGGAGCGCGGTGTTGGGTATCGGCGGACAATCGGTAATATTGAATTTCGAGGTGAGGGGGATGTCCCGATCCCTAGCCGGGGGAGGGGGAGGTTCCGTTTACGGCGTTTCAAAAATCCTATAGGTACGAAACCCGCTCGGTTTCGGCCCGAATTCGGATAGGGTCTGTAAATACGCGGTCCGGCGGAGGCGAAAAGTGACGTTTATTTTATATTTTGTGTTTCGGAGCGACGGTGACGGAACGCGCGCGGTCTAAACGCACGACGTTGATACGACTAAATAATAATAATATAATACAATAATAATATGGACGGTGGCGTACTGTGGCTTATCCGACGCACACAAAAGATAACGGAGCCAAAAAAAAAAAAGTGAAACGGGCACGGCACGTAGCAGAGCGCCTCGCGCAGAGCGGTTGTTTACGGTTTCGGCCGGTGCCGTCCGTCGCGGTTTGTTTTTATTAGGTACGGTTTTTTGTGTTTTTTCGCTTCACGCTCTTCAATATCGTATATTATTATTATAATTATAACAATAATAATACATAATGTCTCGCGTCGTATCAATGGGATCGCCTCGGTATAATATTATTGTATTACGTTATTATTATTATTATTATTATTGTATACGATACATTATTTACGCGTACGCGTGTTTCGAGTTTTTTTTTTTTTTTTTATCGCGTGGCCAGTGCCCGCGACACACGCGAGCTGCAGAAGAGCCGTCTGAGCGCGCGCGCGCGCGCGCACACACACAAACACACACACACACACACACACACAGTATCACCGCTGCCGCCACGGACGGAGAGTGAGAGAGAAAGAGTGAGTGTGTGTGTGTGTGAGAGAGAGAGAGAGACGGTCGCTTAATGCGTGCCTATATATTAATAGAACGTTGAAAAAAAAAATAGAATAAAAAAAAAAAAGAAAAAGAAGAAAATATAATACCGAAAATAGGTATACGCTCACCGGTACATTATATCGGTACAGATGCGCGCGGTGCACGACCGGTGAAAACAACGGCGACGGCGACGGCGACGACACAATGGCCGCGTCACGTGCAACCAATTACCCGTGTATTGTGCGCGGGATACGTAATATTTTTACGCTTATGATTCGGGTAAACGACCAAAAAACTCGGACACACGATCGTGACAACCGACACGAGCCCGCGGTGGAAAACCGTCGCGGGCCGAACGCCCCCCTCTCGCCCCCCCCCGTCGGGCCACGGGAGTGCGCGCGCGCGCGTTCGCCGGGTGTGTAATTTCGCTTTTAATAACGTTCGCGGGAACGGCGGCTGCCCCGTTAATTCGTTCGGTTTTCGGGATTTTACCGCGCCGTTTGCTCTGCCGACACGGTGCGCGCGTTCGGCCGGGCCGAGCGCGTACACGCGACCGGGGACCGACGCCGCGCGTCGCGGTTAACCTCCTGCGGTCGCGCGCAATTATCGTCGGCCGGGGGCGGGAGCGTTTACGAACTCCGAACGGGTCGCCGGGACGATTGCGATCATTCGCGCCGATCGATCGCCCGGATGCGGAGAGGGAGGGGGGGGGTGAGAGGGATGATATCGTCCATTTCCGAGGGCTTTTTGGGGGGGGGGAGGGTTGTGCCGAAGGCCCCGTCGGATCTATGAGTGTTTTAACGCGCGGGGGGAAAAAATCAAGAAAATACGCTCTACGATAGTTATTTCAAGTTTGTTAAAACACGGTTATTGTTATGTAACGCGACATTTTTTTCGACACGACGACTCAGAATCGGTGCGTAACTCATTTATAACGCATGCATAGTTCACGTACACAGTAATGTCATACATTTTCGGGAGGCGGTACACGTTGTTCCGCGGTTACCCTCCCACCACTGGCATTAACACAATAAACATTGACGGCGAAAGATTAGGTACGTGATGTCACACGTCGGAATTAATCGATGTAAAACTTTAACCGGAATAACAGCTGTATGATAGTAGTTTGAAGTTTATAATGTCGTTTAGAAGGAATAATACAGTATAATTTATAAAGAGACATTGCGATATGGCGGTATTCACGCAAACGAGATACGATTAATTCGTACTCGCAGTCGCGATAGTTAAATGGCGGTTCAAAAGAGTTTTATCGTTCGAGTCGAAATTACGGGGTTCGCCGCCGAGGTCATTTGAAAATAACACTTGAAGAAATATTGTTATTCGTATAGGGTTTATTCGGTCTCTATCACAGGACCTATCGCGACCTGCAATCCTCCGGCTATCAATCGTAAACATATTCTGGTTCGGGCCGCATCCTAAAGTTTCACATCTCTGTTTACTACGTCTTCCCCGCGAGCCTAATTTGTGGCTTTCTCAAAAACACCGTACCTATTGGGTTCTGTTCCAGAACCACCCGTAGTTTTAGATCCTCCGTCACGCTCTGCAGCCGACCGCCGTATTCGTTTGTTCACGATCTCTATAATGTACAATTTTCTCCCGACGTTATATGTTCTTCGGTCTCACCCGTTGTGTCACCATTCACCGTGCGACGTACCGGATCCGGTGGCACCAGGCACTTTCCGTCGATGTCTTTTCGGTGATGTTTAAGTAAAATAGGGTTTTAAAGAAATAAATCAACACTCGATAAAGATAGAAGCATTGGTTTATTACTGATGCTGTGACTTGCAGGCCCGTGGATCGAACGTACAATGGGACGATTCCAGCGGTCGTTCGGTCGTTCCAACAGAAACAGAAGTACAGAAATCAATTCTTGACAAGTCGAAGTCGGTATAAAGTCAAGTCTGGCTCTACGTAGGTACCTACGCTAGTTTATATACAACTACACCGTAGGCGAAGACCCACGAAGATAAGAAGTGGCGGACCCGGGCTTAGACCGCGCGTATCGCAATCCGAAAGCGGTTACTCCCAGTCCTTGATAGTTTTATTGCCCTTTGCGAGGATGCGATTATGTCGCCGTTCTCGGAAATGCATTCAACTTAAAATGCACTTTTAAGAATATAACTAGCTTATGTATTACATATATATATTGAAACATAAAATAAAAAACGTTTTGAAATATTAATATACACGGGTGTCTCCGACGTGGAGATCAAGATAGTTTAAGTAAAGAAAAGGTATGTAGAAACCGTCCCGATTACTACAACCGCGATAAGACCTTCCGCGATACTTTGCGTCGCGTCCGTTTTCGGTCTGCGGCCAAATTTCCGCGATCTTATGCGGTATTATAGATAGGTACACGCTGGTCGTATATTATGCGGGCGTGTAACGAGAACGGAAAATTCGCTCTCGGGGACGCGTATATAATGTACGTAAGTAAGTAGGTAAGTGAGTAGAGTAGGGTAAGTATAAGCAGATAGGTACCTACGTATGATGTGTGTATAATAAAAGAACGCCAGTCGCGCACGATTCGCGTCGGCCGTCGCCTAAACACCGCGGATAACACGTATTTAATTGAAAGGCTTCTCCTCGACCGTCTCCGCATATGGAAGACGATGATGGCAAAGTCGGGTCATTATATAATAATAATAATAATATTATAGGCGGTATACACGCTGTGCACGCGTGATGTGTGTTAACGTATAATAATGTGCACTCTCCGCGTAGTCGTACCTTATTATACGTACCTGTAGATACGCGGGTAATAATAATAATAATAATAATAATATTAATTTGAACTATAGCCGCGTATTACTTGCAGCAGCAGCAGCAGCATCAGCTTCAGCGCAGTGGCGGCGGAGAAAAAAAAATAATAGAGAATATAACGTTATAATATTACTATACTACCGTATTCGACCTGTCCGAAAATGATTAAAACGAGTTCTCCACTCTTAATGCGACCCGCGGACCGCATCACTATCGTGGTATATATCCAGGGACAGGGCCGCGGTAGATCTTTAATATAATACTATGTACATGTATATGTAATACGACTTGTGCCGCGTGTACGCAAGTGTAAGTATACGTTCCGGACGTGTATATTCAGAATCGTTTTGTAGCGTGCAACGGTCAATTAAACGGGACCGACCTGCAGTAGCGGCGGTAATGACGTTATTATTATTACGAGTGTTTCGGCAGCTATAATATTATTATACAGGACTTGCACTACTGCAGCAGCGGCGGCGGCGGCGGGGAATCGTCAATATCAATCTCGAATAACTTTCCGAAAAAAAAATAATACGATACGATACACGGTATAATAATAATTATAATTAGGTATACACGGAATATCGTGTTTTTTTTTTTTTTTTTTTTAATGCCGCGGTATTCCGCCGCTAAGGTAAAAAAACATAGAATACGAAACCGAATATACATATTAAACGCGCGTAATCATTATGGGTTTTCGTGTTCGCGCTCCCTCCCCCCTCCCCCTCGTATATATATAAAATATGAATTCAATACTTTTTTTCCCCCTCCTCGAAATTTTTTAAAAGACCCAAATTGAAACGCGTTATTAATATACCGGGGGGTATATTCGTTTTAGTAGCCCGCGCCGTCGAATCGGGGTGGAAAAAAAAAACGTACGAAACAAACGCATGTCGACGAAAGCCCCCGTCGCCGCGCCGTCGTTTTCCCGGTCGACGAATCGTTTTGTATACAACGAGGCCATTAGAGATGTATAAAATCATTACGGCGTATTATAGGTATATGATATTATAAAAAATTTAGAGAATAATAATAATAATAAAAAAATAATAATAATAAAACCTCGTATCGGAAAATCCCGAGTTAATAACAATAAATACAATAACCCCGAGAGATTCGGTTTCCGTATATACACGGGACGTAAAAAATATATATAGAAAAAAAAAAAAAAAAAACGGGGAAAAAAAACGAAACTAAAACTACGCTTCGAGCGCGCGCGCGTCATTCGTCCGAGTGTGCGCGGGTTTGTTTTCCCGACATGCGTATCACATCAGCCCCCGCGGTCTCGCACCTCTTACGTGAAAACCGTAACCGTGTGCATATTACGGTCTACCAGTTCTATTATAATAATACGTACACGTATATACGTATATGATAATATAATATTATGTCCGACCGCTCATTACTCGTTCTTTCTTATTACGGTTGTTTTTTTTTTTTTCCCCGGGGTTGTAATAGGATTAACTCTCCGCGCGTCGTCGTAATAATAATTATATGTTTGTTAATAATCGTCGTCGGCCGCGCCAACCGTGACTCGGTGGTTTTCGGCGTTTCGCTCTGCGTTTATATTATATTATTATCGTTATCGTTATTATAAGCTATACACTGCAGGCACGAGTGTCCGACTGTACGCAATATAACAATATAATAATAGCACCGTCGGCCGATCGAACCGAGCGGGGGGGGGGAGGGAACGGGGTGATGGTAAAGGAACTACAGGATACTCGGAAACGAAAAAAACTTAGCGCCCGTCGAAATCGTCGAGTTCGATCGGATCCGCGGGAGGCTTCCGTTTCGCCACCGACGCCTGCAGCACTTTTCGAACATAATTCGATAATAAATTACCTGGCAATTACCCGGTAAAATAAATAAATATACACGACGGATAATACACTCCTGTGCCGGGCTACGGTCTCGCTTGTGTATTTGTCTGTTTAATGCGCGCCGCGTCCGCAGGGATCGATTATGACTCGGGGATAACGACAACGAGCGGATAAACGATATTACGGGTTGGAAAAAGTTCCGAGGTGGACCTTATCCAAAAACCTAAAAAACAAGGATATTTATGAAATTATTAAGGCCGATTTTCCTGCGCGGCGTTTGAACGTGGGCGTTGGCAAAACAAGGAGAATCGAGGCTAGTGATATTCGAAAAAAAAAGTCCTACGAAAAATGTACGGCCCAGTCTTCGACTGTCAAACACCAATGGATGTAGAAAACTACATAATGATGAACGCCAAAGGCTTTTTTAGGAGCCGAATATAGTTAGAGAGATTGCTAAACGAAGATTAATGTGGACGGGCCGTGCATGTTGCGAACAGTTAATCGGGTGATTGAAGAAGACCCTACGGGTAAAAGACCGTCAAGCAGCACCAAGCTAAAGCGGGAAGACTGCCTGAAGAAGTACGTTGTTCGAAAAAATAGAACCAGAAATTGGAGAGAAATAGCAAAAGACACGAACAGGTGGCGAGATTTGTGATTTAGCAGTATTATGGTATTAAAGTCCGAAATTTTTAACATTTTGATTAAAATTATTTTATTACCACACAGAAAGGCGAAAGATGCACCGCAGAAAATATAAAACGGCGATAACTCCCACTATATTAAAAAAAGTTCCACGAGCAGTTTGATCAATCTTCCTCCTCCGCTATTGGACTTTCTCAGTTCTTCCACCACCAGTGAGAGTGTTTCTTACATAAAATATACTTAATATTTTGTCACAAAATCTACAAACTCGATCATTGAAATATTGATGCCGTAGTGAACACGCAGTGAGCAAAATCTCATTCTGTACTAGGGGTAAAGACTGCAGTGTTTCTATTTGGACACGGAAAACCTTCCAAAAAAAAAAAAAAAAAAAAACTTTTCGCGAGTTTTCGGGTTCTTTTGCGGATTGCTTTTTTTTTTTTTTTATCTATTTTCGTGCGATGGCAATGTTATTAATACACAAATCGATTTTTAGATTTTAAACGGAAACTTAATTTTGGTCTTCTCATATGCTACTACTATGCACGTGGAGCTTTTTTTTTCTCGAGAGATGGGGACAACAGTGGATATTCATCACTGAAAAACGGTCCGGTTTGTGCCGATATAAATCACATCGTGCGGTCGAATGTCGTGTTACAATATTGTCCCCGGACGGCGTTCGTTCGACGTTTGCAGTTAACAATAAATACTATTATTGTTAACCGCAAGTCAAACGCGCGTGTACAACAATAATATTATTCGTATAAAATTATCAAAAAACGGTTCACCGATTTCTTTCGTCGCGCGCACGCGGTTTATTGGATAATGCCGTGCCGCGCGGTCCGTCGCCGGTCGGTGTAATGAACGGTGACTCGTCTATTTTCTTTCTAAAACGAGCGTAATATCAAAAACTCGCTTCGGCCCGAAATGATGGATTACGCGTTATTGTGAATTATTTACGACGACCCGCACAATTCCGGTAGTTATAAAATAATATTATCTAATGACGATCCCCGGCGATAATGACGGACATCATTGGCGCGTTATTCGTTAGATTTTTTTTTTTTTTTCTGAAAAAAAAAATCTATCTCCGAATTCGCCGATTAACAGGTCGCCACAGTGATGGTGGCGTTTGTCGTCTCTGTCATTTTTGACGGGCGGCGTAACGAACGCGCGTTCACGCAGAACAAACGAAAAGGTCTTTAAAACGAAATGCATAGCCGAAACACGCCTGTTGGATATTCCGCAGACGACATGTCGAAGATAACCTCGTCGGAATTTTTTACAATCGTAACTATTAATTTTCATTATACCTCTCGAATCGCGACTAAATAGTATCACCTGAAGCTAATTCATAAGCTCCTAAACGCACGATGCACCGAGCCAATGAAAATATTTTTTTAGAAATCTCAGTACTATTTTCTATATAGGTAAATTTATTAGGCATTGCAGTAACAGATGACTAGGGAATACGTAATTACTCAAAATTCTTCATACGATTTCAAAAATTAAAACTTTTAATAATTAAGATACTGGAATGAGGTGAAGTAAAAATGATTTCTAACATATAATCAAGTTTTTATTTCCCATTGGCCACCTTGCACACAACTATATGGTACGGTATTCAAATTCCTCCCAAACGATTCTGATTATGTCTCCCGGCCTTTTTTTCACTGCATTATCTTTGACCCGGGTTTCGAATTTTTTTTTTCTTCTTCTTTCTGTTTGTAGGTAAGGACGGTGCACACATTTTATCTTTCACGTAGACTCGAAAATCGCATTTCCGTTTACCTCTTTCTTAGGATCATTGATATTTTCATCAACCTTATAATTTTCCTTAATTTCATAACGATTGGTCTCATCGTATTGGAAATATTCCTCAGTAATTTCATCCGTATAGAGTCCGTTCCTCTTATTTGTAATATTTTTTAATAAGTTTTTATTTGATGTAAATAATCTAAATTTAACTTTGCATCCAAATAATGCCTCGAATGGGGTGTCATTTTAATGCTTGAACGGTATTCTCGATTTTTCATTAGTCGGACAAAACGTAGCTGTAGGCCTCCGCTCGAACTAGAGTTTTTTCATTACGATAGGATATTTTCAAAATTTTGATCGGCCCGTCCTACGATCCCTTACGACTGGCTGTGCAGGTTTCATTCAGGACAGCAAACTGAATTTCCGTATTAATTCGTGGTTTCCATTTCACTAAAAAAAAAAATCAATTATCTTATCAAAACCACATAAGGCAGGTGGTACTTGAATATACGTTGCATTGTCTAATTGCGTTATGCACATAACGTTATCGGGCCATAAACGTCGGATTATTCGCGATGCCGGTAACATCAATACGATTAACCGTTGCTGATCGATAATATTCGCAATCGGACGAAGGCATTTGAATCGCTATGCGTTTTGACAAAATACAAATAATTATTACGCCTTACCGTGTACCGACCGACATCGGCGAGAGGCGACGTGTATAATATAATAACACGGCAATAATATTTCGTTCCAAGAGATAACTCGTTTCGCGCGCCGCCGTTAAAATTGATAATATAATATTATTTTGACCTATATTTTTACGCGCGTAAAAAAAAAAAAAAAAAAAAAAATTTAATT
>CABPRJ010001429.1:2386927-2443119 GCA_902439185.1 Cinara cedri
GAGAGGCGACGTGTATAATATAATAACACGGCAATAATATTTCGTTCCAAGAGATGACTCGTTTCGCCCGCCGCCGTTAAAATTGATAATATAATAATATTTTGACCTATATTTTTACGCGCGTAAAAAAAAAAAAAACAAATTTAATTGTTTCGATACGTTATCACCATCGTGTATGGTATAATAGGTATATTATACCCGTACCCGGTGCAGTGGAGACGACGGACGAAACGCGGCGGTATTAAAATATAATTTATCATATGTTTATAGGTATATACGCGCTGCGGTCGGACCGACCGGGTGATTACTATGATTATTTTAGGTTTTTTTCTCCGTTTTTTTTTTTTTTTTTTCTCTTTAACGCGTGTACGCTTTCCGGACGTCGTCGTCGTCGTCGTGCGGATAGGCTACTGTAAATTTCCGAACAAATTACGCATTAAGATTTCTATCGGCGGCGCGGCAACTCGTTTTCGTTGCCCGGCTCGTGTATAATACGTTACGGCTCTTCATTATAAATCCGTGTAACTGGTTTTCGGTCCGATCTACGCGCGCGCGCGCGCGCGCCTCGGGATTTATAACGCGAGGGTTTCTCGCACGGGTACGCTTTATATGTTATTACATTATGCGTATACATAGCGGCCAATTATTTATTCGGAATGGACCTGATTCGCGCGGACATTTTCTCCAATACGATAGCGAAATTATAATATATACGCGGTAAATAACTATCACTGTGGACTATCACACTACCGTACGTAACAGATTCCCCGTACAATGCGATTATGTTTCCGCCGCGGAAACCCGTAAATAGGATTTTGTTTATTATTATTATTATTTTTTTTATTTTTTTTTATTTTTTTTTTTGGCGCCGGTTGATTTAGATCCCCGCTGTCGTTTATTTTATACCTACCGGGCCACCGGGCTACCGAGCGATTAAACGGCCGGTTGTTGCGGACGTCGCGCCGGCCGTCGTCGTCGGCGCCAGACAGATTCGTAAATTCTATACGCGTAGGTACCTCCTGCACACAATCGTACAAACGGCCGCGGCGCTGCGCAGTCGCGCATTATAACCGCGCATAATATTGTTGTTTTTTTTGTTTTTTCACAAATGATTACGACCGGCCGCACAAGTGATAATAATTTGCGAGAACACCCGGCGAAACGTGTCGTCGCGAGCGTCGAGCCCAGATCAAGACGTTTTGAAGCCCCCGGGGCCTGCAAACTTGTCAACGAGGCTCCCGTCGAAAGACTAATAATATACATTATAGTATCGACATCACAATAAAATGTATCTTAGTTCAAAAGTCACAAGTGTTATTATTTAAACAAATCAGTGTGCGTTGTTTTTTACAGAGTCATACTAGTAGTTTTTACTACACATATTATCAGTACGCTCACCATCGAAGAAACAGCTTGGGAAGCAACACGGCTGACATTGCTTCACTCAGGATCGATTTTCGTTGTGAAATTCGTACCTTCCCAACTACTCGCCCACCAAAGTGGCTTACTTACGGTGCGAAGTATATTAAACTTATCCGTTTTCGCTTCGAAATTTCGGAATCACGGTGGTTTCCGCTCAACACCGTTCTACTGTTTACCGTTCAGACTGTTTTTCTAAAATTCCGGAAAGTTTTTCTAAAAAAATTAGAAAAACCATCAAGAAATATGACCGGTTTTGAAACCCATATAGGCGAACAGATTCTAAAAACATATTTCGTAGATTCTACACGGGCGTGGAGGCTCACGTTTGAATGCCGGACTTTTTAATTTAAATCTGGTGGTTTCTCTATTGTTTAACAGCGATATAACCTGTTGTACTGATCTCTACTCAGAATCGTTTTTGTTTGTAACAGTTTAACTTCCCCCATACAACAGTGAAGTATGTCCGGTTTTTTTTGTTTATGTTTTTATTTTTCACTGTATATGATATAGATATATAGATATAGTAGGGATAAATTCCGCGGAGAGAACTTCTCCCTCGGTAAACAAGAAAAAAACCTTTTCACTCGGCCCTTTTCTCGACTGTCGTCGCGTCGATCTGGCCAGCGAGATAATTATAACACTGATCCCGAGAGCAATATAATTTCGAAAAAAAAAATAATAATAATAATAATAATAATAATACTCTCCGGTGCTCTGATGGCTGATGCAGTCCGCGGCGGGGGTCATGTGCGTGACCGGTGCGTTTCCTGAGCGGATTACCGCGCGAGTTTGCGCGAGTGTGATTTTCGAACACCTGTTTTAAGGGGTCTTCCGATGTAATAATCATTATTATAATATTACGTGTGTACGCCCAACGGTTGTCGAAGAAAGAGAGAGGGAGATAGAGAGAGAAAAAGAAAAAACTTAAACATACGTATCCAAAAGACCGTGTCTTTGTTAACGACGACGTCTTACAAACGGTGTGAATACATATACCTACTTGCGTGAGTTATTGGTATACGAATTACTATGACATTGCCAACAAAAATAGTAAGTATTATATATACTTACTGAAATCTCGACCAATAGAAAACGGGTATTATTACGACGTATACGGTTTTATGAGCCTATTATAAGATTTAGTCTAGGCCATTAATTTACTAAAAACACACCTGTGGTCCTCGTAAAATATGACTCGTATATCATTATGATAATAATGGTCGCACTTAATAGAAGACGCGTACGGATACAATCGACAAACTATTTTTATCCTTGAAAGTGAAATTATTACAATACAGGGATTAATCATATAAATGTAGAAAAAAAAGTTCTTTTTAGTTAAAAGTACGTGCGAATACATTTTCAGTCCCGTGGATAAAATGGGTTTGATTAAATTTGTGGCGTTTTTTTTTTTTAAATATGTAAATACGTATAATAATATTCCCCTTGACTCATCAGTCTAAATGACATTAGTGTATGTATTTTTATATTAGCGTATGTATTTGATTTACTCGTATTGTAAACTATATGAATTCACTTAAACCCTTAGTTATTTCCTGATAGATATACAACAAAACAGTAGCAGAGACAAAATCGGGAGGCAGGGATCTAAATGCTTCCATAAAAAAGTATGAAGGTCTGAACTCCACTCAGAATCGTTTTCCGTTAGTAAAGATTAATTATTGCGTTCAGATATACATTAAATTCCCTTCTTTATCCTACCTTCCCAAATTTTCATCTACAGTAGTGGTCCACCCACCGTCTGAAGCATGTCCATATCTTTTTTTTTTTTTATTTTCGTTTCGACTTTTATAAAACCGTTTCTCACTACTGCTCTAAGTACTATAATAGTTGTACACCCACTACAATAATATTGTTCAACAAACGAAAAAATTTGCACGATTATTATAATAATATGTATTGTGTGTGTGTGAATTTAGCTTATACCTATAATACACTGATTTTCACCGCGTTTGTGTAAATAATAAATGCTACGCATATACCTCCCTATAAGATAACGATCAAAAGAGTTTCGACGACGACGTAAATAATACAGTATACGCTTGACCGAATCTAATCTCAAAAAATAAAATATGCAATTTTTCATTAAAATCAAACAAATATTATATACGCATCTAATGTTTACTGTAGGCCGCGATAAGAACTCGAAAGGTTGTAGAAAAAAAAAAACAACAAAAATTCACACCTGTCTTGCTAAGTAATTTTTGTCTGCCATTATTACTCTACTACAATATTTTATACTTCGCTAACCGTACGACAATAGAGACACACGCCACAGTCGATTATAACACGAGATAATCGGAATTAATTTTCATCGAGTGCTTCGCGTTTTTATTAAACACGTTGGAAAAAACGGCCCGTACAATAGAATACCTCGTCCAATACGATTTTAATTCATCGAGTTCATAACTATATCAATTGTTTGTTTTTTAGTTTTCAAATTTAATTTTCTGTGTTTAGTGAGCTGCACATGTTCAAAATTATTTCGCGTCTGCGGTTATCTGATCGGCGGTCGCGCGCCGTGACGAGAGCGCGTGCACTTATAATATGAGGAAAAAACGGCACATGACATCATGATTTACATATTAATATGATTAAACGTTGATCTAGATCTAGATAAGGTTCGACAATAGGTAACGAAAAATAAAAAAATGACAAATATATTTTAATAATATTCGACGGCCGCATCACCTGCACCGCACTCGGTTTGCAGTTTGAAACACCAAGAGACAATTGCCAAGAAAACGCCCCCCCCCCCTATATTATAAGATGACATCGTCTCTTGCGTCTGGTTGTTGTCGCGAGGGGTTAACGATCGTGCAGACGAAATACCCTCGAGTGTCTCCGAGTGAGAAAAATAAAAACGAGTTCGTTCAACGGCGACAGCGGAGTATTTACGAGGAGGGGGGAGATACGAGGGACATGTGACTCTCTTTCCCCTATTGGCCGTACCTTTATCAAGTACTACTATCTCTAGTTATTTATTCTGGGCCACGCATTTTATAGTATTCGAATTTTTCGTTGTTTTTTTTTCAAGTATAATAGATACCATAAACACGGTTTAAGATAATACTGGACGACGAGTAGACTGCAGAATCCGTTATTCGAATACGTGACGCCAGTGGAGTGCCGAAATAGGTATTTTTGAGACGATTGCCTCATCACTAAAATGTTTGGGTGGATGGATGACCAGATATGTTGAATGTTGATTAAGAATGACTATAGTTCAGAGATCAAAGATATAAAGGTTTAGCTGTAATTATTTGTAGGATACTTCAAAATCCATTTTTTGTTTAGATAGGCTCTAATGCTTTTGTCGCCTCAAGTATAAAGAACAAGTTCACCACGCTGCTGCGCGACGGTACGAAATGTGTTTAGGAACGAAATTTGCACGTCCCGCTGTCGTTGTCCTTGGTAAAAAAATAACGCGATTACTTAGACATAATCGGATTGTTTTGTGCCCTCCCCCACACCAGCTCACCACGTTATTTATTTCCGAATACAGCCTTCGATGGGTATATACTTGTAGCAGGTGACGTCGCGTTTCCAAAACAAACTAGTTCAAACGTATTGTATTACGGTTTCAGTATGACACGTCCACGAATAATTATATTATACATAGCGACGGTCTTTAATTTATGGCCGACTAATCAATGGGCGAAATTGCGTATTGTGATTTATCGAATTACACCGACAGACAGCTATAGCCGGTCCGACGACGATTTAATAGTATATTACTGTGCGTACATAGTATATGTTGTTTGATGTTGCCCAGCGTTTAAACTGTTAAATTATACCGCGACTCGTGGATACACATTACGTATATTTTATAGGTACTGAATAACATTCGTGAAATTCATTAACAATAGGTATACCTATCTATCACGTGCGTATAGATCCACGAAATTGCGAAAATTGAATATCGTATAAGGTAGGTACACCGTACATAATATTTGGATTCTCAGTGTGTAGCGAAGTATAAGTTATAATTGTTTTACTAATATTTAAAATAAAATCGCAGATTTCGGTTATACGTGTAGCGAAAAACGGTCAGACGCGTTTTAAACCGGGAAACGCTTGATGGTACGTGATTATATTTGGCCAAATCGTCTGGGTTTTCGACGGATATTTCAAAGCGACAAAAAATGACGATACACTCGGTATTGTTTTCGTCGATTTCCGAGTTACCTTGGCTACAATATGGTGGGGCGGAGAGGCGCGCGGCTAGTACTTTGTTATTATTAGATTATTTTTACCGAATTACGCTCAGAATCGTTTTTAGATTGCAGTCAGCGTTGCGTTCGGTCCATAATCATATATAGAAAAAAGATAAACCCATTAGTTATAACAATGTGTCCTATATATGTAATATCCGTGATGCCGTTTTTGTAATTATATATTGTGTTTTTTTTTTTTCGAACTCTCAATAATTTTAATAAATTAAGAAGTGCGGAATAGTTTCTGGGCGTCAGATGGGACAGGATATTTTTGGAGGGTAGTAGTGACGACCCTTCATTTATCGTACGCAATTTATTAGAGTCGCGGTAGCTATACGATAATAGTAATTATTTCTCATAATTAAAAAATAACACTCGACATTGTTTACCATACGTATAACATTATAACTGAATGTATATATAATACGCGTATAATCTAATTATTAACGTAAGAACGAAATTATGCAAACGATAAGGTAAATTGTTATTTATGTTTGACGGTTTCATTTTTTTTTTTTTAACTGTCTAAATTCTTTTCGTAAAAATAAATATTACTCACAATTATTATAATTTCTCACCAGTCGACTATAAACGGCTATATGTAATATAATAATGCTTGGGCCCCTATAATTTCTCCTAAATAATGTGCCCCGGGGAAATGTACCCATTATCTCCCCCCCACCATAACACAGCACTGCACGAAAGTTCTGAGTTTTTAAAAAATACTCGGGGAAATAATAGAACATTTAAAATTTCAATATTCAAAAAATCGTCAGTTCAAACTCAATTGACTCTCGTCATCATTATAAGTATAACTTTTGGAATATTAATAGAAACGAGACTGTCCGAAAATAGGTTATTTCCAATCATTTGAGTAATTCGAAAATATTATATTTTTGATACAGTTTTTTTATTCTAGTTTCATAAAAAATGAAGCCCTCTCTATGTCTGGTCTAATTAAACGGAATTGTACCAAGTTTAACGACCCCATTACTCTTAAATATTTATATACGTCTCTTATTCGGTCTCACTTGGAATACGATTCAATTATATGGGCATTCGATAATACGGGCCATTCTAATCTTGAATAAGTCCAAAATAACGTTCTAAGATACATGTGTTTTAATGATATCATGAATTTTTTAAATTTAAAAACTACAAGATACAGTAACGATTAATTGTTCAGTTTTCTACGAGAAATATTACTTCAATCGTAAAATGATAAGAGATCAATTTTGTTTCTGGAAAAAAAATTTGCCTAGTACTTTTTTTTTTTACAAAGGAATTTTAATATCAAATTTTGACGAAAATCGTTTGAGTAAAAAATTTTGTGGAATAAATCTAGTTACTGGTCCATGTACATTTTTCAATTTGTTTTGAAGTTTTTAATGCATACTGAAAATTTAAAAACGATATTGAATTCAAAATTAAACGTGCTTCCAAATTATAGCTTTTTGAAGTTCTGATACTATGAGGATATTATATGTGTTATAAAATATTGTGAAATAATTATCAAACTATAACAAAACTGAAACAGTTTTTAACACCCTGTATCATAATGTATTATATTCTAGGTATTTTTTCGAATTTCCGATAAATAGTTTGAGTCGAGTAAAATTGTACGATTGTCATTTTCATTTTTATATAGTTGGTATTCCAATTGGTTCAAATTTGTTGTAAAAAAATAATTCACTTTATTAACATGGTTATAATTTTGAACATTTAGTTTTTTAATTGCTATATTCACTAGACGAATCAGTGCGAATCGGAGCTTTTGTTACAGCTGTTGGTAAAATGCATTGCGTATAGTATTGTCGGTCGGACTCGAACCGGCAGTAGCATTTGGAGATAAAGTTCCATGCAAGGCGACAGACGCATCTTCGGATATGTTAATTACAGGGCCTGTTTCCGGAAATTTGTATTTAAATAATATAATACGCGATGATGTTTTTTTTTAAATTCTCAGTAAAATTTCCGACAAAAGATTTTAAGATTTAAACAAATAAAACTTCATATGAATCGATCAGTACCTACGAGTATATAGTTTTTGAGATGACCTTGGCTAAACAAAGGTATTTTTCTTTTTAAATATGTACGTACGCGTATTATATAGCGGAACTAAAAATAATTACAATTTTATCTGATTTAGGATTAAAAAAAATAAAAGTTTTCTTTTTATAATAACGAGGTTTTTTGCATAATATAACTAACGGAAATCCGGGGGAAAAAAATTCAATTTTCAAAGAAGAAATTTCGTGTGTAAGCATTCTCTTTACTAGGAGATGAATTTCCATTGGGCCGTACGGATGACGAATGGATGGCATGTTATCGTTGTTGTTCACGAAATCAATGTTACAAATAAAAATGAAAATGTGTGTACATGATGGACCCAAAAACATCATATACGTTCTGATTTAAGTTCGTGGTGTGGTGTGGATTGTATTATGTGTGTAATGCATTAGTACGAATCGTGTAAAAGACCCGGAAATAAAAGTTAGGGAATTCATTTTGTACGGCTCGTTTAATTAATTATAAAAATAAAAAAAAATCGTTCTTATAATAAGACATTTTTCAAAATATTATGTACACAATTGTACATACTTTATTAAAATGATGTAGATATTCGTTCGTGATCTTCCATGATGTGAAATAAAATGGCCATACTGTAGAATAGCGGCCTCATAATGGTTTTTGCGGTGTATCAAAAGTACGACGCCATTATTATACAGGTATATAAAAAAACGTAATATAATATTGAAATAAAATTAATAACAAAAACATATAAAACGGATTTATATAGCTTAACAAATTTAACAAATGGTAGCGGAAAAAAACAACATTTAAGACTACTAAACGTTAACGGCAGAGTGACAAAATGTCCGTAAACAAAAGTACTAGAGCTAGAAAAGAAACTGTTGCTAAGTGAAAAAATAAACTGAGACGTAACACCGACGCCGTGTATTTATTTTAAGGCGGCAATTTTTTTTTAAAACATTTGGGTATTTTACTGTAAATATTTTAAATTTTTTTTTTAAATTTTTTTTATGTATAATAATTATATACTCTTAGGAATTTAGTTTCACCTTTTTATTTTATTTTTTTGATCGTTGATCAGGTAGAATCGGCCCTCAGATTGGCCTATCAATCATTATTCTGCGCACGAACTAAGGATGTGATGTACATTTATAAACATTATACGATTGCCATAGATAATAAAGATTAACGATATCTTTATTATCTATGATAATTGTGCGTATGAAATTTGTTATCTGAAAACAATTTTTAAAAATATATATTCTTGGCGACGGGTATAACAATAATTAAAATATATTATTTTCAATATTTCAGTTATCATTTATCACTTATCAGTATACCTACGTGCGTACGGTCTATTTTTTTTAAAACGGTACCTATATGTATGATTGACAAATACGTTTTGGGTGCACGCCGAGTACTCCCTTTTACCCTCCAATACACCACCGGTCACAGTAGAGGTTACGTACAAAATAAATATTAAACGGCGAACCATTTTTCATAAAATTAATTATTATTATTTATAATAGCGTGAAATTTATCGTCGACCTAAATGTAAATATTAGTTTACTGTGTTTCCTTCGTCACCCTTTTATAATTTAGGGACGAAGAAACCTAATCCTTTCAATAACTCCATTAAAACGGACAAAAACCGTGTGCGGTAGAGAAACCATTATTGTTTAGGGTAAATCAACTATAATATTATTATACGTTTTTTACTTTATAACGATTGACGTTTTTTAAATATATCATAATAATCGTGAGATTTATTATATTGAACATAAATCATACCCTTTTAACAAACCGGATAATTGTGTTCTATTTTCTAGATTGTGAGTGGAGCGAAGAAGCTTATGGTTTTACAATGATTTTATTTTTTTTTATCTATGAACAACTTTTCCATCAGAAATATTGCTCCGATTTACAAGTGTAGCATTTCTAAAAGGATATCTAATTGAGAAGGTACTTTAACGGGGTCATTTTTCGATTTATTTTACCATAATATTATGGCATATAATACGAGTATATTGTTGACAAAGCAACACTATCAGCTGAACATCGCTCAGAATCGATTTTTCGTTAGCAATGGTTGATAGTTGTTTAGAGGTATACATTAAACTCCCGCCTAGATCCTACCTTCCCCACTTCCCACCTATAACAGTGGCTGCACGCGCTCCATTATTCTACGACAGCTTTTTTAAATTGCTTTAATTTTTTACATTTTTTTTAATTTTGATTGAACTCCGATCTATAATCTTCAATATAAACGCCACGATTTATGTTCTGCGTAACGTAATCTTGTTATGCCGTACGTTAGTAAGACGGAGACAGCACATGTGAGTATAACATCCACTTAACCAAAAATTGTAGATGTAACTACTCATCATATATTTATAATTTATTCTTTGAAATAATTACTGTGTGCCATAGTGCATCAAAACGAATTATCCTATGCTTAAAACGTTTGGGTTCTTTAAAATTTGTACGTAAAAAAGTTTTTGCCACGAAAAGCAGTATTTGGATTTATTCAGTCTAAATCATTTAGTACTAGTAATTTCAAATATTTCAATCACCGTTATGAACTTATAACTTTTAACCATTCATGTATGACTGACATACAACTAGTTAAATATATACGTAAAGCGGAAACAATATGCTCGTAACAGGGAAATAAAACATAAAATATCTATAAATACCTCTAGGCTAAAATATACCAATAATTATGTTTTTTTTTTTTTGTAATAAAAATGCATGTAATTAATGTAAAAGGCGTTAAAATACACGAGACATTATAACAGAAAATGAGATTTATATAAATAGGATTTAAAGGAATCTTTACAATAATATTATACTGTGAGTATTCGTACGCAGATACTGTATTTCAGCATTTATTGTTGTAGAAACTTCGGATAATCTCAAGTATTGCTGTTCTTAGATGACATGATTTTATATAAATTAATTATATTTTGCTCGCGTGAACCCGTTACTCTTTAATTATTTGTGTCCGAATATTTTCATTCTGTTTGCGTATTATATTATTTTATGTTTATAAATATATTCATATTCAACTGTCAGGCGTTTTGCCGTTTTTTTTTTAAGAATTTAAACTAGAACTCATGTTCTAACATACTCCATGTCGTATACGACTATGTTATGATTTTTCGGGGATTAAATACTGAATAACGTGTTTTTTCTTAAAAATGGTGTTTTAAACTTTATATAGATTTAAAAGTACATTTTTTTTTTTTTTTTAAGAATTCTGAGATTTAGAAAAATTTCTTTCGGAAAATAATTTAAAATGAAAGTCTCGAGGTGGGAGACACTATTGTTCAACGTCCTAGGAATTATTACGAACAAATTACCTATTATCTTTAGGTTAGAGTATATGGTTCTATATTTCGCGGGGTGTCGATGTAAAAACGTATTCAGTGGAACGTCTAATCCGCCCACTCGGTAAACCGAGTCGCTCGACATAAAGATGATAATGTTACATTATTACGGTAAACCGTACACTGTTACGTACCGTTAAAATTGGATTTTTGTTTTTTTGAAGAAGGCTCGCGATAAAGTGATGTATACGGGTACACCGTATGCCATTGCCATTGTGCGTTCCGTTGAATGCGGTGATAATATAATATTTATTGTCAAACGACATTTCAACAATAAAATATATAACACACTCGAATGCATTATCATCACGCAATTTAAATTATTCACCGTCGTCGTGTTGAACGTACTTACCTACACAATATAATAATAATAATAATAATAATATCCCAATACGCAAAACCCCGTCGGGGCAATTTATTGTATTCGGGTGCCGCGGTTTCGAGTGTGCGTACGGCCCACTCTGCAGGTCCCTCGGAACAGTTCTACAGCGTGATTCTTTTATCACGAACTGTTCGGGGCGAGTTCGAAAACTCGTCACGAGTTAACTTTGATAACGCGGAGAGTCGTTAACTCCGGGTCAACTCTAACGATCCAAGTTAGTTATGCCCATTTAATATTTATTATTATTATTATTATTGTTCCTATATTTATTGCTACTTAATTATACCTATTTAGGTGGGTGTTCTTTTGAACTCTATTGATAAAAATACGTATCGTGTAACGATAACAAGTATGTTTATGTTCCTCATTCTTTGTTCACGAATGATACGAATGCCATCTCGTTTTTTTTGTCAATATTAACCTTATCTTAAACCGTGATGTTAATTCGAATAGTTATTGATATATTATGTATGGCTAAACTCTACTCACATCTGCCTATGATTCTACTTAATAATGATAACAATAATAATAATGATTTATTGCATTTAGAATAAAATAAAAAAATAAAACATAGTATACAAAAGCCAAGAGCCTTTTGTCTCCAAAACTCGACAGCCTAGGATTGTGGGAGAGATAACAGTTCTTATCTAGCTAATAATATTGAAACAAATACTAATACATACATTATCAATCTTGATTTTAACAAAATAAATACAAATCAAAAACAATGAAAATAAAATTGAATATGAGTAACTGAAGATAAAAAACTGCTTTATAGTATGCTCTTAAACAATACGTACATATCGATTATTGGCTTTCAAACAAAAACCCACGAGATTCGGATCCGAAAAGCGGATAAACTTATCATCTTAACATTTTAATGTGTATAACACTAGAACGAGTGCATCCATGGTAAACGGATTATTATCTGTATGGTTAAATCATGTCGATAATATTGTAAACTAAACGATTGTACAGGAGTGGACTGGAGAGTATTCGGCCAACTGTTATATGAAAATAATTGGCCCAAAACGTTCGACCTTTTCCCAAATCAATTTTATTTTAGACACTTTCAAAACAATTTTTAGTTTGAAAAAATGTCAGGAGCAGTGGTCCAGACATTTTCAGCTATGAAATCGGGTCCGTTCAAATCCGTGAAAATGTTTGGATACTCGAAATACTCGAAACGAGTATTTTAAACTTAGAATTATTTTCGATCCCATCGTACGTTATTGTTCTAAAAGTATGTTAACGTGGAGGGAGATGATAGTTTCGTTTCGCTGTGTACATGTACATGCTTAACAAATAAAATAAACACGGTTTATAAACAATAAGTTGCACTAATAATCTGGAACAGTGACAAAATGGATCAGTCCGCCTCTGATATTGTATATTATACAAAATGACTGAACCGAAATTAAATTTACTCTACTCTATAATTCACTATACCCCGTATAGGTATAAATCGTTGGGTATAGATGGTCGATTCGTGATAAGAGAATCGCCCTGTAATAATCTGTACACGAGTCATCGTCGGGTTATTCTCGCGGCAGCAAACGTTCGATGTGTATCGGATTTATCATATTATACGTTTGTGCCTTTTTTGCCGGGCGACGCGTTAAAAACGGATTACTGTGATTTCGTATCCTTGGCAACAGGTGTTCGGCAGGGCCTGACCCTCGTCATCATCTCTGTCATATAAATCGCCGTATAAGATATCGCGGGCGGAGGCTGGCGAAAATTATCCGCGACGGGTCCCCACGCATTGTGCACCGCGACAAAATGACCGGGCCAGATGTACAGCATGATGGTCGCCACTGTTTCGATCGAATTGTCGAAAATAAGGTTTGCTCCTCCGCCGGATCGCTACTATATTGTGTAAACCGTTTTTGAAAACAATTTTGTTTAAACGATATTTTCCACAAATTTTCAACGGTTTGTTTATTTTCGAGATTTCATTGTTTACAACCCCGTATAGAAATCCGCAGAAATATTTGACTCGATCGTTGTTATTTTCGCAATCAAATACAAGACGTTTTAAAATCATAATACAACTAGTAAGACGTGATGATTGGTTATGTGACCTTACAAATAACACTACAATAGGTACTATATTAAGTTTTTAACGCGTGTTGCGAAATATTTAATCAAGGAAATTGTTTAATATTTACTCGAATTTAATTTATTGATGCCAGTGACCGGTGATATATAATAGCTAGAGGTGTAGTATACTGCTTAAAACAATAAATCGAATTTTCTATTTGAATATAGATAATAAATAATCGTATAAATCAATTATTATATAATATGAGTGATCACGAAAAACAAATACAGTAGAATCCGCTTAATTGGGACGCCGCGTACAGGGGACAAGCCCTTGAAGGGGACGTGGTGTTCGTATTTCGGGCCCCGCGTTACGGCAGAAAGCTGAATTTTTTACTGAAAAAATTGGACATGGTAATTTTAAGGCCACAGAAGGTTGGATAAGTCGTTGGAAGGGCCGGAATGATATTAAATTCAAACGATTTCACGGAGAAAAATCAAGTGCTTATTCGGTTAATCGGGACAGTCTGATAATGGGGACAAATAGGTCACCGCCCAATGTGTCCCAATTAAGCGGGCTCTACTGTATTGCCGTTTGTTGGATTCCTTTGTTATACATTAGTAATATTTACGCCATAGTGTAATGCGCAAAACACTATAGTGCAATATGTGCGTACTGCATAATCTGCGTTTGAATAATTCGAATGTAAAATAGAAACAGACGGATTTTTTTTTTTTTTTTTATGAGAAAAGACTTGAACAGATTTCGGCCAGAAGGGATAAATGCTGTAGAGTCGGAGTTAAAACTGCAGCAGTAACAACCGAACAGCAATATTGTAAAACACTATTAAATCAATACCTACACGAATTATCGTGAAACGACGTGTGCGAATAATAAACAAACGAAATCCCAATCTATACGTACGTATATACATAATGTAAATGTGACCACGAGAATTTCCGTATCGAACCGTCTCCGGGACCATTCGTCTAGTCGTAATGCGGCTATTTTTTTGAACCAAATGAGTGCACCGCTGAGTAGGTCGTAATTCCGATCCTGTATGTTATGATAAACAATCGAGTTATTAATCCGTGTTGAGAAATTAAAACGCTAGAGCTCCGTCAATAGTAAGCGTCTGTATCGCTATAATTAGAGATACGCCGAAAAATTACCGTCGCGTACGTTATTATCCGCGTTTATCCGGAGGACACGGGGAGGGGACTTTTATTTTTTATTGCGCGGACGGCTATGTGATATATAGTGTTCCGCGCAAGTAAAACCGTAAAATCGCCGTTTTACCGAGAGGTCTCTCTGTCACTCGGCTCTCTTGTATTGCGCTTTTTTTAAAAAATAAAAAAAAAAAATAATAAAAACCCGTCCGATTATTTGTACGGAACAATATCGGTGTGCAACAGAGCAATATTGACGATAAACCCGCAACATAATCGACCGCGGCGTGAACTCGCGATTCGAATTTCGAAATAATAACGCGCTGTACGGTAAGCGCGTGTATTGTACCGCGAGGCGCATTATAAACGTATCTCATTGAAATTAGTTGTTGTTTTTTTTTTTTTTTTTTGCACCTCCCCGCGTCCGCGTTATAACGCTCGTAACGCGTTGTACTGTGGCGCTGCGACGTGCCCGCGTACCGCACCGGTCTCCGTTCGACAAACGCGTACGTAAACGCGCTTACCCACTGCTACACAAATAAACCGTGCAAAATCGACGCATTACGGCCGCGCGGCTATGCACCGGAGAGCGTGCGTGCACCCGACAAACGGCATAAACGATGATGATAATAACGATAATGATAATAATAATAATAATATGACGACAACGATAACAATAATAATCGATCACGGGACGCGCGAACGTTTAGCCGACGCGAACCGTTCCCGCGGTACACTTTAAACATTTGCATACAGTAATAATGCGCGATTTGCATATACCGTCGTGTATTTTCCGCGGCTCCGATCGTTTTCGGGGAGGAGGGCCCGGGAAAAAAAAATAAAAAAAAAAAAAAATCGCTTATAGAATTAGCGCGTCGGTAGGTATATAATATCTATTTTTTTTTTCACCAAAGACAAATTATAATATCGGTGCATTTGCGCGCCGCCATCTGTCACTAGGCGTGCGTTTTCGTTTTTTTTTTTTTTTTTTTTTTTTTTTATTTTTTTTCACCAAAGACAAATTATAATATCGATGCATTTGCGCGCCGCCATCTGTCACTAGGCGTGCGTTTTCGTTTTATTTTTTTTTTTTTGTATCTTTAATAGTATGTAGAAAGATATTATACGTTATGTTTGTTTAGAGCGTATACAAAAGACTGTTGCGGGGACAACCGTCGTTTTTGGTTTTTGAGTGACGTTTGAATATAATACCTATACCTCTACTATATTATAATATCGGGATGGATGACGACGCGTTTAACATGACGCGCAGGGGACAGGGAAGTTGTACTATAAAAAACAAAACAAAAAAAAAAACCTGCTAAAAAAATTATAAAAATTATTCATATCGTTACCAATTCGAATTGATAGAATCGACAGATTACTGCGGGAAAAAAAACCCCACTCAAATAGTATACCGATTGTCAGTTTATAATAATAATTATCGCTTAACGAACGGCAATGCGCAGCAACAGCTGAAAATTATGTTCGCAGTACTCGATGAGTTTTCCCACATAAATAAATACCACCCGCGGGGTTTCGGTGGGATTCGAGAAATTTTAAATGTTGGTCCAGAACGAGGCAGCTTATGAAAATCGTACCTTTATTTATTTCCCTGTTTCACGGAGTACGTCCACGCAGTGTAACTCCTGATATTGTTGGTCTAAAAAAAAACTACAAAATATCGCATTTGTTTTAAGACGACAGAATACATAACGGAAAATACGAGACAGCGTACGGGCGGGACAGCTTACACATGTATAACAATATACATATGCTAAATGTCATTTTTTTATTATTTTTTTTTTTTTACCTGTTTTATATTTCTTTTCTAAACTTGCTTTCCATTGCTCGTAATAACTTTTTCTTTCGTGCTTCAGATTTAGATCGACTAATCGATTTCCGTTTGTTGACGACGCAGTATTCGAAAAAGCAAAGAAAATATATTATGTCCTATGTCCCCCATAAACTGAGTACACAATATAGATTTCTTCGTCAGTAGTTAAAATAAAACATTTTCTCTATATTCACGACGAAAAAAAATAAAATAAATACGTAGTAACCTATATACACACCCATAGAATACTTCGTACCAGTTAACTAACAATATTTGTTTTTGCATCCGTAAAGATATCTCATAAAAAAAAAAAAAAAAAATTCGATTTATCTTCCTGCCAAAAGTACCTAAAACCCGGGTTTTGTGGGTGATAGTGGATCTATCGAAGAATTGCATAAATATACTAGACCAGAAATCTTCACGGGGATGTAATCAAAAATTTCCCTAAGTTTCATGGTGATCAGATGAACGGTTTAGGAAGGCATAGGGACACACACACACACACACACACACACACACGAATATTCATTTATATACGCAGATTTTAACCTGACGAAATTTTTGAAATAAACAATTGTGCAGTTTTGTAAATTGAAAACAACAAAAACAAATGTGCCGGGCCGGTGTAAACACGCCGTTCACGTTCTCGACGGTGTGACCTGCTGGGTAATAATTCCCAGTGAATATAAACTGGAACGCATGCGTGCCATAGTGAAACACGTATTTAATTCGGGACCCGTATAATGCGGTCTTCGGGTATTTTGGGTGAATTCCGTCCCGTACGCCGAAAACTACAGGGTGAATTGCGTCACAAATATACCGTTTACCGACTGTACAAGCGATTTGCGTCCTAGTCGTAAAAGCGAAAAGCCGAATAACAAGTCGCAACTATTGTACGGATGCGATTCCGCCCAACGCGTCAAAAATATCGGAGGCTTGATTCGCCGAAAGTGCGTTTTCCGAGACGCACTCGTAAGATCTCCGGCAAAATTTGGTGTTTTTTTTTTTTTTTTAAAGAAAACGAAAAGAAATCGCAATTAAATGTAACGAGTATGAAAACACCGCACAAAAACACGACGTACGTTAATATATTTTTAATTTTTTGTAACGGAGTAACAATAACAATAATTCGCGTACAGTTCGTTTAACGGCCGTGTACGGGGACTGCCGCGCGCCGCAGCGCCTTTCGACGCTAATTAGCATATCCTTTTTGGCCGCGGGCAGACACAACCGTCAATTTTCCGAACATCGGCGATGTATTTTTCCGTTATTACCGCACAGGGTTTATTTAAGGCCGAAAAAGCCTAATTAAAACCAACAACAACAATATATACTGTTATATAGTTATTGTCTCCAGCCAGAGGTTATTTTCCGGTGGAAAGTTTCGTGTGCGTATGTATATATATATACGTGTACACACGCGCACATTTACGAGCCCGTAGCGACTTGGAAAACTTACCCTTTTTTTTTTTTATTTTTTTTCATTCGGCCCGGGATAACTTTACATCTGCACTGCCCCGGGGGAAAATCTCTTCGGTTTACCCGTAACGGCGACGGCGGCGGTGAACGTCATTCAGACGAGAAACGAAATAAAAAAAAAAAAACAAACTGTATAATATTTTAGAAACTTTTTTAGGCATGCCCACTCGTTATACCGCGAGGAAATACGATACCGGTAGCGCGCTACACGAGCGATACACGAAACATAAACTAACATCGGTTTTGTTTTTATTTTTTAGGAAAAGATTATTTTGAATTTTGAATACGAGCTAATAATATTGGTATAGTTTTATAGAAAAAAAAAAGAACACATACTTCACACGTGGGTGGGCTACTGTTCCAAGTGAGAAATTTGAGAGGTAGAGGGGAAATTTAATTTCAATTATCCATTGCTGAGAGTAGCTCGGTTAACAATGCTGCTTTGACAACAATATATATATATATCACATTACGGTAAAATAATTGTATATATTTTCTCTGATAATATTTTTTGTAATACATTGTATCTATTTTCCTGTTTGTTCTAGGTTTTTTCCCGGTTTTTCCCATTTATTTAGAAAACTCTTGGGAAAATCAAAATATTACCTGCCTAAAGTATCACCTCAGTTAGCCTTCCTTTCAAAAATAAGTCCATTGTAAACCGAAGCAAAACTGCTGGAAGAAAAGTTGTCCACGGAAAAAAAAAACCCATCATTGTAAAACCAATACATTTCTCGCTCAACACAGAATCTAAAAATCATAATCACAAAAAAAAATTATAGTACGGGGCGAATTGCTACCGGCCGTAATGGGAATGTTAAAACGATTTTTTACCACTATTGACTTCATTAATAAATCATACTTTCATAGTAAAAAAAAATATCAAGAAAATGTCGAGTAACCCGTCTGCACATGGGGGGGGGGGGTATAGCTCGTCCTCTTAACGATGTGCACGCTCGCGCATTGGCGTCCGTCGAGAATATATTATTGTAAAAATTTACGACTAGAATATTATCGCCGCGTGAAGACATCATAATAACAATAACAATAATATCTAATATCGCCCTCTTCGCCGCGACTGTCGCGGCCGGAATGCCCGACGTTTTCTCGTTTTTTTTTTCCTTTTCGGGATTCGTCGATCGTCGCGACCGCCATCGCTTTTATCGCCAATATTTTTACACTCGCGCACCCGTATCCGCCGCTACACTCTCCGTATCGTAACGTAGTTGTATACGTTATCCCAATAATATACGACCTCGTCGATTGTCGGGATTTCGTCGCGCGAATCCCCGTTGACGTTTTTCGGGAGTTTATACGTTTACTACCGGATGTTACTCCTCTATACGCGCGCCGCACTATTCCAGTGCGGCGCGCGGCAGTTTGCCGAAAACCCGTAAAAACCACGACCCCGTGCAAAAGCCGATAAGGCCGGCCGCGGCAGAGCCAGGAAGAGCCGGGCTATTGAAAAACGGACGGCGGGGTACTTAAAATCACTGGCCGAGAACGTTCGGCGCGCGGCGTTATTATCTCCGGCCGTCTAGCGCGCGTACGTAGCGGCTCAAACGTGGTTTTTATTGGGTAATGCAATACCGTATAGATATACGTGCGTGCGCGGCGTAGGACCGCGCGTCGGGACGAGGGTAGTGAGTAAATAGATTCTCATTATAGACGCGCGGCGGATCCGAGGTCGTAAAAATCGGACGGATCGTCTTTCTGGACGAAACGGGGAAAAAAAAAAAAAAAAAAAAAAAAATAAATACATATAAAAACCGTCAGATGTTACCGTGTCGACACACGCGCGAGTAATATTACACGAGACGTTGATTCCCCTATGTATACAATATACATACACGTGTATATAAATAATATACGGTTTTCTCTCGAACGAAACAAAAGCTGAGCCGCAATAGTGTCGTATGTGTTTGTGTGTGTGTGTGTGTGTGTGTGTGCGCGTGTTTTCGTACTCGCGTTATTCAAATGTGCGCGTATTTCGATTCGAAATTGCTGCGGAATGAAATTATTATTATTGTTGTTGTTATCATTCGATAAACATCTCGCGACGACGTACAATACGATATTATTATCTCGAAGCGTTCGTGTAATATAATACAAAGTAACGCGTGGATTTAGTGCGATTTTTTCGAGAAGAAGACGCGAGAGTTCAACAGCTTCTAACAGTTCAAACGTTTCGCGGGAGATTAAAAAAAAAAAAAAAAACCGCAGTCGTAATATTATAATACACCTATCGTCATCAAAAGGCGTTGCGCGTTATCTACACAACGAAAATATGTACAGTATCTTTTTATCATATCTCAATGAACAAAACGGTTTTCTGATTGTCTGTAGATACTTAATTTGACGTTTGATTTTCGATGTTTGATTCACGGCAATGACTATTGTCTGATCCGTTGTTTGTTGGTTACTTTATTGGTTTGTGATTTGCCGTTTTGTAATTAAATTTTTTTATTCGGACATTCGTATAATATAATAACACGAAGGACACGGGGAAAGAAAATTAGAAAAGTCAATCTTTTTTTTTAAAAAAAAAAAAAAAACGTGTTTTTAATTCCGTGCCTAACAGATTTTTTTTTGACAAAGTAATAAGTTCGAATCAAGTTAAATATTGAACTTTATAAATATAGTAAACAGAATAATTAAATTATGTCCGTAGTCACAATCCCATCGAAATTTAACAGAAAAATCCAAAGTGACTTTCCTGGTTGTTTTAACGATGACTCGTAAAACATTCAATAATCGGTTTTAAGCATAAACCAATTCATTTGCGGATGGTTTAAACGTGTATTAGTTCATACCCGGCAAGCAATATTTATTTTAGATCGGCATTATTTGAAAGTTTTTATCAAAAATAAATTTGCCGGCGATTGGTGATATTGGCGATGACGGTAAAATATTCGCGTTATAAATATTGAGTTTTAACGACCAATTAATAATTGAAATATTAAGATTTTATGAAACACAAATCGTAAATGATGCACAAAAAGCAAATTATAATGTGTTATTGTTTCGGAAATTTTAAATTTTTTTAAATTTTGTGAAATTCTATAAAATCTAAAAACTAAAACACGATCCGGTTTTTTTTCTTCCTACTCAAAATTGAGGTGATCTTAACTTTTATCTGGACACAATCTGTTTAGCGTTATCTATCTCGTACTTTATCTAGATAATTTTCAAGTTATCTTCGCACGACTGCCGACTTAATGTAATACCTTGAATATTATTGATAGGCATAATCTGAATCCAAATACGAAGTTAGTTCATGCATTTTAAACTTGACATTATATTATATAAATATTCGATTTATACAGCAAACGTTTAATACATAAAAATGCATCTATAATTAAATAGAAAATTTAACAATATATTGCATTATTATTATTTTTTTTTTTTTTAATAAGGCATACGTTATAAATTTTTTCAAATAGCATTTTATGTGAGTTTTATTACACTGAACCTAAACCTACATAGTTGTGGCAGGAAAATAAAATGTGTTTTGTTTGAGTAAGCAACGCGTAAAAAATTGTTTATATGATGTGTGTGTTTCGTAAATTGTAAAACGTTACTTTTTATATAACATAATAGGGATATTAAATGCGTTGTTGTTATTAATATTTTTTTTTACGTAGTAATAATACAAAATACGATGTTAAAAAAGTGGCGTTTGAAAACCAAGATGTATAAAAACTAAAACAGTAAATAATAATGCAATTATAGGTTATTAACAAAGCGATCATTTATTTTTCGTAAGCCAAGAGCGTAATCACAATTATTTGCGAATTAAATGATAATTAAATCGGCTTAAATCAATAAAACGAATTAAATATTAAAACATTTTAAGCCAATAGTCAAATTGATAAGATATTTTCAGTCTAATATCGGGGCTACGTTAACTGCATTTCTGTTAGCTGATTGAATAATGTGTTATGACGATGACTGATTGATTCGGATATCGATTGATATCGTTCTCGTGAAAGGACACATATTTGACAGTTTACTATGAGTTTTAGTGTGTCCGCGGTTGCGAGTAAACTCGATTTTGCAAAATTTTCCAAAACGATTAATAATATATTTAAACTAATATCAATGTTTTAGAGTAAATCGTATGGTGAATTCGTTGTTTGAAGTAGGTATATTATTAGTTAGGTGATCAAAACATCTTGATACCTCTGTGGTATCATTTAATCAGAGTTTTTTTTTTTTTTTTTTGAATGCTGGATTCGAATGAAATTTAAATAAGAACCAATGATGTTATATATAATATTATACTAATCTTTTACTTATTGAATTTCGCAAACTAAAAATAATTTGTACATTGTAAGCGGTAATAGACAAGCAAAATCCACGAATTTCAAGCGAATCTGATGACATTTGTTGTCGGGTTAGTTGTTCGTATAGCAATTCATAGCAAATTTACAGTTGATTGAAAAAAGTTTATCAAACATATTTCATTTTTTTTTTTTATTAACTTTATATCATAATGTACTTTTAACATTGTCATTTTTACTACCAGCGAAACGTATTAATTTTCCGGATAATTTCTAATTATTCTCCGAGTACAATACGCGCGTACTGCATAACTCGCTTTTGGGTTCGTGCAAGACCGTCGAACCGGAAAATTAAAACCATCCGTACCCTTTGACACTCGTAAACGCATTTGCAGTGTCGTTGAAGAGGCGGAGAGAGGAGAAAGCTCTCGATGACGCGCCACAGTAGTGTAAAAAATTTAAAGACCTCTCATCGCCGTAGTGGGTGGTCAGGGGGAGAGGATGGCTGTGATTATAAAATATTAGCGGCAGCTGGGAAGAGCCCGTCTAGCTGTTTGACTAACGAACATAATCCCGCGAAGGTGTCGAAATGAGTGCGAGAAAAAAATAAGGTGTCGTAAATCCGCCGTAATAAAAACGTCCCTTTTGTTTGGCTTCGCGCAGCCCTTCCGCAGCGGGACAAAGTATTAACGATAATAACGATAATAACGATAATGATAATAAAATATTCTCCGAGCTTTTAGATTAAAATCGCCTGCCGTGTCCTCCTAATTACGCCGGCGTCTAATCTAAGGATCCGTACATACTATTTTTCGGGGACCATCGCGCACCGGCGACCCCTTTGTAATGTCCGGGACGCCTATGGTTTTTAATTGCTATTTATGATGATTCCTCTTGAAGCTCGAATATTACAGAGAGCCTTTAACGGCCGCAGTATACGCGCGACGAGGTCAGATTAAAAGCATTGTTGCAGTCGGTTATTACTATTTCATATATATATATATATTTTTTTTTTCGCGTTCAATTCTCGTAATTTACACACAAAATACCTATACTAACTGTCCGGCAAAATGAACGCGCGGTATTTTAAAACTTATATTATGTTTTTAATGTTTTTTGTTCCGTTGTGCACATTTACGCGTGCACAATAACAAACACAAGTCTCGACGACCGCGGTTATGAGATTAAACCCGAGAAAATTACGCTACCTCCCTAAAAAATAAATAAAAAAAAATAAAAAAAACGACTGCCAAAAACACTCCTTTGTTTTCTCGATAATAAAATTTAACGTAAAATAAAATATAAATTAATAATAATACGAAAATTTATTTTGTGCACAAATATCTCACCTATTCCTTTTTTGAAATTTGTTTACAACTTCGGAAATGACATAATAGTATACCTACACTGATACCGATGCGATTACGGTGGTGTCTACATAAGAGAACGAATATTGAAATTAAATTTCCGACTAATTAATAATCGAGCCGTCGTCCGAAAGAAAATAAAATTAAAATAAGCCCTTTGACGGGAAAAATCCGCTCTCCCTCCTCCGTGGTGCGCACGCCTGTTTGTGCAATTTGTATTCTATTTCACATTTCCGGGCCACTATAATAAAGAATTCGCGAATTACGCGAACCGTAAAATAGCTTTCTGCAGGTTTACCTTTTTATTTTATTTTTTTTTTTTTTGCGCCTTTTAAGTTAATATTAATAATACGAATATGACCGTAATCAATAGCCTTCGGTTATGTTTTATAAAACTCCGCTCAAAGACTATAATACCACACGGCCTACGTAGTGCGTATTGGTAGGTACATTATCGTGCAAATTTTTACAAACGTCATTTATGAAACAATAATATTATGGTATACACGCGTGTGTTTAATTAGCAGTTGATTAATTTTACATTTGTATTCACAGTTAGAGAATAACCGTTAGAAAATCAATTTAAAACGATATTAGGTTTAGGCAAGTTCAAAACACAACAGTTAAGATATTTAATGAGTTTAATTATACCACTTCTCGTTTATATTGTTTTTAGACTGAAAACTTAAACCCGGCGTGCCTGCGATTATTGACCTCCGCGATGTTTGACCGGGCGGGAGGGCGGGAGGAGGAGTAAAATATTAAGGGAGTCAATAATGACAAGTGAAATATTGCCCCTCCCCCATCCCCTTGACCCGGTCGAATACCGCGGAGTCGCACGTTGCCGACGCGCCGGTGCACACGGCACTTATTTTGCTACTGGGCTATCTGCGGAGAGCTAACGACGACTTAAGTAATTAGGAATGACGTCATTGCCGGTCCCGCAGCGTGATAACGTGCTGAATTTTCTGTTATATTTTTACTGTGCTGTTTTTCGCGCAGTCCCTGATGGATTTCAACGTGGACCAATCGGATTAGCATCTTACACGTGGTCCTAAACCGCCGTCCCGATAACATTTTTATCACGACTGCAGATAACACACAAAATGCACAAGTTTGGTACACATCAAGTCTAAAAACAATCGACGCGTGATGCCGTAACGCGCGAAAGAGCCATCACAACACGTACGTCGGAAGAGCTCGTTTCGGGCCAAGCAGATAATCGGGCGAACATAATGTACCACAATAACAAATTGTACTATCTCCAGAAACCCTTTCCTTTTGGTTCGACGTTAGATAGGTCTCGATTCTCTTACCATCATATTCAGGCGTGATTTAATAGATGCAATGTATGTTTATGATATTGTAAATAACTATGTCAACTGTTCAGCTATTTCAGATTTAATTGGATTTAGAATCCCTAGTAGGAATACACGCAATTCTGATTTGTTCTATATGCCTGTAAATTTAAAACGAATCGTAGCGATAATTCATTTTTCTCAAGAGCCCTCTAAAACGCTAATAAAATCTTCACAGCCTCAAATTTTTTTCTTTTATCTCACCAGGACTTTAAAGCTAATATATTGTTATTTTTAAAACATAGAGCTTAAATTAACTTTATAATTTGTTTTTATGATATATATATATATATTGTTGTTTTGTTTGTTTTTTCTCAGTCTTTCTGTTAGTTTTATTAAGTTAGTTTTAATAATAACAATTACAATATTTAATAGTAAAACGAGCGTCGTGCGCGTTTTACACGCTAATAAAAAAAATCTAAAAACTTCTCGTATTAATAGAATTTGATTTAATATTCTGCAAATTTACGATTTATTTTTGAATTATTAAAAATAAAAGAAAAACAACCCATAATATTAAGTTTAATCTGATTTTTTTTTAGTTTCCGACTTCTGATAGTAGCTATATTATGGGTAGGTGTTGGTTTTAATACGATGCTCCAGTCAAAACACCGGCAAAGGAGCTTTTCCGTGAAAAACGTTGTCTGATTGTTGCATTGGAGAGGCCATTTTTTCGTACTGAAATGTATAAATGGGTATCTAATGTAAGTTTGTAGTCATGTGTACACTATATACAGAATGCTAAAATTTGTATTTGCGCTGAAAATTAACATTTAAACGCGGCACGTTCATTTGGCCTCTTTTAATTTATAATAAAAATAACTAACTAAAAATAAGGTTACCTACAGCTGGACAAATTATTTTATTTTAAAAAGGATTTTCTATTTTCTTTGCTACTACTGTGTATACAACGCTCTACATTGTTGTCGTGTATTATTATAATTTATATTCTACTCGAATTTCGCAACGTTTCCCTTCGACCGCGTATTATTCTATTGTCTATAACAGTAGTGATAATAATAATGCACTTATATACGCGCTGCAACTGCAATAGGTATACTTACCTATGGTTTATTATGCACATTGCACACACGTTGATTTCGAATACACCATTTTTAATTCTTTTTTCTTTTTCCTTTTTTTTTTTTTTTTTATTGTTTTTGCCCTTTGACATTATTATAATGTTGGGTGCCCATATATATTATATTATGCCACACGCGCGTTTGTCGCTGTTACCGTTTTGACACGAGCCACTCATATTATATCGAACTGGTTGTTATACATAATGTTTTTTTTATTTATTTACTTGTATGATTATTATTCATTTACGTCGCTGTGTGTCTCACCCCTTAGAGCAGGTAGTAAGTGTAACAAGATGAGTATAAAAATGCTAATCGCGTGGTTATTTTTTTTTTTATTCCGATTAATTATTATAATAGTATTATAGTAATATAAGTACATTAGGGCGAAGAAAAGTTGTGTCTTCCCCTCCCCCCTCCTTTTTCTCGTGTTCCGGCGTGGCTCCCGGTAATTTCTACGGGTCGAAACGCTTAATAATTTAATAATTCCCGCACATTGCGTCCCGCACAATTTGACACGACGACATCTACACAGGAAAATACATGTCGTTTAAATGCATTTGAATAGTACAAGTGCAGTTAGCAGTGGACAAGTGCATAATATTATATAGTAAAACAGTATTTGGACATTGTTTTTATTTATTTTTTTTTTTTAACAAAATATATAATAATATTCTCGCTGCAGGTGCTAATGCACTGCACGTGGCCGGCGCGTGTAACTATTTTAGCGTCGAATTGTAATTTTACATCATACACACATAAACTTTGGTGGTGCATAATAATTTAATAGCTAATGTGTTGTTTTTTTTTTTATGCAGTTTTATCTGTTCTACATAAGAGTCGGATCTCATCCCGATATTTGAACTATATTTACGAATGTAAAATTTAATTCATTAATTTTAAATGTACCCGGGTATTTATTTTTCGCTTAAAATAATTAACATAAATAATATTATTCAGTACATTTAACTATAGATGTATAAAATATACATATTTATGAACATAATTTTGTTTAGAGATGTAAAAAAAAAAATGAAGATCATTTAAATATGTTTCTATAGTTTTTCTATAAACCTAGTTTTAGGTTCCTATACCTTAATATAGGTACGTACATTAAACGCCGTATAGCGCGTGTAGACGTTGATAACGATTAATTTGCATTAACCGTAGATATAAATTCAATGATTTGTAAAATGTGTTTAATATCGAGAATAAAATTATAACCATCATTGAGGATTTAAAATTTACAATTACAACGAAATGAATGAAATAAAACGCAATTTTGAATGATCAATAATCATTGAATAAACATTGATGTTTACCCGATATATTACGTAATGGATTGCTGCAGTAAAAGTTTTTTTTTTTTTTTCCATTAATAGTTAATTTTATATAGGTACTATAATAAATATTGTATTGCTGTACAAAAGCTTGTAATCCTGCCCCTGTAATATTGAACCGTTAAACTTGTACACCATCTAAGTGACGAATAACATCTAGAACATCTAAGCACTTTGCTCTTATTTCTGGTTTTTTTTTTGTTTTTATGTTGATAAAATAGATTTTGTTCGACAAGTTTTCCGAAATAGTTACAATTTTTTTCATTGTCTATTTAACATGTTAAAATAACAAAATCGTACCGATTTTTAAAAACGTTTTTCAAGTTGTCTTCTACGATAACAACAACAGGCTAGTTGGAGCATAAACATTGTTATCAGTCGGCGTAATAACATAACGCGCAGCCGTGCTAAATTGACCGTGTATCATAGAATAGGTAATATAATAAGTACTGTAGTAGTTACTATATGCGCAGTGGTTTTTCCACAGGGTATGCGTATTATACGCTCAACAATTTGTTTAAAAATCACGGGTATACTGAGTATACACTCAAATAGTTTTTGAAAAAAAAAAAAAAATTAAATAAATTCTTCATAACATTCTTATTGCCACTTTATACTAATGCCACTAAGTTCATGGTACAGGAATAATTATTTTATTTGTTTCAGCAATTTTAACTAAAAAAATTCACAATATTTCCTTAAGATTTACAATTTACTTCTATTTTTAGTGTTTTATTTATGGTAATTGAAATTTAATTTTTGTATAATTGATTTTTGTTTTCCTATTAACAATATAGGTATGCTCATTAAATATAAGCAAGATATAAAATACTCCATATAAAACATAGGGACGTTATAGTATATTCTCGAAAAAATCTATATGGTCGCCACTGTCTGTGGCAATCACCTAAACAATTAACGTTTAACCACAGAAACATAATAGATTAAATATCGGTTTTTAACGTTTTATATTGATATAAATGATAACACTGTTTATATACTCCAGTAAAGCTACCACTGCTATCACATTAAATAAATCCCAAAAATCGTAATAAAAAATCGACTAATTTTAATAAATCATTTTAAGCATTTATGAAAAAAAAAACTCTTATAGATTCAATAGATTTGAATAATTTCTAAGCCAAACAAATTGATACATTATCCCCGTTGACTTCAAAACAATGGTGACAATTTTAACCGAATATATACTATTTAATAAATAACTGATGGTGATACGTATCTATAATATACATAACTAGTTGACCCGTGCGAAAAATTTGCATTCATTCAAGAAAACTCTCTAAGATCAAATATCAATTTATAACTGGGTTTTTTAATCAGACAACTGATTGTACAGTTCTAAACCAACAATAAGTCAAAAGAGGTCTTAAAATATAATCTAAAAAGATTTGAATGATTCATTGATTTTTATTATGTTCAAATGGATAAAAAGTGATCGTCGCGGAAAACTCGTCTTTAAAAAATAATGTATACGACTTATTGTCGTATTAGTATGCAATGCAAAATAAATGTAAAATTAATATGTTGTTTACTTAATATTTATATAATAACTTTAGATTAATTATGGAATCGGAAAATGTATATTAATTACGTATATTTAGAAAATATTAAATAAATAAATATAATATACATGAATCATCTTAATACAATTCTATTTGAGTGAAATAAAAAACCAATTAATGTACGCTATTTTAGAAGCGAATTTATTTCGCGTGTTAACAATCTGAATGCAAATTTCGTTGCCTGTTTTAGGTAATCTACGCACTTGTTGGTTTTCGTATTTCCAATCAGAATACAATGATCATAAAATATTATAGTACTACGAGTATGCGCCACCTATACAATATGCACTCGCCCGTTTTTTTCAATATTTTATGATAATAACATTGTCAGCAGCTGATTAATTTGAATACGTATTTATTTTAACTCCTTGAAATCTATTGCACTCAGACCTTGGAATCTAAAAAATAAAAATAAAAAATATATACACGTAAATCCTTGTTAGTTGTTATTGCAGCTTTTTTTAATCGTTTACAGTCAATATACAGGTTTATATACATATGAACAGTAACCCGTAATCGGTACCCTGTATCGGCTGTATCGGTTATTTAATTATTATCCGATTTATGCAAGGTCCTGTAAGTGAATACTGGCACGATTTTCTATTTTGTCATTCACCGGTTTCACGCCGATGCCGTTACTTTTCAAAGAACGACCTCTCGAGCTTTTACCTCATTATCGTAATGCGTACCGCACGCGTTTCTGTCGCACAATAACGTACAATTTTATTCGAAAATGATCGCTAATTATAAACGCAGTCGATAATGTCGGCGACCGAGCCTGTCTAGATAATTCAGTATACCTACAATACACTTTTAATCATACGACCGGAGTTTTGTGGGTATCCGCGCGGATATCGACGACTCTAATACTCGTCGTGTGCAATATCATTTTCTCTCTGTGTATCCATCATCATCGCCACTGAAACCCACTAATTACTTGACACGTCTTCTGTAACAGGCGCCTCAATAGGTTCAATACGATAATTATCTTATAATTATAATAAACCATGTTTATGTGAATTATTAAGCATTTAAAAAAAAAAAACAAACACAAAATTATTGTCTCTCTTTAAGTCGACATAATTTCAGAACAATTGAAAATGAATAACGATAGACACACCTGATATCCTGATAAGATGTCAGTATGATACCCAGTAGTTCAGATAGCATCATAGAGCGTAATATTAAGGACGAGAACGACAGTTACAGTTCGGGTCGGTGTAGAAAACGTTCTTTCGGGACCGGGAGAAATAACTGAAAACGCATTGTTAACGCTCGAATTTCAAACTGTAGTAAAATAATATGCACACATAAGAACGGGACGCTATAACCTATTTAACATCCCTCCTTGGCTCTGTTCTCCGTCATTTGGACGGCTAGCAATACATACAAGAGAGTGGACATTTGGAAATATCTTAAAATCCAATGCCGAAATCGGGAAAGGCAAACAACTTGAAAAACGTAATCACAGTAGAATATTATTATTTTCCAAGTTTTGTCCTGTCCAAGTCATTCCTCCGCCAGGGCTTTTTCGTATTTTGGCTTTCCGAGTTTCGCCTCTTGTTGTTCCCGGTCGTTTTCGCCGCACTTTACCCCCGCGTATTATGACCGTCGTAATAATAAACCGCGTATCGAACGCGCCCGCGAATTGACGACGACGAGGCGTGCGATATTATCGCGGTCTCCCGTCTTCGCCGTCACCGTGTAAACGGGGTTCGATAACCAGATTATGGCGAAACGACGACTGCCGCGTCATACCGGGAGGATAACGGGCTGTTTTGTGTTATGATACACTATGCGACTGTACCGTCAAACCTTTCGTAACCACCTGGGCTCTCCTCCCCTCGCCTTCACCCCCCCCCCNCCCGCCCCACAGCCGCAACAACCGCCAAACGGATATAATCCTTAATTAATTAGCGGCCACCGAGCCGATAATACACGCACCCCCCCGTCGACAACGCCGAGGGTCCTGCATAATAATATAATAATATTAATAAAATATAATGCTCAGGTACCACTCGGCGCGCGCGGTTTGACGCAACAATAAACTCGTTATTATTGTATGATAACAAAACAAAAAGATATTCGAATAATATAAATAAATAAATGGATGTGTGTTTCCCCCCCCCTACCCGTTTTAACCGTCGTACGAGACGACGAGGACGGCGGCGAACAATCGTCATAATAATATTATCGACCGTCCTCTACGGCTTGACGGATTTTTTTTTTTTCCTCGTCGTCGTAGCCATTAAAACCACGCGCGCGGGACGGGGTTGATTTGATGAGAAAAAAAATTCGATGTTCGCTATAGGCGCGCGAAAAAAAAAAAGTGCCCATCGCCATACGCCGGCCCGCAAATGCATATACGCGCGCGCACGTTTCGCCGTTCGCGGCCGTCGTTGTCGATGACAAACGGCCGACTAACCGGCAGGTATCGGTAGCCGGGCGAGGCGGGCAGGCGGGTAGACGGATACGGGTGTACAGGTACTAACCGAATGAAAACCGCAGCGCAACAATAGCGCCGCGTACTGCAAACGGGTTTCGCGCGCCGTCGTCGGTTCGGCGCGGTCGACGTACCCCAATACGCGCGTACCGTAATACCCGGCGGCGGCGGCTCGACGGTAGGGTTTCGATACGGGGAACGCTGTCGTTATCGTTGAGCCCCGGCGCGGTGACGTTGCGCGCGCCGTGTTCCGTTCGTCGGCGAAAACTGCGCGCCGCTCTACGAACCCGGGACCCGCTCGCGGATTTTTCGCGACGACGGACGCACGGCCGCCCGACAGACTTTTCCGGTACGTCGCGTTGTCGTACTACCGCCGTGCGCGCGCGTCATTGTATTTTACACGGGCGTCGGGGAGGGGACGGGGGGTTGGGGGGCGCGCGCCGGCGGTACGCGGCACGCGGAATTTGTTCAAGGACTTAAACGCCGCCGCCGCCGCCGCCGCCGCCGCGCCGACAAATCTCCGGTCCGCAAACATCGCCCCCGCATAATACCTGTACCGGCGGCGGACGAGCACGAAGATTATTATTTGAACGCGAGCGCGCGCGGTGTACGTTGCAATATGCGCCCGCGGATAATACCGTGATGCGTTCGATAAACAAATTTTCGAGTGGGTGTACACACAATATACTCGGGCCTAAAAACGTACACGCGGAAAGAGTACGTGATTATTGGGAAAAAAAAAAAAATAATAAAACAAAATACGGACGTGACTCGCGGGCGGTTTCCGGAGCTCGGCCATGGCTCTGTTCTCTGGATGACTCTATGTTGTCCTGTTTTATTTTTAAAATTATTATTTTTCGATAAAAATATTTTTTATTACCCCTGTGCCGTATTACGCGTACGTTATCGATAATAACGGGCGGGTGGTTAAATGTGTCGTGTCCACGGGTTTACAAAACGAATAATTGGACCGGCGAAACGAAATTCTCCCGGGCCGGTTAAAATTCAGAATCCGTCTCCGCTTCGCACGGGGTACGGGCCACTGTTGTAGGCGAGAAGTCGGGAAGTTAGATGGGAAATTTAATGCACGTATCTTTGTACGCAACGATTAACCGTTTCAAACGATAAACGATTCTGAGCCGATTTCGGTTAATAGTGTTGTTGCTTCGTCAACATTATAATTTACTACGTCAAATTAATTACATATTATGCATCCGTGTACTTTCTTTAATATTATTTGTTTATTATTGAATCTATTTTCCCGTTTTTACTAAGTGTTTTTAGCGGGTTTTCTCATTTATTAGAAAAACTTCTGGGAAAATCAAAAGACGACTCCCCATAAAAGTACCAACCCAGTTGGATTACTTTTCAAAAAAGTTGCTATATTTGAAAATCGGAGTGAAACTGCCAGTAGAAAAGTTGATAAAAAAAAAAAAAAAATGAAATAAACATCACGTTGTAAAATCAATTCTCGCTCCGCCCCGAATCTAAAAAAGTTCCGCGATATTACAATATTTTACGTCCGAGACGTTTTGATTGTTAAACGACAAAAACAAAGCTCATAATAACCCGTGTGTATTGTGCAGGTACTTAACTCGTCGAAAAAAAATGTGTTTCTAATGTTAATATTATTATTTCAGCGGTGTGACACGCACGTGTGGTCGTTTCGTACGTGTTCAAATTGTTCATTATATTCCAATCGAATTACAAGGAAAAAGGGCTCGATTTATTGAACAAAAATTGTTTTTTTTTTTTTTTTTTGGCACCGGATTTTAAATTCCCATTGTCGGGTCGCGTGTAACCCGTAAAAGACAATTCTGCGATTTATTCGCGACTCGGGGATTATTATTTACTGAATCCCCTGCCGTTGAAGATTCCTGGACACGCTACTGAGCGAAACGATTCGCATTATGTGTGAACGTATACGAGTTATTTATTGAATTTCCCCGATTAGAACACGAAATTCGTTTACTACAGTCGTATTATGTTATAAACCCAATTTACAATAACAATTGTTCGTCGAAAATCTCGAGACGTGTACGGAATAATCACGAGTGATTTGATTATAATGTACTGACCGTGTTCCTACATCTGTCTCCGTAATATTCGAATGCAATTAATGTGACGTGTTAAGGCTGCAGTATTCCTCAGCGCTTTTCACTGCATCAGCTATACGCGTATACACGACACGTATCCATCAGCGTATGTCTCGCCGCGTGTTTTTAAAATATGTTAATGTTGATACTTGACTTGGGAATAAAGTAGTAAAGGTACACTATAGATACTTTAAAAAAAAAGTAGCGTCCCCTAGTGTTTTAATATCCTTCACAGCCTCTTTCACGGTCCCCTAAGAAGCATTGTAAAACCATTAAGCACTTATCATAGCAAAACGGAATCGTATAATGACTGTTTAGGTATAGCTTGTCTCTTTTGTTAAAACCAAGATTAAAATATACAAAAAAATTACACGTTTATTTTAATTTAAATTAATAGTTTTTTTTGTAAACATCTTCATTTAAAAGCTTCCGTAAATGAATATATCGATCACTACAGGCAGGCCCGTCGCTAGGGTACAAGCAAACTATGCGTTGCTTTAGAGCAGCATACAAATTTTAATCAACTCGAAGCGGTAAAATGAAATTAATAATCGTCAAAAAAAAAAAAAAACCGGCATCAAAATGTTCGCTTTAAGTACGACAAGTAAGTTTGTACAAGTGTACTTGACTGAGCACAAGTTGCCATTACATTGTCAACATTCCTTTGCAACATCAGAACGTGCATTTTCCGCCACGAGGCGGATAACTATATACTCAAGGTCAACAATGGACCAAGACCGTTTCAGTAATTTATCCATACTGAGTATTGAAAAAGATCAATAGACGTTGATCAAATTGGTGGCTGTAGCGCCCTCCCCTAAGGTTTTGTGATAGTTGCGGCACCGCCCGCAGGAGATCCGCGGTGCGTCCGGAATAAAAAGGCCGGAAATGGCCGATTCGATGTCGATGTCGATGGCGGGGAAATGTCCCCGCCGGACAAACCGTAACCGCTGTATTGCGTACACAGGAAAAAACGTCAATGTAAATTCGTTTGACGAACTCTCGGATATCCTAAATGACGACGACGACGACGACGACGCGGAAGAAGAACGAAACGTCGCCGGTAATACGATACCGCGGCGGCGGCGGCGGCGGCGGCGGCCGTACACTCGGTTATCGTCTCGCGTACGATGATATCTGTGATATCCGTTTTAAACCCGGAGCAACGGTATCACGCGATAAACGCGACGCTGACCGCAAAACGGTTATTGTTGTTGTTACCGCGCCCGCGGTACCTGCATCCGCGGCGGCGACGGTGATAACAACAATAATATAGGCGCTGCGCACCGCGCGAGGACCGGCCGCGACGCCGCGTCCGGCCGTCTCCGGCGGCTACGTCAATCAAGACGTTATCGCCGTCGCCCGTCGTGCGTGTCAACAATACTACGAGCGCGCGCGCGCGTACCGATTCAAACCGGCCCCGACCGACCGACCCGTTCGTCAACCGGCCGCGCGGCCGCGTTTTCGATGCGCGATCCCCGCGGGCCGGCCGACGAGGTAAGAGGCGCGAAAACGCGACGTTGTTATTAAACGTTCGTTTGTTGCGTTTTCTTTCCCCCCCCCCACACACACGCACACACACACACACACACACACTCATCTCGCTCTGTCTCACTCTCCGTGTCCCGCGCCGCGACGCAAACGCGCGCGCACTAAACTTTCGGTACGTCGTTCGTCTTCCGCCACGGTTAGTGACAGGGCCGTTTGTTCTCGTGTAGAGAAAAAAAAAAAAAAAAAAAACCCGAACACCGTTCGAGAAAAACTACACGCTCGATCGGCGAACAATATTATTTCGTCCCCGGTCGGTACGGACTTTACGGCCCGCGCGGTGTCCGTTCTCGATCGACGACGCAATCGTCATTATTGTCTATTCCGAACGTCTGGCGGTTTTCTCTCGGCGATCCGTTACGGACCGCGAAACGATAATCGTACGGTCTTGCCGGTTTGATTACGTCGCACCGCGCGAGCCGCGAAAATCCGTTCGGTGACAATCCGTTCGGTGACGACCGACGCAAAAACGGTAAACCGCCGTACATTGAACAACGGGCGACACGGGCGTCTCCTCGATTCCGATCGCGTTTTCGTGCACCGGGCGCGGTATAGCGTATCGTATTACGGCCAGGTAGACCAGCCGCCGTCGGGGACCTCTGATTTTTCAATGATATTGCGTCGAAAATCCGTTTTTACACTTTTTTGTATTCACTGTACGACAATAAAACGCGCGGAATCCAACGGGTACACACAACGAGCAAACACAATTTAACATATTATTATTATTACATCAAACAGCGCGGTATCCAAAAATAACATCGTGGTTGCGCAACGATAGTATTGTTGTCAGACGTCTGTACGAAAATAAATGTAGGAAAACGGAATGAATATTGTGCTGCGTCTCCGCCGTCGTGTACACAAGATAGTGGTTACGGGCTATGTAAATACGAGTAAATAAACATCAGACGCACTCGACGGCCCTCGGATGATCCGTGATTTCAGATATGTATTTTAATATCGCAACGTCTGAAATCGGTTTAAAAACAACGCGATTCGAATAATGCGCGAACGCCCGAACAGACTCCGGACGATTGTACAGTAATGCCGTTAGAACAATATCGAATCGACCGCGGAATATTTTTTAATCAATAAACACATTTTACACCGATTGTCAGTGTGTAGTTTTAAATACCACCGTAGCGATTTCATTGCGAAAACGTTCAAATAATAAACGAATGTACAACAAAGCCCGGTTCGTGCCGTCGAATAATACGCAGAGGTGTCGTCTACTAGATCGCGTCGGTCACGGAGAAAATCCCATAGATACAATAATAACGAATTGTCAAGTGTCAACCGATAACAAGATTTCGTTCAAAAGTTCAAAACTTTGAGACGGTTGTCATTATTGCGCGAAACCCGTTAAACGTGAAATGTGCGCAATGCGCGTATTCGCTTAGAATCCGTTTGTATAACAATAAAATGTAATTGCGCCACATTTATTTTCATTTTGCGAAAAAATGATGGCACCGGAACGCCCGCCTCTGGATTGCTCTTATGGTCCACACGGCTCCCGTACAACTGTTGCCACAGTGATAAAATAGAAAATTGACAACCGTCGCGGATTGATATGTTTCTCTCGGCGAACAAGAGCTTTCGCAATAGAGAACGTTAATGGACTTAACGTACCGGTTATAATGCACACCGACCATTATCAAGTAAATTTTACGTTATCACCGTATCGATGTGAACGCGACGTTAGTGACTGTCGAACTATCGCGAACGCGTGTACCACAATAGCGTGAACGTATTATTTTTTTTTGTTTGCGAAAATACAGGCTGAAATCCAAAGTCATAATATCGCATCAAAATAACTCATTTGACCAATAAGTCAGTTAAATCCGTATAAATAATTCGAATATATACCGTTAGCCTCGTCGAGGGGAGTGATAGTAACGATCGTCTTGTGAACACGCACAATAACGTTCTACTTGACTGTCGCGTGACATTTTCATGGATATTGCTGTCGAGCAATAACCCGCTCCGCTGTCGCGACGGCGGTGCGCCAACACTTCGCTATCCTGTCGCGTCAATTCGCGCGGTCCAAATTAATTCGACACGATTCGTGTACGTACATTTCTCTGCACAGGAGTCAGCGCGGCGAAAATTTCAAAATTACAAAAATCGATTTTATTTCTTTCTAGAACTTTTTTTTTTTTAATTATAATGTCGGATTCGTTTTTATCGGTCGCGCCCCGCTTTTACCCGATTTCTCCGAAATGTCGTATCCAGAAAATGATATAGCGCACGGTACACGCGTATTATCAGTTTGACAGTTTATTCGTTCGCGCCGCCAGTCAGCGGTGCGATGAGTCACGCGCGTATCGCGGTAAGTTCTATTCACCGAAAAAATAGGTTTACCTACACACGAAATAATCGTTTCTAGTTAACGTTTATTCGGTGAAAACGCGTTTTAAATCATCCGACGGGATTCATTGTTTTTTTTTTTTTAATTAAAATTACTACAAATGATTCAACAATACCGACGCTACGCGATATTCTCGGAACAGTCTATCTTTCATGACGAGAATTCGAACCCGTGAATATCATAATATTATAATATAGGTCAATTATTTAACGTTGCACAACGCCGATGAATAATATATTACACACGTCGTAATATACATAGCGAACGAACCATTTCCCCAAACGGGCCAAACACATCGCCAATTTAATAAATAATTATAATTGATTTTTTTTTTTTTTTTCTCATAAGGTTAAGTTTTAAACCCGTTTGTATACACTGCCGTGGCGCGCACGGTGTATAATATGATAGAGTGTGAAAGTAAATACATTTAAACGATTTGAATTAATTATAGAGAAATAAAACCGTGTGGTTGTGTGCGTTGAAAAAAAAAATATATATATATATATATGTATGTATATCGTGTTTACGATGATCTGTTCGATTAAAAAAAAAAAAAATGGTAAAACTTTCATTTTTGGCCAAACTATTTGTATTGTTAAATTGTACGAGTCTCAAATCGATTGATTTTGAATTTCTTTGCAAAACGAATACTCCGGAGTGAGCAAAATATCATTGCTGATTTCTTAGCTTATAGAAAGTGTAAGTTTACACGTAACTTTTAAACTTACCTATAGTTTATCATTTCTATCGTTAACTTATTAACTTAAATAGTTAATGTTTTCAAAAATAAACTACACATCTCCCATCTAATTTTCATAAACATCCGGTAAAGTTAACGAGTTAAAGACTTTCATATATAAGGTTTATAACATGGTAGTCTTTTATTGTTACAGGAAGAAAAAAATCAATTTTTTCGCATTTAACTCGTAGTTTAACTACTTTATTTTTTTTTTTTTTTTTTTTTGTTAATTTATAACTTTTAACAAGAAGTTTTTGTTTTAACCGACTTCACGTAATTATTACAATTCGTATACTCGACCTACGGGTATCCGAATACTTTACTGCAACGGTTTTCAAACTGTATGGTACGTCGTTGGTTATATTGCGATACGCAGAAGGTCGGGTAGTTCGGAAAATCAATTACACGAATGTTTTCAACAAACCTAATACTATTTTAAATTATTAATTTGTATAACGTTAATTGCATCGTAGTATTTGATTGTCTTACGCTCTTATTGTTTTGAAATAAATGTATAGGCGTTGTGTGACCAGTTCAATTTTAAGTCGTAAGTGATACGTGACGTAAAACGTAATATTACACGAGTGGTACGCGGAAAAAAAAAAAGTTTAACTCCGCTTTACTGCGGGACCGTCCAAGACGAGCACGTCGCGTTCGCCCCGCCTCGAACGCGAACCGTGAAAATTAATAATTCGCGGAGTTTTCACCGAGGAAACCGCGCTAACCGTAATAATTTTAATGTGTAGATGTGGTATAGGATACCAGGTGCGCGAGATCCACGTGCCTTCCACGTGACTAACCGCCGGCCGCGTAACCTTGGGTAAAGACCTACGCCAACGTCCGTCCGGGTGTGTAGGTACACACTGTATAATATTACACAGTTTTGTACAGCGTCTGGGCATATGTGTGCCCGCGCCGCGCGCGCGCGTGTTTGTGTGTGTGCGTGTGCGTGTGCGTGTGTGTGTGTGTACGTCCGTGACGACAGAGCCGGCGGCGGGCCGAGGAGACGTGGTGTAGAGGAGCGTACGGACCGACCAGACGGACGTTGGCCCAAATTATTTGGAATGTAAATTGTTTATAATATAACATTATAATAATATGTGCATAATAAATAAATAAATAAACGCGGCGAAGTGCGTTTATAAAATATTTTACGTACTGCTTGGGCCGCGCGACGACGATTGAAAAAAAAAATAATAATAATAATAATAAAAAATAACAACAACAACAACAACCGTCTCAGTACGGGTCGGTCACCTCCGCGGTTGGGTCACTGGCTTCGGGGGTTCGGACGAGGGGCGGACTCGCGTCGGGTAAAAACGTCCATAACGTTATTGACATTATTATTAAATTACAATTATATCGTCGCAACGGTTTTTCACACCGTTACTGTTCCGACCCGCGTCTGTTGTAAGTATATTATTACAGTGCTCGAAGCCCGGTCCACACGCTGATAGTAATCGACTGTCGCGATAGTCGCGACACGCGTAACCGTCAAAGTGACAATCGCACGAGACCGTGTATCGGCGAGACGACAGTAACCGCCGAGCTACCTACCGTGCGATAGTAATTATCGCCTCGCATATTGTGATGGTGAACGCCAACACTGTCGTTCTATTTTACTGTCGCGCGGCTCCTACGCAGAATCTTCTGTCGAAGTCTATCGTTCTATTACGGCGACGTAGTCTACTGCTATCGCTGTGCCATCATCGCATACATAATTATACGCGCGGACGTTGTCTCGTTGTGATAGACGATAACTGACTATATACTATAACATCATCGTGCACGCCCACACCTAACGCGCGATAAAAAAAAATAATAATAATCCGATTAACGCGATAATATCGTTCACATCGGTAGTTCGATAACGCGTCGATTTTTTCGCGACCGTTCCGCAAATAAACGGTCCAAAACTCCAAAAGAAGATGCTAGGCACCCATACTTAGCGCGCACGCCTCACGTATTTATGGATCTAAAAACGAAAACAATTCGCGCACCCGTCAAAACATTAATATTATGACGCGCGCGATGACTATAAGGCTGTAACCGGTATAATAATAATATTGTATAAGGTTTACTGACACTGAATACGTTTTCCACGTTGCTTACGCATATAATTTAAATATTCGCTCAGAGTCGTGTTGTAACAGCGTGTTGTGATGTCGAATTAAAAACGCGACCGCGTAGATTATATTTACAATGTTTTTTTACAAAAAAAAAAAACCAAATAAATATTTTGTGTACGATAATGTTCGATAAACTTCGATTCGATTTCCTGTCAAATTTGTCATAACGTTACTAATAACGGTTCACCGATATGCGGAGACGTTCCGTGTGACGTCCGGGTTTTTCTCGATATATTACCGCCAATTAACTTTCCAATTCCTCATAAATACACGTGTTACTTACGTGTAAAATTGAATTCGACAAACTTCAATACGGTGTTTTCCGAGCGATCAAATATTGCGAACATTGTAGAAATGCGATTCGAAAAATCCGGTGAAAATTAATCGTTGTGTAACCGTAGGCAGTGGCGACACGAAGGAGGTGTATTTGAATCACGCAATTCACAAAAAGCAGGGCGGGAGGGTCGTGGGCACCTAAGTTTTCAGAAATACAACAAAAATTTGCAAAATTAAAAAGTTATTAAAAGAATATTTTAGACTGCGGAAATTTGATGACGAATTTTATTGAAATTTAACAATTTTCAATACATTTGTGGTGGGGTGGGGGGATTTTGTTGGTGCAAAATTAAATAGGTGATTCAAGGTGAAAATACTTCGAGCAGCCACCGATCGTACGTAACAACGCGTCCAATCGGAACACCCGATTGTTTATGGACGGAAATGTCTTCAGATTTCATTCGCTTCCGCGACAAAACATTATACCGACAGCGTTCGGATCTATTTTGGCGTGCGAACAGCTATTCTTCAATTTACTTATTTATCCATTTATCGATCGATCAAATCGACTCTACATGGGGAATCGCATCGGAACTGATTTAACGCAACGTGTCAATTTGTTTTATCATAAAAAAAATACCGGCAAGTATTTATATAATTAATTGTACTCGGTAAAAAGTCGTGCCTAAGCGCCTACCTATAGTTGTATCTTTGTTTTGTTATTTGACTGTACGAATTGACACGGTCGATCAGCTACCCTAAAATTAATATGTGTATGGAATTTTATCGTTTAAAAATTCAATATCATTACAAAATCTTAAATGTTTATTTGTCATTTTAGTCCGAATTCGTAAGCAGCAGTAGGCCGAAACGTAAACCGTAAACAATCTCGTCAATGGTCAGGGTAAAATCGGCAAGAGTGTCCCCGCGCCCATAGACGCGACTGAATATCCGCCTCGTCGGGATCGTCGGCATCGTTTTGATTTCGTTTATACACGCCGTCGTGACGGTTCTAAATTATACACGCCGTCGTGACGGTTCTAAACACTAGGACTGTTATGGGAATCGTAAAAAAAAAAAAAAAAAAAAAAAAAAAAAAAAACCACGATATCGAATAAACCCGTAAAATATATAATATATAGTGTAGGACAAAACGTCCCACGGTTTTCATAAAAAAAAAAAAAAAAAAACCCGTAATTAACAGCTAGCCATCACATAGTATGCGCGTTGTAGGCACGCAGTGTTAGTCGGAAACACCTCCGGGATGAGTACGCGCAATAACAATAAAATAATAACGTGATGTGTTGCACCACATGTGACGCGGAAGGTCCGGAAATTCAACCCTGTACATAATTTTCCCGTGAAATATGTGTCATTTAGGTCATCGACGCCGACGACACGGAACGAATAAAACGCCCGCACGCCACTGACAGCGGGTCGTGGAAACGAAAATTCCTTTCGAATTACTCATCGACGAAGCTTTTCTTTTCCATTTTTTTTTTTTTTTTTTTTTTTTTTTTTTATTTTTGTTTTGTTTTGTTTTTTTTTTTTTTACGCACGCGATGTTAATTATTATATTATATTGTTGCTGTATTACCGCACCGCCGTACACATCGCCGAACGCGTTAACCGTAACGCGATCAAAACATAGAGATAGGCGAAATTATTCGTATTACACGTCATAATAATATCATTTTTATTTTAGATTCTGAGCGGAACGTGGAATGTATTGGTTTTACGGAGCGATGTTTATTTCATTTTTTTTTTTTTTTTTTTTTTTTTTTTTTTTACCTTCAACCACTTTTCTACCATTAACTCTGCTCCGATTTTCAAGTGTAGCATTTTTTCTGAAAGGAAATCTCACTGGGGTGGTACTTTAAGGAGTTCATAAAAACTGGGAAAACGTAGGAATAACACCAGGGAAAAAGTAGGAAAACCAGGAAAATAGTAACAGTATTTAACAAATATTATTAAAAAAAATATATAATGCATATGTAATTATTTTACGATAATGTGACATATACAGCGAAACTTCCATAATACACCGAAGTCCCATGGGGAGCAAAAAAAGTTCGTAATACCTATAGAGGAATTCGTCAAATAGAATTTGTTTTATATTTATTATTTTTCAATCTAAATTTAAAAGAAATAATCAGCGAGTTTTGTTTGTTTATTATTTTTACGAATTATACTTTTTCTGTAAAATGTTTCGTTTTCATTAGGTTTCGACATTTTTTACGTATAGAAAAACGATTACGTTTACGTAAGTATTGGAACTGCAGCACGCATATATTGTACACATATATTATTGTTGACAAAGCAACACTATTAACCGATCTCTGCTCAGAATCGTTTTTCGTTAGTAACGGGTGATCGTTGCGTACAGATATACACTAAATTTCCCCTCTGCCTTCCCGACTTCTCACCTACAACAGTGGCCCACCCATTGTGCGAACTATGCCCGTATCTGTTTGCCCTCTGCTTTTTCCTTGGGAGGAATTCTTCCGAACGCGCAAAACACCGGAATTGGAATTGGGATTTCTTCCCTCCCGCGGTATACTACACACCAAAATATAATATTATATGCTATATTACTAAACACAACAGTAATATTATATTATTTTCCTCTCCCGCGGGGTGGTCGTGATGCAATATCCGGTTTGTTTACTCGCTTGTTTATCACCTGATAAGGATACAAGACTGCGGGGCTGCAGTCTTGCACTGCACAAAACCCCCCGGAACTATAACAATAAAAAACAACGACCTACGCGCGCGCGCCCGTATTTTATATTATTATAATAATATGTAGAAGCTTTGGCGGATGCGAAACGAAATAAAGACCGGCGTGGCGTCACACGGTCACCCGACTCGACTTTTGTTTTTTTTTTCTGTCGGCCGCATATAAAATTGTCCCGCGCACACTCCACAATATAATACGCGCATAAACGTCCAAATATTTTTCCCGGTCCAAAAATCTGATGCTCCAGGGGGGAGGAGGGCTGAAATTGCCCGCTCCTCGTATTATCCCGCACGGATCTCCTTATACACAGTCGTTTAGGTAAATTAAACTTTGTCCCTCGCCGCCGCACGGGTAGTGGCTTACAGATCCCTTGCCGGAACTGGTGCAATTGTTCCCGCCGTGCGGAGATACGGATCTTGATTTAATTGAAATAATAATAATATATTCGGCCCCCGAAAGTTTTCTATGTGCGTTGCGACGACTGTGACGCAATATTTTCTGCCGGAAAATATTATGTCCTACTGATAATATTATAAATGTGAAACTTTGCGAGGATGTACGGACGGATGTTTGTTGCTTTTTCACGCGGAAACTACAGAACGGATTTCGATGGATTTTGATAGAAAGACCTCGGAGAAAAACATAGGCTAGATTTCGTCTCGAAAATTGAAAACTTGAAGGGGATGAAAGCGATTTCAGGAATTTTCGGTATGAAAATTAAATTGTTTTTGTTGATTTATGAATTACCACGGCAACACGGATGAAATGAGAGAATATTTAAAACAAAAAAATAAATAATAAATAGAAATAAAAATGCCATAACAACTATAACGACTTAAAATAAAGAGTCTATCTGATTGTCTGTCGGCCTATTATCGGCTTGAAATAAAATACTTTGCTAACACGAATGAAAAAAAAAAAAAAAAAAAAGTAAAACGTCATCTCTGAGTCTTTGTATTTTTTGGTACAGTAACATTGAAGTACTATTATGTCTTCATAATTTTAAGATTATTATAGTGGTTATACATATAGTTTAATCCCTGTGCTGTGCGGGTCTTTATGGTAACACGAATGAAAAAATCTATGATGCACTAGAAGACTTTTAGTCGGACTTTGTTTAGCGGACTGCCCACTTTCCACCTATTTCTTTTAGTTCAGTAATACCGATACAGACAAAGCAAAACGAAAATAAAGGTAAAAATAATAAAAAATTACCACGGGCAACGCCGGGCGCGAGACAGCTAATTGTCTGAACCAACGAAAAACTGATGAAAAACTAACGAAACTCAAATGTATAAAACTATACGTATAAAATCAGTTAAAATAAAGGATAAATGGAAATATTTTACTGGTATAACGTTTAAAACACAAAGTCGGCTATCCAGTTCAAGACTGCTACAACCCAAAAAAATAATCTTTTTCATGGGGAGTGATTTAAAAATTCAACGAATATTTAGTCAAGTATAAAACATGAACTAAATTAGGTATGAATAAAATTCTTGTTAAATTTATTATTCTAAATCGAAATAAAAGCGCATTATAGTGCTCAATAATTTAACATATTTTTATTGCGTTCTTGAATTGAAATTGTTTTTGGAAAAGAGAACACAATGGTGCAGTTGATTCATTTTTGAGTTGTTGCAGTCTTGAACTGGATAGTCGATATATTTTTATTATAAAAATAAAATATTTTCCACGATTTAAGATAATACGAGTTCCTTACTTTGACGGTTCTTCAGCGTATTCTTCCACCATTGGCTTCTAAGTCTCTTCTCCTAGTTTTTTTTTCCATCATTAACAATTCGCATATTTCGAAATCTCTCCGTGCCGTCGCGGCCGTCTATTCTACTTTTTACTACAGATAAATGCTTTAAAATTAGGCCTTTGATATAACCTCAGCTATTCGTCGTTTGTTCTCGGTCGGCATTTTCTTTTCCGCACAACGTATACTTCCTTTTCAATGATTATCGGCTTCTCCTCGTCGTCTCTTGATACCGATCATATTCGCGGCCACACTTAGAGTGTTATAGTTTCTAAATAGGCGTTTGGATTCAAACGATTTCTCCGGTGCAAAATACCTGTCCTTCATTAACTGTTAGGACTCTTTAAATTTATTCCCTTGTCCATATTATTTGTATTATTTCTATTTGCACCTTCAGACAGTTGAAGTCGAATATCTATTGACAAGTGTAATTTCTAAATTTACCATATTTATCTAATCAGTATCACTTATTATTTATTCATTGTCCTAATTTCAATTATTCATTATTGAACTAATTAAAATACATAGAGTGCAAAAATGTTGCAATTAACACCGTCGTGATAATACAAGTGTAATATCACTAATAAATGCAAATCGTGTATGGAGGTTATAAGAATACTGAATACAATTATGTGAAAAATATAGAAACAATTGTAGAAAAAAAAACGATGACTCAACGAACGCGCGTTTTCCTTTTACCGGAGGTAATTTAATGTAAGATAATAACGTAGGAAACGTACATTAAGTTATTCATTTAGGAAATGAACTTTTTTTTTTTATTTACGACCTAATGTCCGTATTGAAATAATAAGAAACGTAATATATTACTGATGATAAAATTAGAATCGTTATTTTTTTTTACATTTTTATTTCGTTATAATTCATAACATTACAATATTTGAATACCTACGCCGAACGAAATGCAGTCGTTTCACGTGATGTGTTTTATGCATGTATAATATAGTAAACCGTTCAAAGAAAAAACATTAAAGGCCACGCAATATTCAAATATCCGCGCGCAAATGGCCAGCTACCACGGGCATTACCTATACAAATCATAACATTATGCAATAAAACGTTTAAATAAATTTAAATAATCGTTTTACGTACAAATTCGATTAACGTCGGCACCGCGTGAATAAACGTATTGTTTCGTTTTGCGCAAAAGTATTGCGCACATTCTGCATCAGCGCACAGCGCGGAAAAGGTAATTGGAAACGCTCGATGTTTCCGCGTTGAGTTGCGCGACGTTTGAATTACGTGTTTTCGAGACCGTTGCTGCGCGTACCGTTGCCGGGTCGCGTTAAACTTTCAAAATCTAGCGTCCAATCAAAATTACAGATCGGAAACCGTTCTGTAAAACGAACAACGCCATCGGACACTCGCAGAGTTGTTGAATCGATAGGCCGCTGAACAGATTTCAGTTTCGCAAAACGTTCAGAGCTGCGTGTAAACGCGGTACACCCCATATCGTTTAATTATAATTTTACTATCACGTAAAAACCGGCAATCGCGAAACGGCAACAGTGGGTTACAGTCGCGGATACAATTCAGATGAGTGTGGAAATCATGCAAACATGTACTTTTATGAAACGGTATCTGCTCAATAAGCCATTGTTGCCATACTCGCAACTGTAGTTTTCCAGAACCCGCAGGTTACGAACCTATTGAAATACATACGGTTTACAGGACTGTTTTCGCGCGACCCGACGTCAGTAATACGCATCTGTATGCTCTTGAAATTGTTTATAGCTGCTTGGATGCGCGATGACATTTCGGTTGTCCGCCGTCCGGCGGTCGAAATTACAGCGTCGACCCAATGTTTAAAAAAAAATGTTTGAAAATAAAGCGCTGTGTCAGAAAATATCTGTGTGATATAAATCTTTGTCGAAACGCTTCGTACCGCGGAAAGAACATCATTGTAGGATAAAAATTGGACAGATTGTACGCATAGAGTAATTTAGTTAACATTCGAATGAAATGATTTGTAATTGCAAATGATTCTGAGTGGAGTTTGGCTAAACATGTTTCGATAAATTTCGATTGGAAATAATATATTTGAAAATACTACGCGAAATGCCCGTAATTTTTACGATTTTCACCGAAATTTTAACTTTATGTATAAACGCTCATATTTTTCAACGCTAAACTATAATGTACAGCCTAAATGCATCGGCTATACAAAATTTTTTACCGTAAAACCATACGTGGTGTTCGGAGTAAGACGAAAAGTTGTCAAAAAAAAAAAAAAAAAATATAAAAATATTAATAAAACCCAAAACGATTTTAAAGTGATCAATACCAATACCGTTCGGTTTAATGTATTTCATACGACTCGTGGTAGGTCGGTGGTTTTAACATTAAACTTTCTACGTTATATCTGGACATTTTTTAAGTATGTTTCTTGTGTCCAAATGGACACTCTGTCTAGAACACTAGTCGGACACCCAGAAAGAAACAGTTCACCCACTGGGCGTTCAGTGTCTAATTTATGAAAATGTCTGAAAATGATAGAAGCTGACTTGATTGAAAATATTCTTGGTCTTGATGAACTTTTAGATTTTGTTAATAATGTTACTAATTTTCGGCGTACGACAGAAGATATTCCGTATGTTGATACAACCGATAAAGGAACAAAATGCGTACATATTTTTTTTAGATATAACATAGTATCTATAAGAACAAAGTTTGCCGTTCTTAATATTATTTAAGTTATGTTTATAAACAAAGTTGGTTATTTATACTGATTGTCGGATTCGGGTTTTCCTGCGGCAATTGATAAGAGTAACTATTTCGATTCTTTGAGTTAAGTTAATTTAAAAGAACAAAAAAAAAACGGACATCACCCGGCAAATATCCACTGGGAAAAATACCGCGCGTTACGCTACCGTCTCAACCGACGGGACGGCCGTCGTCGCCATAATTACCGGGCACCGTAACAATACGTACGCGTGACAGCGAAAACGTCGATTATTATTCTCGTGTCGCACGTTTAAACGTTTTTTTTTTTCTTCACTACACGACCCGTCCAACAAGCGGCTACAATGACGGTAATAACCGATAGTAATAATAATAATAATAACAACGATAGCGATACATTACAATGCGTTTTCGTCGAACAGAACATTGCGAGCCGTCGGAAACCGCGGATTTCGCGGCGGGGGGGGGGGGGGCGATGGGGTTTGGGGGGCCGGCCGCGGTACACCGGGCCGCAATACGCGAAAAAACGAAAACCGCGGACGAAACCCTCCGGATCCGCGCGGCGTACGTTACACGCGGTCCGGCGAGCGCGTCGCCGCCGGCCGGCGTTTCCGACGCGAATCGTTTTACGGCTCTCGGACACTCGACGGCGCCGTCGGCCCGCGCGGTCGATCGGTTTCCGAACATTCGCAAGTCAAAATAATAACGGTCCCCCCGCCGCCGCCGCCGCCGCCGCTCGCGTTGAGTGCGCGCAAGTGCGCCCGTCCGTTTTCGGCGGCGCCCAATTGACTTTGTTGACGGCCAATTGCCGGGCGCACACGTACGCGGTACACGACGACCCCTGGAATTCGATTGCGGCCGTGCTCTCGCGGACGGCCGCGGGACACCTGACCTAACCGTCCCGCGCGCGCGCGCGCGCGATGGTCTCCCGACGTTGTTCGCTCGTCGATTAACGCCCGCGCGCAACAACAATACGTGCGGATACGCGTACACGTACACCGCGAACCGCGCGACAGTTACACCGAGCGTAACGCGTTGTAACCGCGCGGGTGCCGTTCAACTGCCGTTGACGCGTTTCGCGAGCAACGAACAATAATGTCCCGAGCCGTACGTGCGCGCCGCGCGTTGCGACCGCCGCGAGGCGGATCGGCGAACGCGTACGGTTTCACGCCGGGAGTCGGGCGTCCGTCAGGGCGTACTCGCGTCGAACCGGCCGGATTACCCGCCGGGCCGGCGTCCCGGTCGCGGTTGATTTCTGTTGCCCGGTATTTTAGTTTTAGTTTTTTTTTCCCCGTAAAGACCGTTAGACCCGTTAGCGACGACCGCCGAATCGACGACAAACGACTTCTTCTTTTTGGTTTTTTTCCAATCCGTGTTGCCGATGTAACCCCGAAAAACAAAAAAAAAAAAACAAAACAAAATCAATACACGTCCCGAAAACACCGAAAATCCTGTGTCGGCCCGTCATCCAAGGGTCGAGTTTTCAAAATCACTCGCTCGGCAAACGAGCGAGATTTCAAGTTTATGGATAATGCGCGGTTTGGACCGGGGTCGCGGACACGGAGGGCTATGGGGGTTTTATCCGTTTATCGCCCCCCCCTTTTTTTTCTTTTTTTTTCATCTTAATGACATCGTTAAAACCAAATATATTATTGAGATTTGATATAAATTCTTATTAAGACGAAAAATGTGTTTATTATAACAATTTTAACGGAACTTTTAATATTCTGTCGTTTGGTTTAATTATGCTACCGGTTTTAACCGGAAAAATAATCAATGAACAATATAATAAGACACGTCGGAATATACACGCAGGAAAACGCGAGAGAATTTTCATTTGATAGCACTTTTTCTAAAAGCAAATCTGATTGGGTCGGCACCTTTACGGAGGTCATATTTTGACCGATAAATAGGAAAAATATGGTAAAACCGGGGGAAAATATTATTGAAAAAAATATATTGCATTATGTAATTATTTTACCGTAATGTGACATATTGTATACACGCTATTAATCGAACTCTGATCAAAATCGTTTTCCGTTAGCAACGCTTAATCGTTGCGTACCTACTTCTCACCTACAACAGTGGCCCACCCACGTGTTAAGTATATCGGTTTTTTTTTTTTGTTTCTATATAGTTCGTGTTCATAAACGAACACTTTAATCGAAAATACATGTTGAATCTACACGTTGCCATAAGGGTGTCATCATTATCATTATACAGGGCGTTTCTTTTACCGTTGAGCACTCATTATTTCAAAAAAATATTTTTTTTTTTTTCAAAATTTAAGAAGCTTGTTTCTTAATGTCTCTAGGATGTTATATCATTATATGAACATTAGTTTTCGATCGATATCAACCCACATTCGAAATTCCATAAATAAACGGAAGATAAGTTTAAGTAAATATCAACACCAAAATGGAGTGAAACTAAAACATACTATTATATTTATGGAATTTGCATTATAGGTTGTTATTTTCAAAAGTGGGTTGTGGTTTTGTTTGTTCTTTTTTTTTTTTTTTTATGATTATTGTCAAAAAGAACCGTTTTGAAAAATGTTAACACATTTTGAAGTAATGCGAGTGTCGGCGATAAAAGAATCACCCTGTGTACAGTTTTATAGCGTCGTAAAAATTAAAACCCGAAATAGAACAGAGGATATAAAAAAAAAAAAAAATTATGTAGGTATACGATATACCTTTTTAGCGTCTCTTCGCGCCGCGAACATACTTTTCTTTTTTCGTTTCGTCAAATGTATACATAATGTATACCTATATCAGTAAGAGTTTCGATAAGACGCACTCGAAGCACGGTGATCAATAACTACCTATACAATATTAACTATAACCATAAGAGAAACGTAATTTGTACACATTAATTTAAAAACGTCGATTTCGTTTGTTTTTTTTCTTTTTTTTTTTTCTTCACGTTTACCTGTTGAAGGGTTTATAAAATATAATGCGTTTTATTGCGTTATATTGTACGCACGTAACCGGTGGCGAGGTCAACGGTTTGCACGTGGCCCGATTTTTTTTTTTTTCCCCCATACGCGCCTTATTCTTGTAATCGTATCGTTTTCTCGTGTAATGCGTGTGCGTTTGTGTGCTCTATTGACATCGTTAATGGTTCACCTGAACAAAGCCTGCGCTACGCGTTCGGGGCAGACAGGCTCCAGAAAAAGACGTTAAAAAAAAAAAAAAAAAAAAAATATTAAATAAATAAATAAATAAATAATAAAACAACAGTGGCGTCGCCCCGCCCGCGTTCGTGTTATTGTATACGGGCCAGCAGGTAGGCAGGTTTTGGCGTCTCGTCTGCGCATGAGCATTTTTTGTTTTTTTCTGTAGTTTTATTATTGGTTTTTTTTTTTTTTTCTTTTTCAGACATCGGTCGTAATAAAACATAATCGCTTATCTCTGTGCGACGCGCACCCTTTGTCTTATTAATCGCCGCCGCGGTAGATTGATGGAGCGACCAGACGCAAACGCCGTCGGCAGACGCGTTACGCACACGCGCATTCAAATGCTATGCTGATTTCGCGTATCGTAGAACGTCACCGTGTGTGTGTGACTGTGTGACAGCTGCGTCGGCCGCACAATATCGCAACGTCGTCGGTATTATAATAATAACAATAATAATAATAATAATAATAATTGTTATTATCGAAAAACAAACCGTGCCGACAATCGCGTCGCACACGACGAGTACTTCGTACCTACGTAGAGACGTTAAACGTATCCGGTTTGTATGCCGCCGCCGGGGTGAAATTGTCTAGAAAATTTTGCGTTCGTCCCCCGACGACGACGGGAGGTCCTCCGGCCGGCCGGCGAGGACGATCCGGAAACGCCGTACCGGTAAAAATCCGACGCACACGTCGAAATCGTGAGAGAAAAAAAAAATAAATATATCCGTCCGGGCTTTTCCGCTTAATGAGACGACACGAACGCCGGCTATTGATTTAAACGCGCGATTTATATTATGTAAATATACGACGCGACACCTTTTTTTTTTTTTTTTTTTTTTTCAAATACGATTGTTTGTTCGCCCGGGAAATTTGCATAACGGAACGATCAACGCGGTCTTTGCCGCCGCACGTCACGCTAGGGGTTGACCTCTCCCGGCAAGGGGACACGGAAAACAATAATAACCATAATGCTACCGCGGTTAAGGTATCGTGCGAACTTTTGACTTGTACGTCATTGGGTACCTACCGCGTAGCCGCGCGAGAAAACACGCGAAGATTATTGATTGTTTATACGATTGTGTATTGGCGGACGAGGGGTACCGACGTACACGCGCGCGGTACGGACGATAATATCATTTAAAAACGGCTCACAGGGATAATCCGTTGCCGAGTGCGTTTTCACGAACCGCAACCATGTCAACACCGCCGTAGACAACACGGTGTAGATTTTTTACACGTCTCTCTCTCTCTATCTGTTCCCGACGATATCGATCCTCGGATTAGCGTTTTACGCGTTGATATTTTTCAAAAAAAAAAAAAAACTTGAAAATTTAATCTACAATATGTTTTATAGTTTATTGATTATCGTCAATCGTTTCTTTGTACTAAACGCTAAAAAAAAAAAATAAAAAAAATAATAATAAATAAATAATAATAACGAAAATAATAATAAAAATAAAAAAAAACCATTGTACGGACGGTGTATCATGACGTCCCACCTGGTACTCGATACTACTCGTGTATGAGCAAATATTAATTTCACCGTACTACTATTACTACATGAGAGCGTAGGTAGGTAGACTGCGAAATATCGGAAAACGATCATTGTTGTTTCGCCGAAGACTCGCCCGTCGTTTCAATGGAAATTTAAACCCATGGTTCGAATATAAATTGTTAGGTACCTGCCTACCTTTGTCGTAAAATAAATACTATGTTAACACACTTGTTGCTCGCGAATAAACTGGTCATATTTCGATATCCGCTCGCGAACGGTCAAGTTTTGCTCAGTTTTCGTTTTCGATCGTACTGCGTGGTCTGTACCTGTGACCATACATCACGAACCGACGATTTTCTACAATGGGATTTTAATCGAATTTCATTTCCGTTTATTTGTTTCCGTTTCGCGGAATCGTTTAAGCTTTATTTTAACGATGTTTTCAAATTGTCTACTCCTACTGGCCCTACTGTTTGTACCTTAAACGAGTGTATCACACAAATCCAAATAAAAACCTCAAAATACTCGACAATTTCAAATATCCAGAATGGATTTTGAAAATGTAATAACATCCGAAAAAACCTATATTTCACAAGAAAGTGTAATTATTCCATGAGAAATTTCCGGTTTCTAAGAATATTTTTTATTGAATAACAAAAAAGGAAAAAAAAACCGACCGTTTCATATCGCCGATTAGACATTTCCAACCACCATCACTCCAAAAGTCGATAACCGTTGCTGAATTTCTGATGAAAAAATTGTTTACACCGTAAAAAAAAAAAAAAGGTTAGGCTGGGCAACCTTTTTTTGTAAAACAAAAAAAAAACAAAAAAAACGCACGCCATAATATACTTATACACACTGCAGGTCGGTACAAGCGATAACCTAATTCGAACTCTATTTTCTTTCTAAATTATAAATCATCGGATTCCGTTTGAAACATCGTTACGGGACGGCGGAGGGGACGGATGGGAGACTCGGAGCCCCACCCCCCCCCACACCCACCCCTCACCACCGCCGGTCAGTTTGAATTCGACAGTATCGCGAGGGTTTTCGCGCTATCAAAACGGGCCGTATAACCCGGTTATAATAATTACGACGACATTATTGCGCCGTGAACCGCGTTACACGAACGTACGTGCCCGCGGTTCGGTCGTTAACGTTTTGTAAATAACCGTCGCGGCACAAAACGCGCGGGTGCGATACGATATTTTCCCGCGGATTTTAATATTCGATACGAGTTTATAACGATTATACGGATTACGGACCCACAGCCCCTATACCCCTGCCCCGCGGTGACGCGCGCTCGAATTTATGCGTTTCGGGCCGTATCGCGACGCGGGCCACGGCAAAATATGACGCGCCGCAAGTGTGCCGTCGACCCGCGTCCGCCAATCGTCGTTATTCGTCATTATTAACGTCGTTTTTTTGTTCGTTTTATTATTGCGAAACAACGCGTAATCGGCGGACACACAGAGACGGAAATCCGATTATAATATTTATTTATTTTTTTTTTTTTTTTAATGATCGGTCGAGCTTTTATTTCCCGTAACATATTATATACTGTTATAAACTCGTACACCGGACTCGGCGATAATAATATTATAACGATCAAACGCGCGTACGGCGGCGCTACAAACGGACATGCGCACGCAGTATAAATAATCCGGGATTTAAAAATATTGTAATGCGATGAAAACAACCGCCGTACCGGCGGACGATTTACGAATATCGTGTGTTAAAAACTCACCGAAAGGCCGGTTACGCGAAATAGCCGTAATGTTATGCGCGGAACAAAAAACAAACAAAAAATTCCTTTTTTTTTTTTTTCGCGCAAGTACGTACGCACAATAATAATTGTTCGTAAACCGCAATTCGTAACTCATACGCATACGTATTGTTTTCACGGCCACGGCCCGCGACACCGTCAATTACCTCGTCCTTAGCCGAGTTAATAAATTTAAACGAAACAGAAGATTACTGTCGTTATTATCTATACTTACGGATATCAACGAAATTGACGATATAGTAATGGTTTGTCTAAAAACGGCCAAAACGATTTGGCGAAACGCGTTCGCCTATTCCGTATATTCATACGCATTATACACCGACCCGTTAAACCCAAGGCGAAACGTTTATTGCGTAGAAATTATGCGACAAGTCCGAAATTATAGGTGCGCACTTAAAATAATTATTTTAATATGTATTGCCCGCAATCGACGTGTTATGTATCGTGAAAAAAAAAAAACGAAAAATCCAAACTTGGCGTTACAAAAAAGAAAAAAAAAATCTAATATTACAATATTATACAGCAGTTTAGAAAAATAAAATAAACAAATGTTCAAATCGATATTACGGAAAACGACTACGCTTATGACTTAGACCCGAGTATTATAATATTTACATATGCCGTATAGAATACACAATACGATACCTATTATTCGTATTCAATTTCTTATTACGATTCGTCATAATTGGTAAGGACTACGTGTGGGCAACGTAACAATCGATCGAATATTATGTGTAATTTTACGTTTAATCATTAAAAAAATATTCGGGTTATGGACTTTATTAAAAAATCAAATGTTCATCAAGGAAAAAAGACAACATTCACTATGCGATTTCGGTTTTATTTTTTCGATAATATACAAATACAAAAACCGTTATACTTGATACGTCGGAGCAGATTTCCGGTAGAATTTTCGTACGCAGTAAAAAAAATAACGGACATGCTTCGCATGTAGGTGCAGCCACTGTTGTATTGGTGGGAAATCGGGAAAGTAGGATAAAAACGCGAATTTAATGTATATCTGTAAGCAACGATATACCGACGAAAAAACGATTTTGAGCGGAGTTCAGTTCATAGTGTTTCTCTGTCAACAATGTATATTATTATGACATGTTATGATAAAATGATTACGACAATGTGCGTTTCCATTACAACAGTAATTGTTTAAAAAAAAATTTAATAAGTAACAACTTAATATTAACAAAAAATAAAAAATAAAAACCGTTACCAATGACAACCGTTTCTTTTTAATCTTTCAATCTTTCTTAACATAAAGAATCAGGTTTTGCTCATTATCTCGAATATTAATGAGAATATCAAAAAATGACCTCTTTGAAGTACCACTAAGAGAACATTTACTTTCAGAAAAAGTGCTATACTTGATAATCGGGGTAAGCTTTCTGGTAGAAAAAGTGTTCACGTAAAAAAAAAAAAAAAAATAATAAACATCACTGTAAAACCAATACGTTACTCGCTCCACTCAGAATCTAAAATGATTATTAGAGAAACCTACGTGGTCAGAAGAGATATCTATACTTTTTAACTCCTTGTACTACGCTAACGTTCTAAGGTTTTAAGAAAATTTCTCGATTTGTACCTTTAAATGAAGGCTAATGTTTCTAAAATTTGAAATATCGCTCTTTAAAATAATATTCAAATAACAGTATTTGCGATAAATTTAAAGATTCGTATAAAATTATAATAATTCTATACAATTATACGGTTCACAATATGAATTTGCTCCTAACGCCCCACAGGACTAATGATGTTCAATTGAACATAATATTATAGTACCATCAATTACTTAATCGATATTTAATAATATTACACAAAATTAAACTACGGAAGTGTATAATTATTAATTTTATTATACCAACGGTATTCGATAGTAATTAACTTATTATTATTATTATTATTAT
>CABPRJ010001429.1:2443575-2564888 GCA_902439185.1 Cinara cedri
ATTTTTAAAAAAAAAAAAAAAAAAAAAAAATTGACAGAAAAAATCGATTCTCTTTCAAAAACTATCCTTCAGTACGCCACTACCGCCATTTAATCTGAACGTACGGTAATACTATTAAACAAAACCATTTTTTTTTTCCATTATTATATTCGCAACTGATTACATAATGTCACGTTTATACAAATAACGGTATTAAAACGATTTTGTCCAGAAAGTATGCAAGTATACATATTGTGCATCGCCAATACGCACTGCCTACTGGTTAAAACAACAATGCAAGGGGCATTTTTTTTTGTTTTTTTTTTTTTTTTTAATTTTTTTGTGCAATCTCAGTTCTCGCAACATTTAACTGCGTGCCGGCGCAGTCGATTATTATTTATTGTCGTTGTACACAAATATTGCAGTATTATAGTACTCGACGAAATATACGAGCGTACTGTAGCTATAATATTATTATTATACGAAATCCCTCTCTTTTTCTCTCTCTCTCTCTATTTTTTATATATATATATACACGATATGCGTGTATATTATGTATAGGGTGAAAATGAATTCGGAAAACGATATGTCCCGCATATTAAAGTGTATACTACAACACACACACGCTCGAGAGGCAGGAAGGAATTCCCGGTGTCCGGGCTGTTGCTCGTAAAAACCAACGACTCCCGGACGCGCGGCGCTCGGATCCGCTCGTAATTCCGTTTCGACGCCCCCGTCTCTGATTGCCCCGACTTCGAACGACGGACATTATTGTATATATCGCACGATATCCAGTGTGCGTGCGCGACGCGAAATCGGTAAAGGGACAGCGTTATGATGACTAAGCTGGACTGCTGCCGGGGAGCAGTCCGAAACGGCATTCAACCCCGGTAATGACGGGGCCATAGAGCGGTCCGCGTACAGCTTTTGCGCGCCAACAGATAGCTGCAGAACGGCCCTGAAAACAATTTTCGGTCCGTCCGGTGACGCTCGGCGTCTGACCGTTTTCCGCAAGGATAATCGAATTTCCGCGCTCGCGCCATACCGGATTGAAACGACGCAAAATCCGATACGTCGTGTTGTCACTGTACCGTCGGAATCGTCGTCGTCGGAAAATCGTAAATATCACGGCAAAAAAAAAAACACGCTTAATCGAACCGCTGTATTTACGGTCCGTGTCTGAAATGCTAAAAACATCAATACACCGGACATTTTAATGTCACGGGCTTGTATGCACTCGGGACTTGGCCTCAGACGTCGGATGATTAGAAAGGAAAAAAAAAAACCTTTTAACGCTATAGTTCGCCAGAAATCCAATTAACATCCCTGAAATTCCTTGGCGAAGTACATGTACGTATTATCGTATTCCCCGTCCTTAAATACCGCGGCCAAGTATCGATTGCATAGACAATATACTGCAAATTATCAATAATTTATTTTTAAGACTTTCCGTATAAAATAATATTCTTTTCCGAGTGTTTTTACGCATATTAAAAAAAAATATATGGTAAAAAATAATAATATACAAGTACACAATGCACATGATAGATTTTATACTGTACGTCATAATATGACGTATATTATTACGAATATTATATTAGTATTATTATTTAATTATATTAACATTTGGTGTTATTATTATTACGAATATTATAGTGTGTTTTTAAAATTATTATGATTTGTCGTTCAATAATTTACAATAAAAAGCGATCAATGTGCATCAAATCAATCAATGCATTTCAAAAGACACTCTTTATCTCGGAAAGTAATCACTTTTTTCGGAATTTTTTTTTTTTGGACAATTTAAAAACAAGTATGTCTAAAACGATACGTTACCCTTATTTTTTGTCACGTTTATGTTGGTGGATGAAACCATCACTACCACATAACCATAATACTTTCGAAGATAACTTGAGTGCCTTACGTTGTATTGATCGATTGTATTATTATTGAAATGACGGTTTCAACAATTTTCAACAGTTTTCAATACATTCAGTTTTAAATTAGGCAATTTTTCAGCTTTCAATACTAATTCCGTACTGACGGCAATGTCCTGTTGCGTTCCCAAAGTCTCTATGTTCACGTACCTCAGGATTGTCGATAAAACCATTTTCATCTGGTATATCGCGAATTTTTGGCCTACAACATAATATTATGTAGATAAATTAGGACTAAAAACATTTACAAAATAAATCATACAACGAAATAAGTAAACATTAGTGTAAGTATAGTTATTTAAAAAGTTAGGCGAGTAAATAGAAATAATCTACTAGATTTAGTCGATTTAAACTATAAGAACAATTTACAAATTAACAAAAAAAAAAAAGTCATTGATTTAACTCTTCAAGTTAAATGATCAGATGTAAATGATAAATGATTTGTCATTCACGCATATTATTTAGGTAATATATTGTATACCTATGCAATTTCTTGGTCCAGCGCTAAACGGTAGATACGCGAATGGGTGACGTTCAGCGCATTGTTCCGGTAAAAACCTGTCGGGGTTAAACACTTCCGGTTCGGGGTACGTGTTTTCGTCACGATGTAATATGTGTGGACTGACGACCACTACTGTTTTCGGTGGTATCGTGTACTTATCTAAAAAAAAAAAATGTCAACCACATTCGCGGTCATGCAAATAAAAATATAAAAATGGTTTTATAGTTTTATTATTATACTCGTGGTGTATTATAATACAATACTAATTGGAATGTTATTCAATAAGAATGTATGCCAGACTGAATTCATTCAGACCAAAAAAATATATACATTTTTATGAATAAAAATGAAATGAATTCACATTTTTGGAAAAATCTGACATAACGTCTTTTTAGCACACGATGATACGCACTGAGGTAGAGTGGTTCTTTAAGCATTCGCATAATACCCGACACACTCGGGTAAAGTCTCATCGTCTCTTTTATAACCCGGTCCAACGTCACCATCGCTTTAAGGTCTTCCATTGTTGCGTGCCGGTCGCTGTCGCCGAATATTCCATAAAGCTCGTCTCTGACCGAATCCTGTTGAAAACAAAAAAACCATTGCGGTACAAATCGAGTACCGTAAACGAGTAGGTTAACTTAAACGAATAAAGAACAGGCTATTCAACTTTTTTACATAAAAAAAGTAACATTACTTATTATATCTCATACATAAATACGTTATTACATAACGTAGATTTTATATTTATGGCTGCGTTATTTAAATTTCTAAGCAAGTGTATATTTAACTACAACAGTAAACGAAAAATAAAATAAAATTGAACATTTAAAATACACATACTTGCATACTTCGATTCAGTCCCAAATGAACTATGGCCATGGTCATGGCGATCGAAGAAGTGTCATGTCCTTCAAAAAGAAACGTATCCACTTCTTCACGTATATCTTTGTCAGTCATTATGTCGGGATTTTCATTGGAAGTTTCGATCAAAAGATCCAAAAAGGAATACACTCGTTTCTTAACTAAATATTAAAATAAAATCACAATTAAAATATAATATAGGTACGAATTACAAAATTGTCGTCATCTCATTATTTATTTATATTGATTGACTAGCCATTTGTTGGACTTGTTTTATGTTCACCATTCTTTAAGATATCTCGCCTTTCCTTTATAACCTGATAATATCATAAATACAACTGAATTATTAATGTGTCTAACAGGCATAGGTATTTCGATGAACACGTGATGTGACTGTATAGTTACATTTTCAGTGAAACCGTGTAATAGTTTAAGCGATTTACGAAATTTTCTACCGAGATTAGTAAAATTGAAGATGGTTTCGTTCCAATACCAGAACGTGAAAATTCGTTGAATGCATACATTGCTGGCACTAGACAAATTATAATATGGTACAAATTAGAATTAAAGTTGTCTATATTAGGTACGTTATGGCGAATTTAAATTAATACGAAACATGTTTACTTACTTTTTGATCGCTTTGACGTAATCGACCGATTTGTGCTCTTGAGATCGTAAATTTACACCCATAATTGTTTCTGTAAACAATTTAAAAAAAAAAAAAAAACATTTAATTAAAAAAAAAAAAAAAGATCGACAAAATAAATAATAAGTAGGTACCGCACACAATATCCAGCGCGCAGAGCGACACATAAGATTCTACGTCTCGGACGATCCCGTCGTTTAAAGCGGACGCTTTGACCAAGTTTTTGACCAACTGTAGGGAGTGTTTGTTGAGCGCCGGCACGTACGACTCCAATATTTTAAAATGAAACGTGTTGGTCAACAATTTTCTCCGGGAATGCCATTTTTCATCTGCGAAACGGTTTCGATAGATTTACACATCGTTATTAATGTCATATACTGTATTGCAGGTATTGTTATTATGGTTATGAAGTAGACATGATACCATATAGGAAAAATACTCATAATAATAGAGTATGGAAGAGATGGTTAAATTTAATATAGAAAAAGATCTTAAACTCTAAGAATGCAAAAACGGAAGGCAGTACATAAAATACATTTCACGGCAGTCGGTAAACAATTTAGTGGGACATTGTGACAATACAAAGGCCGTAAGGAAATTTGGTATAAATGTCACTGAATACGGGATGACAGTGAAGAAGAAGATTATTGTCATTATTGTACCGGTGCTGGTCAAAAGTCCTGTGTTCAACCACGGTTCGAGCATTTTATAATCCGGGCCTTTTGTTATATGTTTTATGTCCGACAACAGAATCTACAAAACATTATTCAAATTATTGGTATAAATGCATTTTTCTCGTTTTGATAATATACAACAGGATATACCTTTATGTCGTCTGGATTGTTCATAATGACATAATGATGTGCCAAACCTTCAAAGTGGACCAACGACCCATAATTTTTGAGGTAGCCGTAAAATATAGGTAAAATATCTGAAAATAAATTGCAGACCAAATATAATAATATTATAATATTGCATTGATTTAATTTGGTGAAATAATTTTTGTTTTAAGTCTATTCGATTCTGAATGCTATTGGGAGCACGACAGTTTCGCTAAATATAGCAAACATGTGTTTTCATGGGCAATAGCCAGTTAGATAAACAGAAACGATAAACGTTACTATGATACCCTCTTAAAGACTTTATTACAGGATCCTCAGTGAGTTAAAAGTGATAGTTATGAAAAATACGGACCATTTTGTGTGTACGAGATTCAAATCAGACGTAATTATAATTATTACGTCTTATAATGATTAACTGCTGTTCAACAGATTTTGAATGGGTTTTTTTTGATAAAAGCTACAAAATAGATAAAAAAATAAAATGTGCCAACCGACGTGTAATCGAAAATTAAATCCAAATTTTGCGTTCACAATATAACCGTGGTGAACACATAGGTACCTCTTATACGTATGTAAATAATAATAGCTAAAACGTCGGTAGGTTCCTGTAGTACATATTCAAATAATTATCAACAAATAATCGATTAACCAAAATATAGTACTAAAAGAGCTGCGTGTACTTACCCCGTGCATTGATATTGGTTAGGTTCACGATTAATTTCAAACGGGCCCAATGAGTTTTCGTCAGTGACGGTAAAGATACGATTTGCCGTCGATATTCCGCCGAAGACTTGTTGACGTCCCAGAAGTATAATCCGAAAACCATTAGTAAGAGAAATGCCGTCCACGTATTGATGTCCGTGACCAACGATATTAGAGTTTCGAACGTGATCATTTTTGTCTATGTTAATTTAGGAAATAGGTACTCACGCGATTTATATTTCAGTGCAAGTGCTGCAGCGACTGCGAATACGAAATAATTTAACGTTGTATTATATACTAATTGTACAATACGTTTGTTATTACACAAAATTATTCAATCAATAATCGTTTATCTTGGGTCATTTAGGGCGTGTTCTCATTTCTATTCGAAAATATTCTTGTTATCAACTGCAGCCCGAGGGCGTGTAACCAAAGCCTCTATAGCTCCGTCTCTAAATACGCTGCTGTCATTAAATAGTTTGAGTACATTCACAATTTTAAGTTTTGATAACGCGCAGCCCGCAACACTGAAAATTAAATTGATATTGAATTACGAAATATGCAAACAATAGCAGAAAATAATAAACTATATTATAGTCGGCCTTTGTTCGATAACCGACCTACCATTAACGCATCATTATCGATGAAATAATATAATAATATGTTATTATAAATAATCGGAAAAAATCGTACATTCAGGGCCGGCATTATGGGGAGGGGGGGGGAGAGTCGCATTGAGCAGTGGGCACAATCGGGTCTCGCGCTTTTATTTTAGATTCTGAACATAGCATTGGTTTTATAAATGATGAGTACTTATGTTCAGTCTGTATACGACTTTTCTATCAAGCTCCAATCATAAAACAACAAGCGACTGTTTTTGTTGAATTTTGGATTTAGTTTGTGCATTGAAGAAGTAATTTTTTCGATTTTCTTAGCAGTTTACATAATAAGTGGAAAACATTACAAAACCGAGAGAAAACGTATAGGTAGGAAACACTAACAAATTTATGGCGTACATGATATCATTGTTTTAAAATTATACTATTTAAATTTTCTACCAGAAGTCTTGTTCCAAATTTTAAGAGTAACTAATTAGAATCAGCTTTATTTTTTTGAATTAATTATATAGTACGAAGTCGCAGAAGTCGCATCATTCAATATTCGGGAAAATGTAAATCGTAAATGATCATACAGTGAATCACCGAAAATTACGGATAATAAAAAATAATGTTCGCATACACTGTATCCATAATATATTGTTGTGCTTGTTCAACTAATTTTATATTCTTACTCGTTTCCAGAACATTATATGGTTTTTAATCACCACTATAGATTATCTATAACCACACAGTTGTTTTATTTATTAATACTTTATGTATTTACACATGGCTGAATTATACGAATATTATAATTTTGTTTACTATACGTTTTTTTGTACAAGTATTTTTAAAAAATAGATAAAAAAAAAGCTGTAACTGCTGATATTACTTTTTTAGAAGGACAGTTGAAAGGTAGTTTATATAGAGTAATTGAATGTATATTTGTACGAAACGATAAATCATTGCTAAGGAAAACGATTCTAAGTGGAGCAGTACCTTGGGGGGGGGAACGGAGTCATCCCTCCCCCAAACACCGTAGTCGAGTTGTATATTTTGGTTCACAATGTCTTTTAATTTACTATTTTCAGAACAATAATTGCACTTTTCCCCCCCCCCTTTCAAAATTATGTTCTATATCCACCTCTGGAGCCCTTAGTTGCTAAGATAACTCAGAAATCAACAAAACTTATACCGAAAACCGCTACTTTTTTCCGTTAATTAAGAAAAGTACAAGGAAAATAAAATATGCCAACCAGATCAATAATTATTCTACAAGAAAGTTACTATAATATTTTCGATTGGAGCAAGATTTCTGGTAAAAAAAAAAAAAACCGTTTTAAGACACACAAATAACAAATCATGTAGTAAATAATTTAATAATAAAAAATTAATTAATTTTATTTCTCTTTCGATCGTGTAAGTTTAATAATAAAAAAAAGGCCGGATATACTTCGCACCATCATGGTTGTAAGTGGGAAACTACAAGTTTTCAATATATAGAATATTGGGTAGGTAATTAAATGTTTGTACTGAAAGCAACGATAACTCATTGCAGTCAAAAAACGATTATGAGTGGATTTGTATATTAGTTAAGGTACACCTACGAAGCGAATTATTTGGAACATTTTTACTTGTCCTAAAAGTGTTTTCCGAGGACAAAATCTTACTGTTGAACAATTCAAAAGTGTTTTGATTATCAATTGAATGTTCGATATTATAAAAAAAATATTATAGTCAAATTAATTGAAAAACGTTGAAGATTCGCCTAAACGCGGTCGAAAAAAATATTCGCATCCGCTTGTGTAACCGGTAAAAGATATTGCGCAATGACTCGCTAAGCAGGTTTCACTGTATTAAAAAAAAAAAATTGAATAAGAGCGAGAGAGTTTACTTTTCGCATTTCACGATAGTTAAAATAATAAAAAGTGATGTCGTCTATACGGTTTACTATGAGTCATTGTTAATTTCGACGAATCGGCCGGAACCATTTCCAGTTTCGACCTTGACCGAAATCGCATTGCTGTTTTCCATACGTTAGTTGTTTTTTTTGAAAATATTTTTATTGTGCAGTTATAATAATATTATATGCCGGGAGAATTCTTTCTTTTTTTTTTTTTTAATTTTTTTTTTTTGTCGATAACAAAAATATGACGCGCCCGATTATAATATAACGGTACAAGAAATTACGTGTCTGGATTTTGCCTAACGGCGTAACGTCTCGGCGGCTGCGTTCGGAAAGACTGCGAGTTTGGTGGCCTATCCGGCACGTCTAATAATTCGAACGGTCGACGGAGCATAATGGATTTTTCCTTTTCCTTTTTTTTATTCTTTCTAAATCGACGTTCTAGTTAATACGCGGGTTAGAACCGTGAATACCTGTCGCCGAAAACACGGTTCATCTCGATATTTTCGCACGTATATGTGCGGTTTTTTCACTTACCCGACAGGTTAATTTTATTAGTGCCGCGGTGATATTGACCTCGATACCTACCTACGTACCGGGGTCTACGACACGACGTGCGATAGGAAGTTTTGACAGACGTCTCGTAATAATAATATTATAATATTATTTATTTATTTTTATCGTTATGGTATCGTTTGAGCTTTCACCTTTAATCTTTTTTTTCAGATATTTTATGCTTGAAAGAAGTATCCATTTTGAATTTTTAAACAGCATATCAATTACGGATTCAAATGGAAACTATTTTCTCGAAATGTTAATAGGTACGTTTAACACTAAAATCTACCACTAAATTTACCATTTATGAATTATAACGGATTAAAGTTTACACCAGAGGACAGATTTAATAATTCGTCATTTCAAAATAGATACGCGTTTTATCCTAAATAACGACATAAACTTTAAACTTGCTATTTAAAAATTCAAATTGGATACTTACGCATTTTGAGTATAAAGCGTAGGAGTAAAAAATTGAAAATTGGATTAATATAAAGCTTAAACGATTCCATTAATCACTAAAATAGTCACAAAAAATCATTTTGTGCAAATAACTCAACAATTTCGAAAAAAGACTTAACTCGACCCTATTTATTAGTTACATAATTTATGTATACTTTTTACTACTTACTTGACGAGGACTTGAGTGAATCCTCCATGGCTTCGCAGAATTTCGGGGGGGAGTGGGAAATCCCTTCGATTAGCGTTGAAGTAAATTTAGTCTATCGGTTTAGCAGTTTGATTATTTTATCGTGAATCGGAATCAACTGATCGTCAAGACGATTTTGGGTGTATTTAATTTCGGTTTTAAATAAACTAGGTAATATTTCCAAACAAATTTACCAAAATCGAATTCACTCGAAAAAACGTCTATAATGATAATCGCCGGAACGTGACAAAAGAATAATATTATCTCTACAAATAATGTTACGATTGTTGTGTTAGCATAATATTATAGTACAATAGTACATTCTTGAAATGCTATCGTAGTTTATTATTATTTTTTTTATTAAAAAAAAAAAATAATAGTATCAAACTATAATTTAGTGAACATTGTATGTGTTGATAATTCGAAGAGAGAAAAAAAAAACTTAGGTAAAACGGCTAAACACGACGGTGTTATTATAATTTTATTTTTTTCAACGAAGTCATTAAAACCCGTATAATATATTGTAATAAAATGATTTGTGATAACAAAAAAAAAAAAAAAAAATGAACGAGATTAAACGAAAAAAAAGGAAGTTTTTAATTATTATGTATTCGTTCGGGCTGTTTGAAATAACGCGTGAACAATTTGTCTAGCGTTATCGATTCCGTTAATTAGAATATAATAATATAATTTATTTCTGTATTACGATTTCCGTGGATTGATGTGTGACATTTGCTTTTCAAACGATTACCTATATTACAGAACCGTTTCATAGATAAGCGTTTAGACGTTTTCCAATACAGAATCTCGTTTAAAAACGATAAAGAAAAAAATAATAATAATAATCTTTTTATCATAACAGTCGTTTTAATTGTTCGGATTACGAAAAATATGTTGCTTAAGTAGCGTGTGTAACGATTTTTTCCCTCCTTCTATTTTAGTACCAATTATATCGTGTATGATTGACACGCAGAACGAGTTTTTTTTAATAATAATAATCAGACGACTGAATTAACATTTTGTATTATCGATAGGTACGCGTGTATTTCTTTCTGATACGACGAAATTAAATACCAAAATAAACGATATTGTAATCTCCTTAGTCCAAAGATGGATAAAAAAAAAAAAAAAATGTAGATATAGTTAATGCATTATGTTATACAATCAACAAACATTTTCAACCGAAACGAATCGACGGTGACAGTGTCCGAGTAACGTCGAAAATGACTATTAACTACTTATTGAATGCATAATTTTTTTTTTTTTTTTTAGTCAAAATGCGTCAATAATTAAAATAATACGGTTTTTAAATAGGTATGAATTTTAATTGGCATATTATAACCGTATATTATATAGGTTCCATCATCGTTGTTATTTGTATTATTATTATTATTATTATTTTTTTTTTTTGTTAACGGTGACAAATACAGACTATAATAACGTAGGTTTCTGATTCAATACGAATTTCGTTCACACGTCATTATTAATTTTCAGTTGAAATCGTGTACATCCGGACGTACTATAAAACGAGATATTTATTGTAATTTTTTTTTTAATTCCTATTATTTGACGATAACGATATTTCGAATACCCGTATGGTCGTGTCCAGCGCCGCAAACAGGAGGGGTTATAATCCCCACACCTCCGAAACTTGAAATATTTTTTACTAATTACTACTATCTCATGTACATATAATTTATATTGCAATATCCTTGTTATTTTCAATACGTGTACGTCGTGCACTTTACTTCGGTACGCCCGAAAAGGTGTAACGTAGAAGTTTGCTTGAAATTCATAACCCCCCCCCCCCCCCCACCTCAAGGGCGCCCGCATGGCTCCATGCTATTTTAGTTGATATTAAATATTAATTGTTTTATTACTTGCATGGCTCAAGTATTTAAGCCGTGACTTATGCTTTTGACTTTGCCCGGGGGGTGGTGGTGCCCGGTTTACACTTCTGCGACGGATTTTGATCGTACGGCCAAAAATCGCGATTTTTTTCCTTGCAATTTTCGATGCTGCACGTATGTAGGTAATAGACACACGATGAAAATAATAGACTATGTATGTAACGTGTTTTGAATAATAATTGGAACATCGCTGTAATTGCTGTGTGTGTTTTTGTGTGTGTGTGTGTGCGTGTGTGCGTGTGTGCGTGTGTGTGCGTGTGACGCGGGTGATGCGTACGTGCGCGTGTGCATGGCTGTGTCGAATACTCTCCGATAATCGTCTGCGCGATGTCCTCGGACAAAATATTATTTTCGTTAATATAAAACACCAGCGACGTTTGTCGAATAACAAATATTATGATAATGGCGGTCGGTTATTATTGTGAATTTGTTTTCGAACATTGTCATCTCGCACAAGATTACCTGCTCGGCGAACAGGTAGAGCCAACAGGTACCGACCTGTTGTCGATTGGTAGCTGCGTGACTGTACTGGGATGTACGTGTACGCAGTGGGACCCGTTTCTCCGACCGCTGTTATTGTTATTATTTTGTACGCTGACCGATCGTGTTTTTCCTTTTTTCCTCTTCAACTTGTTATAATATTGTACCCGTACCCATTATACAAGGTCAAACCGTATCGGGCATTTTCAAGAAAGAATTCGGCGAAAAAAATATAATTGTCCCCTTATCGCCCCTTATCAGCTTTGTCGTAACACATTATATTCTCATCGCGCCCCTTTTTCGTACATCCGAATTCTCTTCGAGACCACCGTTCCAATAATAATATCCCGTTCACTGGTATTAATTTTCGGCAATAGTCGCGTCGTATTCGATTTTGGTGTTTCGTTGGCGAAAACCTCTGGAATGCACTTTTTAATTTTTAACGACTTTCCGGCGGCACAGACGACGGGGAATCGAACGAGAAAAGTCTATCAAAATCGCGCGGTCGACGAGTTCTCGAGATTTTCGCTAAAACATAATTATATACGAACAAACTTTCCTTTCGATAATATAGTAAATAATAGGTATTTGTATTTATTTATTATTATTATTATTTTTTATAACATTTTTTCTTTTTAAATATTGAAGTTTTTCCTCGTCGTACACGTTTGTTTGGCACACTGTGTGTGGCCAATTATTTGTAATGCGGTCCGTATACCGACGACCGTATAATGTACGGAGAAACGGAAATTTCGAGAGAAACCGTATTCACAATATTAGACGCACTTACGGACCGGGGAGGGGGAGGCCTCTGTATATAAACAGAAGGGCGAACCTGCAAAGGTCAAGTTCGACGCGAATATTGTTGTATTATGTAATTTCACCTGTCGCGTGTTCGAAAAAATGCGTAACGCGACACGCAACGCCTCTCATCGGAAAGACATTTACCACGCGATACCTATTGCTTTTTATTTCCCCACCCGCCGAATCGTTTTTCAACGAAAAATCGTTAAAACGGCGTAACGGGTGTACGAGTAGGTGGATATGTGTGTGTATAAATATAAAATATAAGCTCGTGTAATAATATAATATAATATAGATTATAGAGACGGTTTAGAATTACTCGGCATGCATTTAAATTATAGGGGAGTGGGGAGGGAAACGATTGTATTGTATGGTATATTGGTCGTTAAAATATATGTACTTACAGAAATAAAAAAAAATCATATATACGTTAATAATAATACAATTAATAAGATAAAACGTTTGAATTTATTTGTTTTTGATGAATTTTATATAAAGGGGCTACTTATACTTTTTTGGTAAAAAACCGAAAACGACATACTGCCTCCGAAAAAGCCTTCATCTCTCTATTATAAAGAACATAATACTCTTTAGATTATATTTGGTAACTAAATGTAGTTTTTAAACTATAATATACACGTATTATGAAATAATTGATGGTTAAACGATCGTAAAAAACGATCCAATTTCCATCATCTTTTGGAAATATCACGTCTATTACATCCTTCGGGATTGACTCTGACGTGCCTATACCTAACATAGTTTAATACATTTAATATTGCCAAGCAAATGTTTTAAACATTAACAGAAGAAAAAAAAAAAAAAGGCCTAAGGGTCAGACGCATCTCACTCGCACATTCTATAATTACGTCATAATACACTACGTTTTCGATGTGAATGTACCTAATGGCGGCGTGGAACGTTTCAATTTTCATATATCGTTGATGACCTTTTTTCTTTGTTCTTCTTTGACGCATAGATATAACGACAGTATCGGATTAATCCTACACACAAACGCGACCGTATGTTATATACCGCACGAAACTGTTTTTTTTTTTTTTTTTTTTTTTTTATCGCCCGAAACCGCGTGTACTTCGAATATAATGATAATAATAATTATTGTTATTATTATTTATTCGCGTTCCGCGCCGGCCGCAGAACGTCGCGATTAACGCGCGCGATATCGATTATTCGCGATTATCGAATTACCGATTCCGTTATAGGTATAATTACGATATATACATATACATATTTATTTTTTTTCTCTCGTAAAAATATCTCACCCGCGCAAGCGCGTACGCATAAACACTACATTACGGCGCATTGCGATCCGCCCGAAACGGCGTGCGCGCCGTAATAACCGCACAACACCGTATTACAATTACGGGCCACAATAAAGTTCCGGTAAGGTCACGTTGTTGATCGCGTATACGGAATTTGACGTGGCGCCCGACTGTTTCCGAACGTTTCGTCTCGACCCCGCTCGCGTTACGGCCGCGGTAAATATTGGCGGTCACGACGCGTCGACGGTAATCAAACGACGCGCGCGTCACAACGTCACCACACGGCGTTGCGTTTGCCGCGCAGACGTCGCGCGGTCAACACACCGGACCACTCGCACGCGATTATAAATTATTATTCCGGATTTTCAACCGTACGGTAATGACGGACAATATTCGAAATCCGGTCTCGTTTTAGCAACTCAATTGCGCCCGCCCGTCCGAGCATTTCGCGGGCAAACGCGTCGCGCCGCGATTCTCGTCGGCGTTCCTCTCGTACGGGCGAAACGCGCGCGGTCTCGCAGACGTCCGGTTAAAATGCGCGCGGCGACGTTGCGCGTGCCACGACCAGCGGCAAGCAGAGAGATTCAAAACGAAAGTGCGGCGAATCGGGCTTTTGCCTACGTTCCGTCTAGAGCCGGTCCTGCGCGCAGGAACTACACGGAAAACGTTTTCCGATGTGTTATTATTTTTATTTTTTCGTTCCCGGACGGTTTTCCGTAAAACTGCGCGTGATATTAAACATTCAGGCCCCGGCCACCGCGAATGCGGACGCGCGGGCTTCTGTGTAAATATTCCGTATTATCGATTCCCGGGTCACCTTGGATACGACGTACCGGCGCGGAACAAAACACCGCTGCGGATATTGTTCCGCTCAGAATAGGTTTTCGATCGTCGCTTTCGGCGTACACGCATTCAATTAGCCCGCATCACACGCGTATCCTCGCGGTTCGAACTTTATGCCCGCGCGACGCCGTCACGTCGGGGGTTCGTTTTCCGGCCAGCCCGATAAAATTCAAATCGCAAAACGCAATGACGACATAACCGTTCACGCGTGGCCACATCGCGTTCGCAAAACGAACCGACGAGTCTCTCGGATTGATTTCGGCCGCGTTTTGTTGCCCGGCACACAATAACGATATTATAACGGAATCCGTGTCAGTGGGTATACAGCTCTATGAGTATAGTGCGACGTACGCAATATCCACCGTGAAACGATTCCGACGAAAACGAAAAAAATATATTTTACGCGCGCCGCGTGATGATGCAACAGACGGAAATATTGCGGCGAGAGAGAACATCGTGTGCACGATGATGCGACGCACGGGTACGTACGTACGTCTAGAGGACAGGCCGCGGCGTCACGAATTTCCCCCGCGGACGCGACACGTATTATAATTTATTGTTATATTGACTGTGACGTGGTTTTTTTTTCGGGTTTTCGTCCGCGAACGAATTTTCTACCGGAAACGTAGCTCCGGTATTCGAACGGAAAAGAAAAACCGTATTTCGCACTTACGGGCGGTTATGTTTTGCGATCTTTCTCGCGTGTATACTAAAACGATCGGCTAAAACCGGAGAAAACGGGCCGGTAACCGTTTTGTTGTTTTCGATTTTTTCGGTTTTTGTCTGTTTACGTTGTAATTAATAGTTAAACGCGGAGAACGGACATTTTTTGCGGAACACTCGAATATTGACCCATTTCAAAACGGCGGTATAGAATAACGTTCAACACACTCCGATATCCGAGCTATTTCTAGACATATTAGACAATTTCTAGATTTTTGTTTTATGCGGAGAAAATCGTTTTTTCATCTTACAAAAACGTTCGCAAAAAAATTTAACGCGAGGACGTAAAAACAAAAAGTCGAGCGTAATGTACCAGTTTTTTTGTTTTTGTTTTTCAATTATCGTTCAAAGCGTTAAAGTTGAAATTTCGACGAAAATCGTACTTAGTTAGCAACGGCTCTGTCGTTGAGTCGCTGAATTCAATTTAATAAACTCATCGTCTACTGGACTTCCTATGGGTTTTTTTTTTTTTTTTGTTATTTTCGCGCGCGGAGTTTATAGCAGACGGATCGCCGACGGTTACGGACGAATTATAATATTATTATTATGTCGAAAAAAAAAGAGAGAGAGAGAGAGAGTGAGAGAGAGCGAGCAGTAAAAAAAAAAAAACATTACCGAACTCGTATGACTAATCGCTCGCCGCCGCCGGTCAGCGTTTCCCTTGCTCCTCGAGGTACCTACCTACATATAGGTATACGTGTTATACGTATAATATCATTACGTATAGGTATACGTAATACGCGTGAATTTTATGAAAACATATCCAGCGCGTTTTTTTTTTTTTCTCGTTAGCCTTTCGATTTTTCGGTTTCCACTCGTAGCACACTGTTCCCTCCGCACACACTCGTGTACATTATATTATTATCCGTGTGTCGGGACGGGCGGTAGGAGCCGCGGGGGTGGGGGCGGGGTAGTGGTCGGAGGAACGCGTCTTTTGTGCGTTGGCGCGCGCACACACACACACACACACACACGCGCGCGCACACGGACGTCGGATACGTTGAGAGAAGACCACGGGGAGGGGGATATAATCGTATGCTCGTGTGCATACATAGGTACAGAGGTACCTGCCTTTTTTCCGCTCTCCCGATCGCTCTCTCTCTCTCGCACTCCTTACAATGTATATTATTGTGGGTACGCGCGGGTAGGTCGGGTTAGGTACGGCGTGCAGAAAAACGAATATTAGAGCGTATCGCGCCGTCGATAATAGCGCGGCACCCGAAAGACGAGGGACCCGCCGCGTATCGTATAATACAATGCAATACGACGCACAGGTAACAATATAATGTGTGTATAAAACATTATTTCGTGTATAAAATATCGTGTGTATGACTCATAGTTTGCCGCCGCCGCCGCCGCCGCCGATCGCGAGCCGGCGCGCGAGCGTGCGGCGTATGCCCGCGCTGACCGACGGCGTTGTTGCCGCGACAATACCGTCCGGGCCTGTACGATGAAAAACTGTTCGTTACGCTGCGCCGACGTGCGCGTCACACCGGCCGACCGCGCCGATAACCCGGGAAAACCGTCGGATTTCACACCCGGACCGTGGCGCGGGGAACGCGTTGGTTTTACAACGGCGTTTACTCTTGTCCGGCGACCGGAGACTTTTCCGTACCGAACACCTCGCCCCGGCTTCCAAGCGCAGCGCTCGTTCCGACAGGGAACCCGACCGGGGCGGTACTCCGGGGAGGTCGGTAGTCGATCGCGGCGCTTTCGCAATGCCCGCGAAAGACGCGGGAAAACGCGCACGAAACGCGTTATTGTCGAATCGTAAACATGACGGCGGCCCGTCAATACGGGTACAGCCGAACTCCGTTCGGAATCGTTTTTCGTTAGCAACGTTCGATCTTCGCGTACAGACACGCAATTTTGAATTTCCCCTCCGCATTCCCGATTTCTCGCCCACAACCGTGGCCCGTCCGTCGTGCGGCGTGACGTCGGTCTTTTGTTTGTTTTTTTTTTTTCGCGCGCGATAACATGCAATAGTATGCGACTTGGCGGAAACAACGCCAAGTTCGACAACACGCGCGGCAATAACGGAGAGTTATGAGCCGGGAGGTGTTTTTTCGACACATATAGTACCTACATCCCGCGATTCGCGTGACGTATTTTACATCTTTTGCGTATAGTTTATTGGCGCCTACCGTTTGCGTCGGAGATTCCACATCGATTAACACGTCGACTGAATTGAAACGACCGAAATAGGAACGTTCGAAATTTAAAAAAAAATAAATGCATTGTAACCCGTAAGAATATAGTGAATTGTTTTATTATTACCGAAACAAATAGAATCGTGAATAGTGAAGTTTTAGTGTTGGCGTATAGTAATTGGAAAACCCTACGGGAACACCACTGGTTATGAAATAATATGTATAGGCCGACGCCAGCTTTTTACCGATACTCCCGCGCAATAGACAATAATACGTATTTGACAGTAAAGCGCGACAGAAAACACGCGAAAAAATAATCTCCGCGCGTTCACTCCTTAAACACCCGCAATACGTATTTTGTCGCGTTAAAATACAATAATATTTTCCATTTTTTTAGACGCATTAGCGGCAGGTATACACGCGTTTTGTCGACGAATACGATCATTTTTTTACATTCCGCCGAATAAAAGTAACGTGACGGTTTATGTCGAAAATCGAATAAACGTCAACTTTTCGCTGAGTATACAGAATCGATTTTGCGCTGTCGGTCGGCCCATATTATTATAAGCTCAAACCCAAGAACATTGTCTGGTGTTTTTTTTCCTCGGTATTTTAATTTTTAAACGAGACGCGATGATTTGCGAGTATCTCGCGTCTCGTTTCACAATCAAAATATCGATATAAATACGGACAATGTTCTCACCTCAAAGTTTGATACCAATTGACCGATTCGCTATCTATGTACACATATTATAGTATTAAGACCGACAACACAAAAACGAAAAGTTGACGCTATCCAGTACATTCATTATTAGCCGTAACATATTACAATCCATGCGCTGCCGACACACGATATTCGAAATCGAAAACCGCTATTGAAATTAACCGATACGCCGGTTTGAACCGCAATTTTTTTCCTCTTGATGTCCACGACATATTATAGATATTTTGGAATAATAAAAAACAAAAAAAAAAATCCGATATCGAGTATCGTTTCGTGTAGTTAAACGTACTATAAAACGTCTGAAATCCACCCGGTTCTGTAATTATATACGGGTTTGTTATGACAGCGGGCGGGGTGCTTACAATTTTTTTTTTTTCGTATTCCGAACCGTTTAAGAGAATTTAAACGCCCGCGCGTATGCTTACTGGTTTTTACACATCACATCAATGCCGTTTAATATTATACGACTACGGTCGTATAAAGCGTTTCCTGCGATGAAAATGACTTACGGCGGCGCTGCGGACAGCAGCGGCAGCTTTTCGGCCGCCCCGAGGTTCGGACGAGACGAAATAATATCGTGTACCGATTCGTTCAAACGTCGAGAAAATACTTTCATATAACAGTAATATTATCACGCGGTATATTCGTTCTCTCGCGGACCTTTGTTCGGCTATTGGATACGTACCACGGCGCTAACGCCGCGGTAAATATGATGTCCGTTCGCTGCGATAATAAGGTGTCGTTTTTATCTCTTCGTGAATATAAAACGTGTCTTGAATACGTCTGTTTTTTTTTTTTTTTTACTCCGGAGGGGACGTGCTCAAGCCGTTCATAATAATGCGTTGTACAGCAAATGTTCGCGGGGCTTTGTCGAGTCTCGGGGGAGGAGGGGAGGGACGGATAGGCCTTCCCGAGATTTCTCCCCCCCCCCTCCCCGGTCCAATCGCTGTTTGCGCGCCCATGGCTGTAGCGCGAACGAAATTTCGCATGTGCGCGGACACATGCGGCCGACACGCCGGAGAAATCGCCGAACGCCCGGTTTACTCGGGTTCTTCGGTTTCGTCCGCGAGAAACGTATCGTACGGTTGATCGCTCGTGCGTACACGTATATACGATACCGATCGGCGGACGATGTTCCGATTTATTATAATTCATCATCATACATTATAATGTTTGTAAATAACGACTTGCGCGTGTCACGTCCACCGTCCGATTTACGCTAATCGTTTCGTATTTCACGTACTACAGTCGTTATTGCTCGTTTGTAGAGAGAGAGAGAGAGAGAGAGAGAGATAGATAACAATAATAATAATGTGATGGTACCTATGCACTACTATTAAATAATATATACGCGCGTACATTGATATTGTAATTTATAATGTCATTCGAATATTAATTAATGTCACGATTACGGGAGGAGGGGTTAGGGGGGGGGCGGAGGGCGGGCGAACGGTAATCGCGTTCGAATTTCTTCGACAGATATCGAAATCTGTGCGACAATAATTCGATATTTATATTATTACGTTCGATGTCGCTTATCAACGCGCAGCGTAATTATTTGTTATTACGTTGGATATTAATTATAATGGAACATGCTGTGCGCACAGTTATAAAACAGACGTATATGATATTATAATCGCTGGCGGCCGGTCGGTTATAAATTATTTTGCGTTATCGGTAATAATAATATTGATTTTTTTTTTTGGAGAAAAAAAAGACGGACGTTCGTGTAACGATATTATCAATATTTTTAAGTACGACTACAATAACAATAAAATAAAATAATAGTATGTGAGCCACGGCGCATTGCGATGTTTGTTGTTTTGACTATAATATTATTATGTTGTTCGGAGGTAAACACACGATAGTATAATATTGTATACGAAACGTTATCTCCCGTTTTACCGAAAGTACCTATACATAATATTGTATTATAATAATATGTCGTCGTCGTGACTAAAACAATAAAAAAAAAAAAAAAAAAAAAAATAAAACGTTATTATTATTATTTTTTTTATTCGAGTGGTCCATGTTTGAAAATAAAACACGGATTTCATTTAACACAAATAAAATAATATTATAATAGCGTCTGCGTATACAGAGTGGGCCGGGAAAACGGAAATTTTCACAGAATCTTTTCTGATCTTTTTTGGTGCAATTTTCAAAGCATTCTGTCGATTTTCTTTATAGGCATTTGAAATTGTGGAGGTTTTTATCACGTTGTTTTATGCGGATAAAATTGTTTCGGTCGAACAGAAACGCTCGAAAATTTGACCCGACGTTCATTATAATAAGCTTTACTTAGTGATTTGGGGGCAGGGAAATCGAACGTAATGTAGATTATTATTTTTGTTTTACAAGCTTTTCGAATTCAAATTTTCAAGGAAATCTTAAATCCTACGGCGACATTTCAGATCACTCGCAACAGATTTTCGTTCCGAAAAGCGACGATTTTTCCCTGTAGCAGTGCAAGCATAGACCCACCGGCAGTGTACTTTCTTTTTTCTCGCGGTTCGGTGCGATTAACATTGGCTCGTTCTGCACAACAATTATTGTACAGGGAAACAGTCGTATATTTTTCGCGCAAACGGTGTTTTGACGGGTGATCGTGCGTATTCAGATTAAATATTACAATACACGCACCATTTAAATGCGTTTAACCGCGACTAATTAGCATCTACACCGACTTTGTACGCGTATATTATGTAGGTACTATAATACGCCTGTACGCGTATCAGATTTAAAATACATTTAAAAATCATTACGATATTATAATATTATAATAATTAATGCCCGCATTTAAAAACAATGGAAACCCGCGTAATTTGTTTCAAATAAATATTGTAATGTACGCATTCGCTACACGTTATCGGTGTTATTATTGTCGATATTTAACCGAAAACAACGGTAATAATCGCGTGAATCCGAAATAACTCGGAACGAAACGGTTATTGCATTATAATATCCTGTCGTGTATGAGGCGGAGTGAAGTGCAGGAAAATGATAAATTGCAATACTGTAACCACCTGCAATTAGCAGGGCGCTATAATCAGTTAGAAGAACGCTATAGTAATAATTATACACGTCGATTTGTTGTGTCCGTCTGAAAATAAAAAAATACTATTGATCTATAATCAAACTTATATGCAAGAACTTTGTTATTGTTAGAACGTGAATATGATTTTTTTTTTTGATTTTCATCCTCCGATATTGTTTTAATTTTCAAGCGAGATATGCGTGTATAGGAAATAAAAACGCTTATAAAAATAGCGAAAAACAACAACGAACGGTACCGCAACCGATAACGCCGCGTTCCTTTTAAGTTGTATAGGTGGCTATTTTTTCTGACTTCCCGTAGTGCACACGTGTATTTGAATTCAGTCGCCAATGATTTTTTCCTTTTTAGATTCTGAACGGAGCGAGGAATGTGTTGGTTTTACAATGATGATTTTTTTTTTTTTTATGTGAACACTTTTTTTACCAGAAAGTATACTCCGATTATCAAGTATAGCATCTTTCCTGAATGTTTTTTCTGAAAATATTCTCTGGGTGGAAACTCCGCTCAGAATCGTTTTTTCGTTAGTAATGGTTTATCGTTGCTCACGGATATACATTAAATTCCCGCTTGCATGCGTTTGTTACGGGTGAATATGAACTATAGTTTTTTTTTTGTCTAAATTGACGATTATTTAAAATTTGTATTGTTTTACTAAACGATCGTAATCAGATTGCATATTGAGTAGCGATAATAGATTGACTGCAGATAAATAGGTACGAAAAAAACGACTAAACGGTGCAAGTTTTTCAGTGTTCATTACAATGATAATTCCAAAATAATCAAAAAAATCTGAAAATTAGGAATATAACAAAAAAATAAAAAACAAAACGGGCATATTACGCACTGTCGGTAGGCCACTGTTGTAGGTGAGAATTTGGGAAGGTAGAAGAGAAATGTAATGTATATTTGTATGCAACGATTAATCATTGCGCTAACGAAAAACGATTCCGAGCGGAGTTTAATTTTACTATATGTTTTGAACGGCCGTATACAATTCTCGATATGAAAACAATACATTCCGTAAATTTTCTCATTTATTATGAAAACCTCTGTGAAAGTCGAAAAACGCCACCCCAGTAAGATTTCCTTTCGGAAAAGGCTCTGCACACGAAAATCGGAGCAAAATTTCTGATAGAAAAGTTGTTCACAGAAAAAAAAAATGACAAACATCGTTGTAAAAACGATACGTCCCTCGCTCCGCTCAGAAATCAATAAAATAGTGATATGAAGCACGTCACATTTTATTTACCTTCCGCAATGACTGCACAACCAACACCGCGACGAGTCTGTACAGTTGATTTTTCAAAAGATTTCTCGCGCACACTTTACAGAATTTTCCCGTTCCTCCTTGTACGCGCGGTGTAAACGAAACAGTGTCAGTGTTGTTACAATAAAAGATTGCGAATAAAAATGTCTGCCGCGGTATGTTTACCAATCGCGTTTTACTCGGCCAACAGCACAATACAACAACGGCAACGATATCGCCAAACACCTGTACGTCGCGCGTCGGTGGATAATATTTCATTTGTAAAAAGCCCGGTGGGGGTTGTATAACGTACGGGTTTTGTTTGGCGTTCGGGATTCGGGGTTTTGTAAAATTGATTTGGCAATTTTGTTTCGATTCGACCGCACAATCCGCGTGGCGTACACGGAAATTCGGCCAACTAACATCGTGTATTCGTGTTGCTATTACATGGAATAACCGCAGTTTATTCCAATGGGAAATTCGAAAGTATTTATTTTTCGCTTGTTTCGACGACGATGGGTTTTCTGTGTATGTATGAAAAAAAAAAAAAAAACAACACTTTAGTTTTCTTTAGTTTTCACGATTAATTCGAAATTAAAAATCACTTCGATTAATTATTTTACTTGCATAATGATCAGCAGTATAATATAACACCAAAACCGTTTCTTAAATAAAAAGTAAACAACCCAATTAATTACTCTGCGGCGATTACACCCGACTCGTATATTTGATTTCGAGTACCGATACTTGTTGCTTTTTTTTTTTAACTTGTTACTACTTTGCTCAAGAATAAACGAATAGACCGAATAATAAATAACATAATAACATAATAAACCGAAAGAGTGTTGACCAGAACAATCAAGAAAAAAACGACAACTTCGGCATGTAGCGTTAAAGTCAGAATGGACGAAACGCTATTTACAGGGATTATAAAGTTGTTTTTTTTTGTTCAACGATATTGTGCGGACTGAATCCCAGTCCCAGTGTGCAGAAAATAGACGAATTGTGCAGTCCCCGACATTTGTACGCGTCAAGTGAACCGCGTCCTAGTTGTGATACGGCCGAAGAGCGATACCCCGGGGCCTAATGTACATCCGATTCCAGGGGACACACATTATTTAATTGAATTGAGTTGATAGATTTCCATAGCAAAAAAAAAAAAACCCGTAGGAAGCGTATCACTTTATACACTACTTACCACACGCATTTATAGAATTGATAAAAAATTCTAAACGAATTTGACTAGTACAAAACGATTTAAAATGAATAACATGTTGTATTGGTTAGAGCGGGTTCATTAGTTGTTTGTTATCAGCTTTATACTGTCATTTCTACAATTAACACTATAATATATAAAACGTTATAAAACCCCGGGCACACAATATTTCAGGACCCGGACTCACAGCCATATGTAGATGCAATATTTACCTACATGTGTTCACCTATGCAGACGCCGGAGTGTCGGGAAGCTGCAGCACCCTGTGCCCGAAAAATGTGTTCCAATCCGGTCTGTACGCATTTTCCCTTATTAATAAATCTATTCAAAAACGAATACGCATTTTTTATCGAAAGACCATACATAATTATCCGATAGTAAAATACAGAATAATTCGTACACGACAATTTAATACAATACCATTGATTGTATTACAGAATTATAAGTAAACCAACAGTTATATTAGGCATTAACTTATTAAACGCGGTGTAATTTTTGAAAAATCTGAGGTTTTTTTTTCTTTTCGAGTCAACGACAATACGTCATTTTGCAATTTTTTTTTTTGTTAACATTTCGCGTTAGAATTCTCGCCGATAACACGACAAATTGTAACTCGTTTTCTTGTAACAGAATGTTATACTTAAAATAATTATCAATTGAAATTTCAACCTAACCGTCGTTTTCGTTTGAACGGGTCTATCATTGCGTACGGATATAAATTGAATTACCATTTTCAAATTTATCGTATTATTTATTATTCGCCCCGATAAATGTCGATGCACGCACTGAACAGCGCGGTGTGCCCGGTAATTTTCAACGGGACGGGACGTTACGGACAAGAACCGTAAAATCGTCTTCCCTATCCGACTCGACTGGAGTCCGGGAATGTTGGTAATTCAAAAGCCGGATCCTAGGAAAAAAAAAAAAAAAAACCCAATATCCAATCAATACTTCGAGCTTTTCCTCGTAACTCGGCTGAAATACACGACGACGTTAAGTCACTCACGTTTGTTTGTATTTATTTTTAAGCCGGCGGGGCGGGAGATAAGGGGTTATAGCCCCCTCCCCCGTTGGCTTAAAAACAAATACGAGTGACTTAACGTCGTCGTGTGTTTCACCGAAATCATGCAGCGCCCCGAGCCCCATTTTCGGTTTTTTTTTTTTTCTGCTACCGGACGCTACACGCCAACGTTATACCGTGTGCGGCCGTCCACCGCGTTGGTAATTTCCAAGCGGTTGTTTCGGACGACGACGACGCTGTTATCATAAAACGAAAACCCGATAATATTATTATTAACAAGTATTACGAGGAACCCGGCGCGACACGACGAGTAACAATAATAATTACAATAATATCACTATTACGGTTACGGCAGTAATATTGTGCCGGTGCGTCGAGAGACGAATGGGAAGAGAGGAACGGCGGCGCGAAAGAACGGCGCGGAGGAAAACGCGGCGGCGCGCGCGGACGGAGCGCGCTCGCGGGGGGGCAGGGTCTTTTGGGGCGGGGGCGGCGGCCGCCCAACAGGCCGACGATTGGCCCGGAAAAAAGCGCGGGACACGCGGCGGAGTCCCGCCGAAAAACGCGCGCCGGTGCCGACGCCGGGGGGATCCGCGGCGGCGGGGTGGCGCACGGTCGGCGGGCGGTCGGGCGGACGGGCGAGCGGCGAGGACCGTAGCAATAATAATAATCATGATAATATTGTATTATTATACAGTGTGTCGTACGCCGTAGTGCCGATCGCGGCGCAGTATCGTTACCGACGCCGAACCGTACGGCCGTGGCCACCACCTGCACACCGCCCGCTCGCGCCGTCGGACTCCCGCGAACGCCGCCGAACGCCGCCACCGTTGCGCGTCGTCGCAGTCGCCGCCGAGCAGGACCATCGGCCGTCGTCGTACCCCGTCGCCGGACGCTCGCGCACGCAACGGCCGCAGCGCGCGCTCGCACGCACGCCGCCGCCGCGCATACACGCGCACGCCGTCCGGACCCGAGCGAAAGGGTCTCGCCGCTCTTCAGTCGTTGGACCACGCGCAACTCTTCCGGGTGTCGAGTGAATCGGATCCGCTCTCCGAGCACTCTTCATTAATTTTCCCGCGCCCGAACCATACATACGCTTGCGTACGCTCGTATCGGCGCCCGGTGTTTAATATTATTATCGGTTTTTTTTAAATTTTTTTTTATTTCCGAAAGTCGACAGACCGAAGACGCCTTAGACGTGCCTTAGAACGCGCCTAGACGTGTTCCGTACGGTCGTTGTTTCGCCCGTGCGTTTTTCGTGCATTTGTTTCGCGGACAATAGACCGCCGAGAGTTTTTAATAATAATAATAAAAAAAAAAAAAAAGTTCAATATTTTAATAAATTATGGCCGTGCCGTTCGACTTTGATGAAATACACCCCGAAGGAAACCACTTCACGGTTATTCAAAATTTGCTCAGAGAAATGTTGACTTTGCTCAGATGGCTGCCGTGGACCGCTAGTGGTGAGTGTTGATTTTCGTGTATTTATCGATTAAGCGCGGAGTCGGGAACGACGACGTTTTATGCCGGGGTCTGTTCGAATTTTTCGGCGGGGAAAAAAAAATTAATTTGCGCGAAAAAAAAAACAATCGTCGTCGGTGATAGGAAAAAAAAACAACGAATTTTCTTCGACTAACAAAACGCGTTGTTTGTATTATTATTTTTTCCGACGAATCGGAATTATTATTTATTTATTTATTTTTTTTTTTTTCTTGTATTTCGATACATATTTCGCGACGAGACCTCGCGAACGTTGCAAAATAAATATCCACGTGTGGGGAATTATAAAAAAAAAAAAATTACGTAAACGTTTCCGTTGTTGCCGCGGCGGACGTTTGCGAAACGCCGGGCGGAATAAAAGCCCGGATCGCGAGTTCACGAGATTTTCCGGCCGGCGGATCGCGGACGAAATACGGGGTGAAAAAAAATTCGCCGACGACGAAAAATGGGTGTTGGAAAAAAAAAATCCGTAAAAAAAAAAAAAAAATCGCCCGACATTGATAGTGTTCCGGTCGGTCGAAAAAATTTCCCGCGTTCGCCGGTACCAAAGGTCACCCACCCGGACGGACGCGTACCGACGGAATAGGACCGGGCGCGCTGCTGACTCGCGCGGCTAAGGCGGCGGCCGTCTCGTCCTCGAGAGGCGCGCGCGATGTGAACGACCCAATACCCGGCGGATCGTCTTTATTCGACGGTTTTTTATTTTTTTTTGTTGTTGTTAATACCGTGGGCCGGTATTATTGTAACGTTTAAAAAATATAATATCGTACGCTGAAAAAAAAAAAACCGTCTGGGTACACAGTGAAATAACTTTCGTTCTGTATACTTTCCGAAGTATTTTTTGTTTTTTTTTTTTCCGGTTTTCTCGTCATAAGTTTAGGTATGTATAGGAACCGCTTGTATATTTTTCTGAAATCCAAAACGAAACGAGTTTTTACTGCAGCCAAATACCGTAACAGAATTTGAAACATATATTTTCGGCGTGTCATAATATTATAATAATATCTACTGACGACGAATCCGTTGGATTTCTACGTTATTTTTCGTAGTTTACAAAATATACCGTCGCCGAAATGTACTATTTTTCACGGTAAATTTTGCAAACCGTTAAATATTGTTCAGGATAGGCAACAAAAACTGTATCATTTAAATTGTCGTTGACTTCAAAAAATCGTAAAAAATCAACTATCCCGGATTTTGTAAAAATGATTTTTCAAAAAAAAAAAAAATTAATTAAATGTTTTTTTTTTTTGCTTTTATGAAAAAAATAAAACAATCGAGGAATGTTGAGACTCTAGTGATTGTCTCGAGAGAAAATAAAAACTTTAAAAATATCGAACTGGAAAAAAAGTTCCCGGGTCGACGCTTGAAAAATTTGAATTTTTTTCTCCCACCTCGCCACCAAAGTGTTCCCCTGTATTTTATTGGGAACTCCGATTTTTTTCGTCCCCGCGCCGAAATTCTTAGAGTATTTTAAAATTGTTCGAAAATTAATTAAACGCCGTGGAAGAGTTTTTCCGATTGGAATTTCAAATTTTCCGTCACCCCGGTACGTTTAAAATATCGAAAAGAAGTTTCAAAAAAAATCCATTTTTAAATATCAGTCCGATATTACATAATATACTCGTAGCGATTTTTTAGCGCGTGGGTTTTATTTTTGTTAATCGTATTCCGGCCATATTCGGCTTTTATTAACCGGTCAACTTGTTAAATGGAAATTGAAAAAATATAAAAAATCAAAAAGTTAAAAATAAAAAGTTTAAATTTTCAGACCGCCGTTTTGTTATGATCCTTTTTAAAAAAAAAAGTTGGTTATCACTTATTACCGTCGCACACAATACTCGAGCGTTCGAAAAATTTGACAAAGGTCGGGAAATAAAATAAATGAAAAAATGATAATAACCGAAAAAAATTCAATCTTAATCTGCGGTGGTTTATAATAAAAGTCGACATTTTTTTTTCGGTCTGACAGAAATTCAACGGATTCGCTTAGTTAGAATTTTTTTTTTTTTTCTGCGGGGTGGTCTTAACATAAAATGTATCATCACTAATTACCGGATAATTGGTCGGAGGAAAAAACAACTAAAACTTATTAAGTAGAAAATTAAAGTACCGTCCGATTTTTCAGTAAGAAGCTTAAATTTCGGTTGAAGGGGGGTGAGGGGATAAAAGACTTTCGGTTATTTTTATTTTTTTTGAATTTTTTTTCATTGGCTCTCGCGTCGTTATCTTCGATTTGACGAGCGGGGGAGTAAAATAAATATCTCCGATTCCCCGACGTCGTCGTCGTCGTCGTCGAAAACGACGTTTCGTCTGATAGGATTGCGGACTGGACACGAAAAAAATAAACGAATCGCTTTTCTTGCGAAATTTCCGTCGGCCCCTATTGTTTCCCGCGCGTGAACAATGAATTGAAGTCAACAAGTCGCGGACCAAGGCCGCGGTTTTGAGCGCGCGACGTATTGGTTTTTTCTAAGCGCCTCGGGATGTTATCAGAACGCGTTTGGAATTATTTTTTGGTTTTTTTTTTTTCAGAACATCTTGAGAATATCGCCCTATTGATTCTTGTCCGTAATGTTCTTCGTAGACGAATTTACCAACGTAGAGGTAGAGAATAATCGCGCGTGTCTGCAGCGCCCGGCCGAAAAAGACCGGACTCGTCCACCGTCGCCGCACCACCAGTAGGTTTTGTCGATAAAATATCAATAGTTTTACATTTCCCGGCGACGAAAATAGTAACGCGCATAGTAATAGCCGGCGTTGTTTACGGGCAAAATCGGCCAACGTCACGTATAGAAAACCCGAATTCGCGGGTAACAACGTGCGATATTTTCCCGTCCGTCCGTCGGTTTTTTTCGGGTCGACTTTTATGTATTTTTCGGGGACGACGTACAACGGATTCGCGTACCTCTAGCCGTCACGTTTCGCACGCTCGTGTCTCGTTTGGTAATAGGAATAATGTCGATACGAAAAAAAAAAAAAAAAAACAACTAAAGGAAAACCGATCGCACTACGTTCTGGACTTTACGCCAAACGTGTTCGATACTAACCGCGCGAAATTCGGATACACGCGAATGCCGGCGACTCGACGCCGAGCCAATTTTCGACGTTATACCGTCGTGCGCGTTTGTTCGCGATATTGTAATGTCGACCTCCCGGGGAGACCGGACGGTATACGGAGAAAAGCTCGTTCGCACTCGTAATAAAACGAATATAGGTGTGCGAAATAAACGAAAGCGTACCCGCCAATCACTTGGATTGCCTATTACAGCCCGCCACAACGGTGAGAAACAATTAACGTTAGGGTTTACACCGCGGAGGGTAACAACAATAATATTTAACTTACTAAAAAAAAAAAAAATCCGCCTTCCGTACCGAAATCCCGTCTGTTTTACATTATCGATGCGCATATTCGATTTAAACGGGCCGAGTCACGCGCACGGCGAAATGGATTTATCCGGATGTCGGGGACGGCACGCGAAAGACGTACAACAATATTCAATGTTATTGCGTTTCGCGCCTAAAACCTTTTCTCTTTTTGTCGTTTTTATTCCGGAATCGGTTTTGATCGGGACGTTTTATTTGTTTGTTCACAGGCAACCCTTTGCCGAACTCCACGCTCGACAACCCGTTCGTTCCCCCGTACCTCATACAAGACTTTCCGGTCATCCAGCGCCTGATGGAGGGCGTGGAACGCGTGCGACAACAAGTCGAACGGGAGGATCTCCGCGAACAGCAACACCAGATCCACCTGGAACGCCTGCGACAGCTCCGACAACGGGCCCATCAAATCCGCCAGCAAGAGCGCCAGCAAGAGCGCGAGCAGCGGCGCCAGCAACAGCAGCCCGGCTTTTTGCCCGACTTGGTCGCGTCGTCCGTGGCCATTCCGGGGCCCGCGCCACGGTTGGAACCGGATCTTATAAGACGACCGGAAAGGCAGCCGGCACCGGAGCCGCAACCGGAACCGGAACCGGCACCGGCACCGGCACCGGCACCGGATCCCGTGCCACGATCACCGCCACAACCGAGAGGCGCATACAGACGCAAGAAACACGTCAAGGTGGAATCGGTCAGAATCCAGATGTGTCCGTCGTGCAGCTTAAACGGAGGCACATTCACGGCGATAATCAATACACTTTCGACCGATCAACAACGCGAGCCGACGTTCGACGACGATGTAAGTATCTCGTTTATTTTTTCGGTCGTATATTTTCAACGGGTTTAGAAAAAAAAAAAAAAAAAAAACACACAAATATTTTATTGTTTCTTTTCGCTTTTCGTTTGATCCACGATTTTTAAACATACACAATTTACGTACGTTATTAGAATACAATATAATTCCAATGAAAATCGATCAAACGTTTTTTTTTTTTTATAAAATACCTATTATACACGTAACGGTTATTTTATACGTGTGCCATTTGTGTGTGTTGGCAGGACGAGGAGGACGGATACTGTTGGGAAATTAAACGTCGACTCAAGTCGTTGTTCCAGCCATCGAATATCGACTCGTCCATACTCACGGCCGCGATGGTGATTATCGGTTGGAAAATGTTCATCAAACAGTAATGCTGCAGTATTATTGTTATTATTATTGATTGATTTTTTTTTTTTATTATTATTTTTGAACGGAGAACTAAAGGGAGAGAGAGAAAAACAAATTTTTTTCACATAAAAAAGACTATATATATAACAAAATAAAAAGTTCCAGTCACGGTTATAGTGACTACAACAAACTTTTAATAATCTAATCAAATAAACCGTTGATCTCAAATATTAGAATTGTGAGATGACTCCGTAACCGTAGCCAAAAAATCATATTTTACTTTTAGTTCATTAATACTATTATCATTATTATTTCGGTTTACTATTATTATGATAGTAAATTAATTATTTATTATTATTATTTTAATTTTTTTTTTTTTAACTATTATTGATAATATTAGTGTTATTATAGCCGTAGCCATAGATATTTTTAGATGATAAAGCGGTGGACGGACCGTGACTATTAAGGCCCGACGAAAATATTCCACGGGTTACCGGGACGATTAAACGCGGTAATTGCGGCCCGGCGTGTACGCGGCGTTTTACTGGTATCGCGCGACAATATTTGTCAACGATGCGGACGTATCTCGCATACGCCGTTGCGGTTAGATTTCCGGCGAGAACCGCGTGCGATCCGTAACCACTAACCGGGTTTCACCGCACTCGGCGCGGTAACCCGCGCCGGTATTTGTTGTCGTTAACGATATTACACCGCTAAGACCACGGGTATTGCGAATCGCGGTCCGTCCGTATTTCCGTCTTAATTTTTTAGGGTTAGGGTGTTTTATTTAGCCGGTCCGCGCGCGATCGTTGAGAATCAAACTGCGGCCGATCCGCCGGCCGGTTCGGTACTCATTGGCGCGAGCGCGTACGGACTTTTTTTTTTTTTTTAACATAGTTAATGTTTAAATTTTACGCAGGCATGTTATTGTGCGGATAGATACATTTTGTGTCTCTGTCCGTTACGTGTCGTCATTCTCTTCCGTCTATTTCTATTCTATCTCTATTTCTTTTGTACCTAATGTCACTTCCCATAGAACTGAGACCCGGTCTCAGTTCCGTTTGTTCACTGATCTCGGTAAAACTGTAGATTTCTGAACGTCACTGCCCGAGGCCCGCAGCTCCTGTCGGTCTCGGTTTTGAATCAGTAGGAAATACTATACTTATTTAGTAATTTAGTACATATACATTATACATATATAGTAATATAACGAATCCAGCAAGATGTCGTTCAGATGTGTTTGTGTGTGTGTGTTTGCGTGTGTGTATATATATATATACACACGTGACGACGTCGAGGAATCGTAAAAAAAAAAAAAAAAAACCAAAAAAACCAAAAAAAAAAAAATTATAACCATTATGTAAATATTATCATATAAAGGTACGCTTGCTGGATTTCGATCGCGTGTAATGGATACGAATATTTTTTAAAGAAATATTATTACGTTGCATGTGTTTTAATTCTTATTTACTTTTTTTTTTCATTTATATTTTATCATTTTTTTTTTTTTTTATTTATTTTCGAAAAGCATTTCTGTGGTGTTTAATAAAACCCGGACGTCGCCGGGGCCAAACGCTTCGAGCTTAAACCATTCATCGCGAATTTCCTCCCGGCGACGCTCCTCGTTTCGCCCATCAAAGCGTTTCTGTGATTGTATCTATAATTTTAATCTAATTTTACGTGTTTTTTTTTTTTCATTTATATTTTATCATTTTTTTTTTTTTTTTTTTTTTTTTTTTTTTCATATTGTATACCGAGAGAGAATACGAATTATTTCCGCGATACACGTTGCTTCGCGCGACGTTTTCCCGGCGATTCTTATTACAAATCGCGTGTATGCATGTTAAAGAAAAGAAAAGAAAAAAAAAAAAACAACTTAAAACTTAAATTTAGGTATACATACCTAAAGGAAGGAGATCGTATTGTGCGTATAGTTTTATATTAGAAATTAAGTATTCATATTATTAATATTAATAACAATACACTGACATAGTTGATTGTTTTATTTAGACGTATTTGTAGCGCATAACGAAATAATCAATCGATTAATATGATAAAAATATTAGAATTGTAATTATTATTATTATTATTATTAGTTATTACGGTACACAATGGTGTTCTTAGGTTATCGGTAGGCGTATAAGTATAATATTATTATAGGTTTATAGGTGTATAGGTTCGATTTTACTGTATAACGTTGGATATGGATATGGATATGTTTCGTGATTTATTGACGATGACGAACGTTTGAATGTCGGTGGTAAAATATATTATTATATGGTCATCTCTCTCTTCTGTATATAAGAAAAAAAAAAAAAAAAACCTCTCCCTCACGTAGGGAGAACGGTGGGAAAATGTCGATTATATTAGAATAACGATTGACGAAAGACTTGTTATAAGCGTTTTGTGATTCGAATTTTTTTTTTTTTTTGATTATTGTAGGTATAGAATTTTATATTTGATATTTTTTATTATATTATTATGTATTAATATTATATTTTAAATGTACATATTATATCCATTATTTTATCATTATTATTATTATTTTTTTTTTCATTTATACACGTATATTATTACTACCTATTATTATTATTACATACATTATTATTGGAAAAAAAAAAAAAAAATTAAATTGTCGCGTGAAACAATCGTCGCCAAACTAAAAAAAAAAAACAAAAAACAAAAAAAAAAAATTATATTTATGTCAATTCTTATTATATAATGTGCGTTATAATATTATATTATTATATTTTTCGGTGTTGCGGACTCGATTGGAAAGAAAAAAAAAAAAAAATTATAATTTTCGCGCGTCCCGTTCACACAATACCTATTATTATATTATTTAAATAATTATTATGTTTTAAGAAAAAAAAAAAAAATACGAAAAAAAAAAGCGCAAATCACTGCCCCGCGCTGTAGTACTGCGGCTGCGGTATACCGACGACTGCACACACACCTATTATAAATCCGACCCACCGTTCAAAAAAAAAAAAAAAAATTGTTTTTCTCTCCCCTTAGACTATTTTTTTTTTTTTTTTTTGGTCTACTTATTTGTACAAATCGCATGAAACGTAACATACAATACGACATAATAATATCATATTGTATACATTACGGTTACTTAGCTCATTAATAATTATACAATCGTAATAAAATACCTAATATTTTTTAAATTTTTTTTTTAATTTTATTTTTATTATTATTATTTTATTTTATTTTATTTTTTTTTTTTTTTACCTTATTATTGTATAACATACATTATATTATTATTATTATTATTTTTTCGATTATTATTATATTGTATTTAGCGTGCGAGTGATGCGAGTAACGCACACACGCGTCTTACTACCGTCGTCTTTCTATATATACATATGCCAATATACCGCGTACGAATATATATATATATATATATATACATTAATTTTTTTTATTTTCTCGACGCAAAACATAAAATTATTATTATTATTATTATTATTATTATTATTATTACAATAAAACACTGCTGCAGATTTCTGTAAACTATATTATATTGTATTATTATATATATATCATATATTATCGTCCGTGTAAAACGGACAATTATATGTATTGAAGAAACAATAAAAACGTTTGTATTTAAAGAGAAATTAATTGAAAACAATAAAAACAAAAAAAAATTCATATTGAACATGATTCGTGCGTCTTTGTTTTCCTTTTCAAAATTTCCATCCGTTTTCCCCGTCTCGCGGCGCCCGTACGTCGTACGTCGTGCGTCCGCGTTTGAAGCCGCGGGGCCGCGGCGATATCGATACTTACGATCTGAACAACACATAAAAAATCGAGTATGAATAGCGTCGAGTATTTACGGCGAAACGGACGGCGCCGGGCCCGGACTGAGGGTGTCGCGGACGCCCGTGGGCCCGTATTAGTAACGGCGAGCCCAAAAAAATAAGCAAAAAAAAAGAAAAAAAAAGGTTTTCAAATATTCGACCCGACTCGTGATTTACGGTTTTTGCGGGCCCGGACGGGACTCCGAGACGTGGAATTTCGGATCCGGGTAAAGGGGGGTATCGCCCTGTCCCCGCGAGAACTAACCGGCGAGTGCGTAATGTATTACGCGGACTCTTTTCTGATAGTAAAACTATTGGTATAATACCTGCCGACCGAATACTAACAGCAGACGACGTGGTTAGGTTAAACGAGAAAGAAAAAACCTATAAAATTGGTTTACGCGAGTAAAAAAAATAAAAAATCCGTCTTTTTCGGCAAGTGAATCGGTCAAATGGACTTGGTCGGCTCCACGCGAAAAAAAAAATCACTTCGTCACCCTTTGGGTTCGAATTAATGGTCTACAGACAGCAAAGAAAAGAAAAACGATCGAAAATATACGAATAGAATAAATTTTATTCATTATTAGGGTTTTTTTTTTACGTATTATAAAAAAATAACAACATTTATACTATTGTAAGGGTAATGGTATACTTTGTAGAAAAAAAAAAAAAAACAACTGAAACTGTTGATGAATGGGAAAGTATGTATATAGGATGCATAGAGTTGTTTAATCAATATTTTTAGGCAACGATACATCTTTGGTAACGAAATACGATTCTGACCAAAGTTCGGTTATACCTGTAGTACTAGGTACGTGTTTTGAAATTATGCGGTTGATATTATTTACGATTTCCATTAAAATGTTAATTTAAAAAAAAATCATAATAAAAAAAAAAAACTTCTACATTACGCTAAAATGTATTTATTGTTTTACTATACTCATTATAATATTATACTTATAACGAATCTCGTATAGAATTTCCAAGTATTTCTCTTCGGCCAAAACAATTGTCAATAATTTTAAATTTCTATATTCTACATAATTACTAACATCAGTAAAATAACATGAAAATCGCTAAGATGTTTTGAAAATTCTACCACGTAGTAAGTAGCATGTAATAAAGGCCAACACTAATATATTTGATCGTCATTTCCCATATTTTTTTCCCGGTTTTTTCAATTATTTAGAAATTCACAAAAAAAAAAAAATTAAAAACAGTTCCTATTCTTTATACCTATAAGACAAAATTTTACTTCGGTATGAGAAGATACTATACTTGAAAATCGGAGCGAAAATCCTCGTAGGAAAATTGATTACAGACACAAAAAAAAAATTCGCATGCATCGTAATTTAAAACCAATACTTTCAACTAAGCTAAAATTGGCTGAGTTTTTGAAGCTAAGCTTCAGTCAGCTAAGTACAGAATGTAAATTTTGAAATTTAAAAGGTTCTAAATTTTCACAAAGATAAATAAACAATAAAAAAAAGACGATCAAATACTAATCGTATAGGTAATATTTGTTGACTATGCTAAATATTATGAATTTTGCACTCCCGGTTTTGAATTTGATTTGTTGTGCAGTGATTTTGCTGCAATTTTAAAAATCATTTCGCTGAAGTAGTTAAACTGTATTGTTCATTATTTTTCGGCGTACATTTGGAGTCGCTATCGGATGATGCGGGCCGGCTGCGTTCACGAACGCGCCACCTTCGTGTCGTTATATTGGATTTAATATTATTATTATTATTATTTTTTTTTTTTTCTTGTATAAAATAAAACGACTTTTGACGGGGGGAGGGGGGAGGAAACCGACGAAGAGTAAACGTTTTCAACCGCGGACAACCCGCACAAATGGCATGGAAAATTATCGTACGGTTTGTCTTCAACCGAAAATTACAGTGTACTCGAAGACCGGTCCAAAACAGTGGCGCCCGTCCGTTCGTTCGTTTCGTCATCGGTTGCAGTTCTGTGGTTACAACAGCCGTGTGCGCGTTTGTGTGCGGTATGGAATCGTGTCGGGCGTACGCTCTTGTAACAATTTAATAATAAATGACAATTGAAAATAATTATCGGTTCCGGCAGAAGGCGTTTTGCAAAACGGGTCTAAACGGCGAATTCGCGATATAATTTTCTAATTTTCGCTTATTAATTAAATGTTCAAAGCACATTTCTACGGTGTTTTCGCGTTGTTTCGACAACGTTTTGCGCGTATTTTTGCGTATCAGGCGATTTTCATTCCCGTGTAAACACAACTGTTTCAAAATATTATCTCAAGAAACTCCAATTTTTTTTTTTTTTAAAAAAATAATCGTTTAACTTTTAGGAATTTCCTTCGCCACTTTAGATGCTATTAACAGTTTTATTTTGTTATTTGCGGTTTTTTTTTTCGGGCGCTCCACGAAAATATATTCCGATCATACGTAATTCGATCGTTTAACAAAATGAATTCCAAAAGTGAAATATTTTCTAATTTTTTTTTTTTCGAGGGGGGGGGTCGTTCTTTTTTGGAGTATTTTTGATAGGGCCGTGGTCCTCGAACATGTATTATAACTGGGGTTAGTTTCTTCTAGCATTTTCATTTTACATTTTTCGCTGTTTAGAACATATTTTAGCATTATTTAGCTTTTAAGTGCTATACAAGAACTCATATATTCATATCTTATATTTCTCCATCACGCTATGTGGTACGGAGTCACACAGATTTAAATTACCTACGGTTATTGAAAAAAAAAAAAAAAAAAAAAAAAAATGTTAAAACTAAATAAAGTATAACGTCAATCGGTTTGAATTTATGTATTTTAAAATTGCATTTGCTAGTTTTATCGTCATTCTCGTTATAATTGATATCACTCAGTAAATTGGATATCGATGTAAATGAGCGCGACAACAACCGTATTATGGCCCATCGAATAAAAAAAAATAAATAAATTACACTATTTACGAATAAAATAAATACGAGTCGTCACAGCAGGCATACTGGCTATAGGCGGTGACTAAGATAAAAGATTCCTAGACACAAGACTTCCAGGATTCCTGTGAAAAGTACAAAAAATGCGCGACGCGTCGGTTAATTGCTTTTAAGTGGTGTACACGAATAATGTTTAAAATATCTAGATAAAGGTTAGAGAAAAAAAGCAGCTAGATTATGTATAAATAGATGAAAACTGTTACGTATCGTTACACAACAATTTAAGTACCCAGATGAAGATATTCATAAATTTTTTGTCTGGAAAAAATAAGAAAATTTCGTTCATTACCCATCATAGAACCGCTAAAAGTAGTAAAAGTGTTGAAAATTCGGTGCGCGTCATCTGGACTTCGTTGTGCGATTGACGTAACTCGGTGAGCCAATATTTTATTAATCCACACGAATATCAGTCGAATAACTTAGGTACACTCATTGTTTTTATTAAATAAATAGTACAATAAAAAAAAAAAAAAATGTATAAGGATTTGTCTAGACGATTCAATTATTCGTCTTGAATAGCGGTCCGGACAAATTGTCATTTCTCCGTCGTCGTCTGTACAGATTACGACAAAAGATGAAAACAAATCTGGGTAAATGATTTTTCCGGGTCATAACAATTGATTCCGGACAAAACGCCACGCAGTCCCCCGCGATCGAGAAACTCGTCGGCCGAATCGATATCGTAACAATACGCGCCGTTGTTGTCGGGCGATTCGCGTCGCGATAACTGTTTAATTTGGCGGAAAAAAAAAATAAATAATAAATATTTTAATAACAGACAGCGCTCTAGTCCGTCGCCGTCGTCAGTCCGTTTACCCCGAGTGTACCGTTTTCGGCGAGCCCATTAACGAAAGCCGACCGACGCCTGCTCCGGGGTCGCCTTTTCCTCGACGTCCGCCGAACTCGTGCAACGCTCACCAGCTCGTTTCACCGCCCCGTCCGCCTCGTGCCGTATCACCGACCGCCGCGGTCCGTAATAATCACGCCGCCATCCGTTTAAATCCGCTCGAATTATCGTTAATTTATTGTTAACGACGTTTGTGTGTAATATTGTCATAATAATGTCGTCAAACAGTAACAGTTGTCGCGCGGTGTCTACAGGGCGATTCTTCTATCGCGAACCGACACGCAATTGAACGGCCCACCCACACTCGTCCGGTCTAAATTGCACAAACACTGTTGCGTAACTCACAAACGGTAAATCCGCTATCAACGATTCTAGAAAACCGTGCAATTTTGCATTGATCGAAAGACACGCGGTCGCTGTTTGAGAATCCGAAGCGGATACTCATTTCGCGCGTAAGGTGTGCGGGGGAAATCGCGATGAAATAAATGTTCGACGATTCAATAACGAGAAAAACGAACGGAATCGCCCCCCCCCCCCCCCCGAGAAAATTGACGGTTCGCGATAAAAGTATCGCTCTGTATGCCCACCTAATTATATTATTGGCGTCTCGTCCGGTGGACTATTAGGCAGTTACGATGATAATATTATTAACGACGCGATATTAACGGGACAAACAGTATTACTATCGTCGAATGTGCGGCTCCGAAGCGCTCAGACGGTGCCCGATATATGCGAGTATGACGTTAGTTATTTATAGGTACACGATTGATTTTCACGTGTCGGAACTAAAAAAAAAAAAGTCTAAAATGTCGAACGTCCGTGTAAATAGCTCCCTCCGGAATGTTATGCCGACTCAACCGCGTCTGGAAAATGCCATTATTATAGTGTACGGTGAAAATACCAAAGATTACAATTAGTTTCAACCGAATTTCAACGAGCAGAAAACCAAATCGAAAATCATGAAAATTATTATCGCCGAACATTTCCGTACGGTTTTTTTATCAAACGGTGCATTGTCGAAATGACCGTGAATTGAACACACATTTTCACTACAAATTCTCGCTACAAATAATTTATTACATGTTTACTAATACTTTACTGTTCACCGCACGTATTTACTATTAAACTAAAAACAGTACGTATTATTTGTTTGTATGCTATCTAATATTAATAAATATAACAATAAATTAAAAAAAAAAAAAAAATCAATTACGCGAAAATTGATTATCAAGTGCGCATCTTCACTTTTAAAATACCCAAAATAAGCCCAATTGCGCTTTAGCATAAGCCTTGTTATGAAAATGTGGCTACTAAAAATCGTAGGCAAAAAAACGTACGGATCGTGTTCTACCCGAACATTTTCCTTATTCCTCGGTGTTTCGTAAATCATTAAAAAGAATAATAACGATTCTGATTGGAGCTAACGAGGATTTTATCACTTTGATTTCTAGTTTTTTTTTTTTTTTTTTGTCTGTGTTAAGGAAAAAACCAAAATATAAAATCAAATAAGATAACACAAGTATTCCGTCGTTTTTTTGGCTTTTAGCCGATTTTGCTTACGGTATAGCCTATACACATGGCGCGCTCTGTGGGAGATTGAAAACAAACAGTATAATAACTTCGCGGCCGCTCGCAAGACAGTGGATTTTCACAGAAACTAAAAACATTTTCAACCGTTTTCGCGGTTATTATAATCAGTAATATGCTTCATATTTTTCGGGAAAATTCGTTTACTGTGCTGTGAGGATATTTATAGTAACACGAATCCTATTTTTAGTTTCTGAGTGGAGTCTGGAATATATTGGTTTTGCTATGATGTTTGATTTTTTTTTTCTTTATGCGCACCTTTTCTACCAGCAATTTTGCTCCGATTTACAATAATAATAATTTTTCTAAAAGAAAATCTGACTGGGGGTGGAGGGGGGGTACTTAAAGGAGGTAATTTTTTGATTTTCCCAGTAGTTTTCCCAATAAATTGGTAAATCCGAGAGAAACACGAAAATAATGGGAAAAAATAGGTAAAATATTTAATAAATAGTTTTAAAGAAAATACACAGGTGATGTGTATGCAATTTTATTATTTTACCATAATGTGACATGTATATGGTTGACGAAGCAATACTATCAACCAGATCCTGCTCAAAATCTTTTTTTCGTTAACAATAGCTTATCGTTCCTTACAAACATACATTAAATTTTCCCTCTACTACCTTCCCAACTTCTCACTTATAACAATGGCTGCACCCGTTCCCATTATCTAAGACGGCTTTTTTTTTTTTTTTTTTTTATGGTATTTGCTTAATGCTTAGATATACTCTTCATGAGACATTCAAGAATCACGTACAGTGGCGTGAATAGAAAAAAAAAAATAATCAATTGATAGGTATACATATACAGCAATATAGTCTTAAAATATTTTACTGTTAATTTACAACAGACGTATTTTTCTTGTTTCACTGCTAATTGATTCAAAACGTCTTCCGGCTGTATTATTATTTCCCCGGAAACAGTCACATTTATGAATATAAACACACGAATAAATCGAATATCGTGATTGATATTGTAATCAGTCGTTACTTGTTAGAATAGTCATGAACCACCCATTCAGAAATCGTAGTGCAAACTAATTGATATTATAATAATCTATTTGGTCTTTGGACGAATTTTAGAAGTTTTTTGTTCGACTAATGTACTAACGATGACGTGCTCATGATAAAGTAAACTATCATTTAGAATTTACGTTATCTCTTATTATGCATTTTCTAGTAGTATGACAATGAAGATTATACATATCTCTAATCCCCGTTGGTATGACAACAAATATAATTTTTACAGCAGAATAACGAAGTATACAGTAATATATGAATACGTTTATTAGGTTTAGACACGTGAAAAAAAGCAACGAGGGGGAATTAAACACCCGACCACCTTTGGCTACGCTACTGTTACAGTGATAATAGCATTGGCATATTATGACAACGAGTGTTGTATGAAAATTTAAAATATTTACACAAAGATAATAGATAATTATTGCTAGAATAATTGTAAAAGTTATGTATCGAATTATTAATTATATAGATAAAAAAAAAAAAAAAAAAAAACAAAGAATATTATTGACAATACACCTAAATTAAATATTTTACCTACTATAGTTCTAACAAATAAACAAATTAGCGTTTAAAATTGATTTATCTATAGATGATTCAATAGTTATTATTCATCCTAGACAACGGTTCGAATAACTTATTTCTCGTTTATTCAGATTAGATTAAAATAAATAAAAATGAATTCGTGTAACTAAAACACAACTGTGATGGGTGTATCAACACATTTTTGATTTTTCTGATTAAAAATAAGAGAAATTTTAATTTTAAAAAATAGGTAGTCGTATAAACAACAGATCCTAACATAAAGGTCACGGGAGAGTGGCGGAGGTGTATCTCTAATCAGGAATCACGTCACTCCTTTTAAATACGCCACTGATAATTAATAGCATATAATTCTGTAGGTAATAATATGAGTGAACGACCATGGTTCCGTGCTACTATATTATATGATATGAAATACGTAAAAATATATTAAGAAGTCAGTCTTTCGGGCGCGTGATATTAACACACGTACATGTAATAACAATTATTCAGACAAAAAAACCATAAATTCAGTGTGTTGCACGAAGATCTGACACGTGAAATCACTTTTAGATTATTAAATATTTTTTGGTTATTTTTTTTTTCTTGTAATAGTTTCTATGATATAAGAACCTTGAACTAATTTCTTTAAAAAAAAAAAAAAATTTAAAGTTTTCACTAAATCCAAAGTACCCATTTTATAAATATATTTTTAAAAAAAATTTCGACGTTACGAATATTTATAAAGTTTACAAAAAAAAAAATTAACGAAATTATTTTTCATGGGAAATTCGGTGAATGGACCGATTATTTAGTATGGTGTCAATGAATACAATAATCGTCGGAATATTGTTACGGCGAATAGAATTTATAACAAAAAAAATTGGAATCGCGGAATACTGGTATTCCTAAAAAAATTTAATAATCAGGGGTCCTAAAATGTTTATAATATTCATGTAGTTTTATATAAATCGTCCACCACTTAAATATTTAAATACGTTTAAATAAAAAAAAAAAAGAACGGAAATACTTCGCACATGAGTGCAGCCACCGTTGTATGTGGGAAGTTGGGAAGGTAGGACACAGAAAGGAATTTAATGTATGTCTGTAAGCAAGATAAACTATTGCTAACGAAAAAAAACGTGTCTGAGTGTAGTTTATTTGAAAGTGTTTGCTTTGTCAACGATATTAATGTCATATTACGGTAAAATAATTAAACAGGCATTATATATTTTCTTTAATAATATTTGTTAAATATTGTTCCAATTTTCCCTTTTTCCTACCATTTTCCCGATTTTCTTCCAATTTTTTTAAAAATTATTTTTAATAATTTTCCTAATATTCGTCTCCGGAATAAATCGGAAATATCTTGTAGGCCGCTTAAAATCATTACTCCGTAAGATGTAATACTATATCAATTACCATAGCAAAACAAATAGTTACCTCACATCGCTCCAAATCTGATTTTATAGGTTAATAGGTTTGATATGTTGATAAAAAAAAACTTGAACGTTACTCTCGAACAAATAATTATTTATTATGCGATCGTTTGCGTTTCGTGGCTAATAACTTTGTAAATATTGATTCATCGGGGGATGAAAAAAATGTATTATATTATAAGTCTACATATTTGTATAACTTAAAAGATGGTGTACATTTATTAGTTTATTTAAAATTATAATCGGATTTACTTTGTGACAAAATCTATTGATCGAATATCGACGATTAGATATAACCAGAATACGGATTTCAAAACAATAAAAACTAAAGAAAAACAACTGAAATAATGCAATAAAGCTGTATAAATTTTCCAAAAAAGCTTAAAAAAGCATTTTTAATGGATATTTTTTTTAAATAGGGCACATTTTTGCGTTTATTGTCGTTTTAAAATAAATAAATTTACCATATACTACACAGTACGTGAATCACATTATCTAAATTAAATCGATAAATCAAACACAATGAGATAAAATCCATTGAGGCAGCCATGACCTCGGAACACATTATATAATATAAAAATAAATATTAATATTTAAATACGTTTATTTAGAACACATTTTGAAAAAATAGAACTTAAAAGTAAAATAAAGTACCCAAAATACCCCAAAAAACATTAATGTACAAAAAAACGCAAAAAAGCAAAATAAAATGTCATGCATTTTATTCTAAGTAGTATAAATCGAATTTTTAGCTGACATAGCTTCGTTTTAGAGTAATAGGAAAAAAAAGCAATTACCTTCAAAATCCGTTCCCTAGATATAACTATATGATCTATTGATATTTGATATAGATTAGGTACATCAATAAACTAACAATTTTACTCTGAATAAATATTACTGATTTTTAATAAATTTAAAGAAACTATCTTCTCGATGGTGGTCTTTGGGCAATGCTCTGGTTTTATTAAAATATTTTGTATAAATAATGAAAAATAATTAAACAAATGTCAAATAGAAATTAATTTTATAAATTATTCTCAAAATATTAAACGTAAAACAGCGGGCGAAAAGAGTGAATTTAATTTGGGAAAAAACAAGTTTATCTAAATCGGCAAAAAAAAGAAAGATTTTTTTTTTATGCAACGGAGGCAGTAATGAATTTCAAAATTGAGGTAATTTTCCGTGTCAATTTCTATATTTTATTATGTTAAAATGTTAAGTGATAACCATGACGCGGTTAAATTGATTAGTTAATATTTTGTTTGTTTCCTAGTAATAAACATAACATTAATACATACATTTTGTTAATTCGGCTTTTATTTTTAATCAAACGCCTCTACATTTTAAATATAACGGGTCGATTTCGAGTTCTGTACCGTCGTCTCGTCCAATTATTATTTATTATAATTTCCAAAAAACTTTGGTAAACGTTAAAATCTGTCCGGTTAAGTTCACGGCCGTAGAAAACTCATGCAAAATATCAAAGGTCAGGCTGTATAGTAAATGTTAGAAGTTCAACAGTTCGTTTCTACCGACCTGTAATATTAATATCGTCACGTGTAAGCCGATTGATTTTATGGCCTTCGAAAAGTACAGGATGATATTAATATCCATCGACATAAAATGTCCTATACATAAAGATAAACTGACGACGGGCACGCATTTATATTATGCTCGCGTAGTCGCGTGCACTACTGTGGTTTGACGATTTTATCCGAAGTATTAGGTGCATATGCGAGCCCAGAATAATTTTCAATTATGTAAATTTTGATTTCTTATGTATATTGTGTTATATATTATACAAGTAGTAATAGTTCTATAATGTAAGTCGAAATGTAGAATGTATAAGACACGTTTAAACGATTACCAAACCTGTTTAGTTCAATAATGTTTTAGATTCTGAGCGTAGCAACCGTCTAGAAATGCTTTTTTTTTTTTATACCAGTGAATAATATTTTACCAGAAATTTTACTCCGATTTTCAAGTATAAAATAAGAAAACCTAATCAAATCGCATTGCCGTATTGCTGAGTTCATTTGTTTTTTTTCTTTTAGTTTTTTTTAATAATTGGTAAAACTCAAGAAAAATATAGGAAAAACGGAAAATCTTACGGGCAATAACGGTTACAATATTTTCGATATGAGGTTTTCGTTAAAATTCAATTAAAGATAACCGTATAGGCCTAAAATATATACAAAATAATAAAATTAATATTTTATAATCGTGGTACAATTTCCAAAACGTTATATCGATTTTTAAGTTATTTAGGGATTTGAAATTTATTTTAGTTTTTACTAAGTTCTATGTAGATTAAATTGTTTTGACTCATTTTAAATGGTTGAACATATAATACAATAAGGTACTTCATAAGTTAGAAAAAAAATGGTATGCCCGCCAATGTAGTAGTTTTTTTTATAAGCATTTTAAGTTAAAATGTTGTTGAAAATTGTAAAAATCGTGGTATTTCTAAACATGATGTATAGGTTTAACTAAAATTTACTTAGAACCTTATTTCGTTTTCTATGATTTAAAGCTAAATGTTGAATACAAAATATAAATAAAATAAATCTATGTATCTTACCTTCTCAACTTTCCGCCTACAACTGTGGCTTACCCAACAGCCTTACCGGCTCATTTTTATTATAATATTATCAACACGCTGGACACATTTCATACCACGGCCTACCTGTGTATCGCTTGTGTTGTAGATGAGTAGTTTGAAAATTAGGTAATGTAGAGTACAGTGTTATACAGTTCTATGTAAGTACTGAGAGTAACGACACATGTATTACTTTAATCAGAATACGATCCTGAGTGGTACTCAGTATACCGCGTACATAGTATGAGTCGTGGTTTTTTTTGTTGTAGCTGAGATAATTCGAATATCAAAAAAATAAAACCGATAGTCCGTCATTTGTTGTCAATTAAATCGCTAAGAAAAACTGTCGGGAGTCTAAAATGATTTGAAATAAAGTGCAATAAAATTAAGTACGAATTTAACAGTTTAAATTATTTTTATTAACCGAATAAAAATAAGAAAAAAAATGTGGCTATGAACTTTTAAAAATTCTGGGTATACACTGGGTATATTGAGGTAAACAATTCAGATCATTTTTAACAATTAAAAAAAGTGTTTTTTTGAGAAATAAATCGCATTTTAGTAAAACTTATAAAATATAATGATAAAATAGGGTCTTCGCGGTATTACTTAAAAGTATATAAATTAAATAACTTTGGAAAAAATTGTTTATAACTATCGAACTAGTTGTAGTTAGTAGTTATAGATAATATGATATTATTAAAAAATTAATGTTTTCGATATTTTTTTTTTCGGGACATAATTTCTGTTATTTGAATCGAAATTCAAACGTACCTCAAAATACGTATTATAGATATTATCGATGTTAAATCGCAGTTCCACAAAAAACGGTTTTCGAACCTTACTGTTTGTAATATTTCACATAAATATTTATTCTTCGTTAAGCTTAAACTCTTCAAGAATTTGCTCTAGACATTTTATTTATACTCCCGTGACTAATTGAGCTAAAACACGCCGTATTCACTGTTTCCCTTGGAGACACACACTGCATATACCTGCGCAAAAACTAAAACACAATAGGATTAATAAGAGTAAAAGGAAGCGCAACGTCTCGACTGCAAGCTTAAAAAGTTCCCGTGTCGCGGGATTACAATATTCTATCGCGGTAGTAGTGATTTCCCGTAGACCCCCGGAGAATCGGATTTACCGTTTTTTAATTGGGACATTTTGTAAGTCGCGGCGGACGGCCGAAGTTATTCCCTTCTTAATTGTTTATGTATAACGTTGCTCAGCAATTATTGCTGAAAAACTAAAAATAATATTCCGTGTAGCGGTAAACGTTATACCAATTATAATATTTTTCGGGCTGTTCAACAATTATGAACATTTAATTGTAACACATTACCGTGCCGTACATATATTATGTACCACGCGACCGAAGGCAATCGTCCGAAACGGCTCACGGGATGCGTGCAATCTCTCCAAAAAAAAAAAAAAAACGTAGTTTAATTACTAAACGATACTTTGCAGCCGCACATGCGAAATAATATCATATTAATATAATTGCACAATTACCATCGCTACGACGGTCAAGTAGAACGAAAACGGTTTGGCGATTATTTCCGATTTGAATACGAGTTGTGGTGTACCTATTATAATAATTCAATACGAAATGCGTGTGCGAAACGCCGTCCGACGTGGTCGAAATGTTAATAACTAGTTGGGCCGGGCTAGTTTCCGATTTGTTTATAGGACGCGGGCGATAAGTACCCGTAAACGCTAAACGGCTGGGCGAGTTAATTCGATATGACTCGTCTACGGTGTTGTTTAAAGATAAACTTAAAAACATCCAGATTGAGATAAGGAGGACAAGTACTAGAACAAATATCTAGATGAAGATACTATGTACATAAATATTATAATATTGAATTATCTAAATAAAGATAAAATTGGCAATACTTAGTATTTAGATGAAAAAAAAAAAAATAATAATAATTTTGTTTATACCCCACGAAGCTAAGACGTGTTTAAAGTAGTAAAAGCGTACCAGATTTGGTACCGATTTAGACTTCACACAAGGGTTATTTGAATAAGTTGTCACCGACGCGTGACGTATTAACAGCATAAACCAAAGCTAAAATACTACTTAGGACTTAGGTAATATTTAAGTAAGCTAAAACATCACTTAGGTCCTTAATATTTAAGTATTTAAAACGTATGTGGCACCCAAGTCAAAATTTCTTCGTCGGTCTTTTAATTTTTGTAATTTTACTAAATTTCGTTGAGTCGAAATCCCGAATTCAATGCACTAAAAACCCCCGAAACATCTGAAATCACCAAAGACGCTTTGAAATACAGATAAATTAAGTATTTCGAAAGTTTAATATAAACCTAAATTATATATTAATATTCAATACTGAATAGATGAATATTTGAAAAAAAGGAAATGTTATGAAAAATGTATTGGATAATATAGTTACGTATTAAAAAAGATGTAAAAATGATGCGACTATATACAAGTATATTTAGAATTAGGAAACAAACAGAAATTGTCAGAATACAATAAAAAGCATTAAGAAAAGGGGGACGAACAATTTAAAAACTGAAATTTCTTAAAAAGCTAAATACAATTTGCAAATAAATTTTTATTAGGTTAGGTTTATATTACAAAAAAATATAAGTTAAAATAGCCAACAATTTAATAATTTTTACTCGCATTTAAAATAGCCATGTACGATCTATAGAACAAACAGTTGGGTGCCGGGTTTAGCTGGCAATTTATACCAAGCAAAATTTTATGTTAAAATTTGGCCCGATGAAAATACTTATGAATATACTACAAAATAGTGAGCATTGCAGTACAATGGAATAATGAAATTTCAATAAATTACATAGAAATGGAATACAAATTAAATGTGTAATCAATTATCATTATGATTTTATACAGTTGAAATTATTCACAATAACCGTGGTCTATAGTAATATGATCTGAGAGTTTATCAGTCTATTTGGTTATTATTTTTATTTTTTGTAATTCAATGAAATGTATTTGTTACATTTAGTAAAAAAAAAGACGTCCTACGATAATGGAGACGAGTGCAGCCATTGTTGTAGGTAATTTAATGTATATCTGTAAGCAACGATAAACCAATTGTTAACGAAAAAACGATTATGAGCGCAGTTCAGTTGATAGTGATGCCTTGTTAACAATATATATTAAATTAGATTTCATCCACATAATGTTTTACTCAAATAATTTTCGTCAAAATATAGTATCAAAATTCCTTTATAAAAACAAATACTACGTTAAACTCAATTAATTTTTTTTTTTTTACCACAAGGTAAGATTCAATGAACCTCCTGTTAAGTTTTCAAGCATTTCTGTTAAGCCTAACAATTTTACCACAGAGTACCTATCAAATAAAAATTAAGTACAAAACTCGAAAAATTAAAATATCTATAAATAGCTAGATAATGGCATTAATTTGTTGAAAATTTTATCACGTCTAAAAAAGGTAAATATAAGTTTTCAATCCAAATTTTAAGTCTTTACGAATATTTTTAACTGAGTTACGATAAATAACAAAATTGATAAAATAATAAAAGCATTGATTTCGTACATTTCTCGTTTTTCTTATGTTTTATCCTGGTTTTCCTAGATAGTATCAAACCCGCTTGGAAAATCAAAAATTAACCTTCCAAAAGTACCATCTGGACAACATTCCCGTTCAGAAATGGTGCCGCGCATATATATCTGAGCACAATTTATGGTCGAATTTTTGTACACAGAATAAAAAAAAAAAAAAAATTAACATTGTATTATAAAATCAATAAATTCTTCGCTACACTCAGAATCTAAAATCTGTCAACATTTTTTCTAATCTTGTATAATTTGAAATTTTTTTTTAGATTTTAATAAGCGCCTTAATGGTACGACTTTTTTGCCGATCTATGACTGATACTAATAAGGGGAAAACGTACGATTGTTTTTATACGGACGAATTTGGCGGTTTCACTATTTTAGACCTCAAAACCAGAAAAAAAAATATGTAAGGATCGGGTTTGACGGATTTTAATAGTGAAATCTTATTTATATTTATTAATAATTTTTACAAACTTATGACGGAGATGATATCAAATATATAAATATATTTTTATTTTTTTTCGTGTATTTTCTTTATCATTATTTTCATAATCTAATAAATTTAATGATAAATAGAAATCCGCCTAAAAAATAAAATCTGTGGAACCCGAACTCTTGTTTGTCTTAATTTTCGATATAAAATCTAAAGGTATCTCGTAAAAATGTCACGGCAATAAATCGCTGTAAAAAATGTCGTGGTCAAAATGTCGCAAACACAAAATATTGCTACATAAAAAAAAAAATACAATTTTTAAAATTAACATTTTTTTTTTTTGTCAAATTATCGTATTTTAAAATAAACGGGGTTTTAACTTTACACAATTTTTTTTATGATAAATGCTTAAATAATTTAAAAGTTGAACAATATACTACTGGAGGTGGACCTGTAACAAAAAAAAAAAAAAAAAAATACAAGGACTCGGCTGGAAGACTAACAAACGTTGTTACTGAGTACGAAAACAGATTGATTGACTTACGCGGAATATTCTACAATTTTCAGTACCAATTTTAATATAAATAATACAATTCTTTTTTAATAACTATTATGATTTGGCTAGGTGTATAAACTGTACAAATAACACAGCAAATGTACGAAATGTAAGAAATCATAACTTTTAATCTAACCTCACTATATATAAATCACACTTAATAGATTACCTAAATTAGATTACTAAATAGAATACAAAATTAAAAACGTAATTGTTGTATTTTTACATAATTTTTATGCAGCAAAATTGTTGTGCTTGTGAAATTTTTATTGCAACTTTTTGACCGCGAAATTTTGACGTGGTTTCGAAATCCAAATACCTATACCGCTTTTTGAAATTGCTTTTTGCTTTATGCAATTCCCGACGGTTGAAAGCGATTTTTTTTTTTTATTCGTTTAGACTAATTATCTGGAATGAGAATATCCGTTTTGAAAAATTATTTGATTTCATATTAGAGGTGTCAATAAAACACGCGTTTTATTACACACGTGTATTCGTGTACCCGTGACACGGACATTTATTTTGTATATTCACGTATTTCACGTAACACGCATGAAATCAAAAATGCTTATCTTTTTACGTGTGTTCACGAATACTTGAAAAGGTATTCGTTAATTTATGTGAATTTCGGATTATAAGACATCCAACATAACATTTTTAATATCACGTATAATAATCAGCCCTACTTTGTACACTTTTTTTCTAATTTATAGGAACAATATTTTTTATGACTCTTATTCAAGAGGTAATTAAAGGAAAAAAAGGTAAGCTCATCATGTATTTGCTCTAAATTAACTGAACACAAACATGCAGACATAATTCGTACGATGGGTGGGTCACTGTTGTAGGTGAGAAATTGGGAAGGTAGAGGAGAAATTTAATCTATATCTGTACCTAAAGATTTATCTTTGCTAATAAAAAACGATTCTGAGCGGAGTTCGGTTATACATGTTTTGATAGGCCGTAATATTTACGATTTGAAAATAATAAATAAATTTTGTAAATTTTCCCGTTTTTCCTACGTTTCTTCCCGGGTTTTACCATTTATTGTGATAAATCCTAGGCAAATCAAATAATAGCCGCCGTAAAGTACCACTACGGTCAGAATTTCTTTCGGAAAAAGTGCTACACTCGAAAATCGGAGCGAAATTTCTGTTCGCAGAAAAATTATTCGCAGATAAAAAAAAAATAGTTAATTGCATTGTAAAACCAATACATTCCTCGCTCCGCTCAAAATCCAAAACGGATAAAATCCATCTCGGTAAAACACGACGCTGGCTCACTCGGCGCGCCGTTTGCGGGCGGTGTCTTGACAGAGACGGCACGAGCAAAAAAAAAAAAACCGCATTATTATTATCATGACGGTACGCGTCCGAATATTATATGCGAGATTCGAAATCGACGTCGTACGATATTGTAATATTATACTGTCGTGCGGCATTTTTCCGCGGCTTTTGTTCGGGGCCCCGCGCCAACGTCGCGACGTGTACAAATGAAGCGGAAACGTCGCCGCGTGGTAAATGAATTTGGCCGTCGTCGTCGTCTTCGCGTACAGCAGTCGGGACGCGCGGTTTTTCCTCGTAAATCATCGCGGGGGCGCATCCCCGCGACAGCCACCGGCAATGGCTTTAAAAATAAATTTCGACAAACGATATTCGTATTATTTTCGCGCTCGCCGCGTCTCCGATGTACAGGGTTTAATATTCTTCTCGATCGCGATACGAACCGGGACGAATACTCCGGGTAAATTTCGTTTCGGTCGGTATTGCGCACACGATATACACGTATAATACAGAACGGCGGCGGCGGTCAGATTGTTTAGCGACGCCAGTCTGCGATGTCGTTTTCTTGACGGCGCGTTATTTCCGTTCATATTATTATTTGTTCGTAAAAATATCGTATACGTTATATTATATTATACGATAATACGTATTACAGTGAATGTCGAATGGAAAAAGGTCATACGAGGGATGTACTATCCCCTCCGCATCACCCCACCGTCCCATCGCCGTACGACCGCCGCCGATATAGAATCGTTTAACAACACACTGCTCGGACCGGATGTACCGTAGAAAATTTATTGTAATTCGTACAAACGGTTTATTCCTTATGCGATTGTATACAGCAATGTGCGCACCAATTGAAATTATTTTTTCGGAAAGGTATTCCTTGTGTGAAACCGAATCAAAAATACGGATATACTTCGCACGTGCGTGGTCCAGTGTTATAGTTGAGGAGCTGGGAAGATAGTGCGGAAGTAAATGCAAATGTATCTATACGCAGCGTTTAACCATTGCTAACGGAGAACGATTCTGAGTGGAATTCGGTTAATAGTGTTGCTTTTTCACGAAATGTATTTCGTTTTATAGTAAAATAATTACATGATATGCATTAAAGCATTATATACTTTCATTAATAATATTTGTTAAATATATTCTACCAATTTTCCGTAAATCGGAGCAAAATTGCTGGTAGTAAAATTGTTCACGAGAAAGAAAAAAAGACCGAAATAATTTTTACTAATATCTAAGTTTCGTACATTTTCCGTTTTTCTTCAATTTTTTCCCGGTTTTTCCCATTTATTGTCATAACTCCTGGGAAACCATAAAATGACCACCCAAAAGTACCACCCCAGTCGGATTTTCTTTCAGAAAAAGTTCTGTAATTGTAAATTAGAGCAAAATTGGTGGTAGAAAAGTTGTCGATAGAAAAAAAAAATAAACATTACTGTAAAACTAATAATCCGCTCAGAATCTATAAAATGACGTGCTATATTGAAAATCAATATTGTAATATTGTATAATATTGTAAAGGGACAAATTTATTTAAACACTGTAAATAACATTGTTATTGTGAAACGATTTTCCATTGTATTTATAATATTATTTATTATATTTCTAAAAAAAAAAAAAAACCGATATCAAAATCGCTAGAAATCGGCGCGCGTACAGACGAGTCGGTGGTTCGCCGTGAAAATAATCACCCTGTACATTATACACGTTATGTTATGCATATTTATATGAACTCGATTTCGGAGTGCCGTCGTTACGTTAGTATTGTACATTGTTATCTCTGCGGTGCCGCGATAGTCGCGACAACGATAAATAATGAATTTTTCGTGAAAAGCCTATTATATACGCGAACCGCGACGACGAGAAGGCGGATTTTCATTTTTTTTCTCCCCTTTTACCCCGCCAAAACGACGTTTAAAACCCCGAACCGACCACCGCGTCGCTCTGCAAAAGCCCGGTGCGAGATTGTGCAGACGTTATTAATTATTATTGTCGTCTGTTTGACAGCGCGCGGCGGCGGAGTTCGTTTTCGCGGCGTACAGTCAATATACGACTGCCGCAGTACAGTACGAATAATGATATATTATTATTATGACGACAAGACGACCGGGGTGTACACGGTTTTTTATTTGCCGAGAACAACGATGTTCTATTAACCTCTCGTTCTTAAACGGATTTTTTTTTTTTCCGGTAGCTAGAAACGTAGATATCGGTTTTATAAAGATGTTTATTTTTTTTTTCTTTGAATAACTCGTCTACGACAAATGGGAAAAAAATACGGGAAAATAGGTACAACGTTAAACAAATATGATTAAAGACAGCGTTTAATGCATATTATGTAATTGTTTTTCCACAATATGACAGAGTAACGCTATCAACTGAACTCCGCTCAGAATCGGTTTTTCGGTAGCAATGGTTTATCGTTGCTTACTGGTGTACATTGAATTCCCGAATATATATCCTACCTTCTCAACTTCTCACCTAAAGCAGAGGCTGCACAAGACCCCGTTATTTTTGGACAGCTTTTTCAATATAGACTTGTCGATCTGTAGGCTTTAGAAAACGGTGAGATAAAGAACGAACAAGACGAGTGTTTGGTGGAACCGCGGAGTGCAAATCCCCGGAATGAAATACCCTCGCACTATTACCAAACGTTGCTGTTATTGATGAAAATACGCATATACATATATATATTATATTGTCGACTACTTGTAAACCCTGTTTAATTTAATTTTACCGGTGAAATGAAAAACTGTGACAGACTTAGACAAAAATAGTAAACAAATTTGACACGGGGTTTTATTTGGTTGCCGAAGAAATGTTGTATTATATTCAATCAACGAATTTATCGTCATATTGACAACTTTTTATCGATAGTGGCTAGGAACTATCATTATTTGCATACACGTTTGTTGTGGCTAACGCCATTCTAACCGAATCCAGCTGACAGATCACGTGCATAATACAAAATTCAACGTGTGTAACCCAGAAGTGTGTAATGAATAAAAATTAATTCATAGTAATTATTCTAGCGTTAGAAATACAAACAAAAAATTATAAGTTGAATATACGTATAAACTATGATACACTATCATTATCGATCTACGCTAATGACTATACTGATATTGTTTACTTTTTTAGGTACAAACTGTGGTTTTCTACGATTATACGCCCTAAGGATAGTGAAATATTTCCGACTTCAAACACTAAACGTATAAGCAGTAGACATCGTTACTTGTCTGGAGGACTGTCTGGCTACTATTATAGAACGTGTGGTATGATTGCACGCGGAGTGTTCATAAGGGTAAACAGCCGATCCCATACGCGTGGGACAATAAAGAGGGCGAATGAGGAGATGTCTGAATGTAAATGATTTACGTTTTTTGATGGGCTGCAGGTGCTGTCGCCCGGTTTCTACGACCCGACGTTATCGCCGGATTCCTTTGCGAAACGCTGCAGCGGGTCGTAACGGCGAAATTTTTTTTCGGCCCCATTTACGCGCCCGATTATTATAATAATATTTGACTTGTTCGAAATACAGGTCGGTACAATAATTATTGTTATTGACTATTATAATTACATACAAAATACTCGGTCGGTGTACTAAAAACCAAGAAACTATTTGGTTAATTATAATTATACGTAATTTTTGTACTACGAGCGTTTACAGGTAAGTATACTGCGCTATTAAGTGTCATTGATATTGGCTTTAATTGTGTGCAATTGACCAACGTGTCCCTTAAAAACCGAGAAAATAACCGGTCATTAGAAAATTGTATGTAATTTTCATATTACATACTGCAATTATAGTTACTGTACATAGTAATCGCAGCATCGTTATTTTAATTTGCATTTGTACACGATATTGAAATTGTTATAATTGTACCGACTTACGTCATTCACGTTTTTTTTTTTTTTTTGTCAAGTATTTAGCGTCCTATACACCGTGAAAATAATAATAATTCTCGTTAAGTATAGTAGTTGTCGTCGTTTGTATCACGGATACCTTTATCGTGCGAGACACCGCAGCGGTGGCGCCGTATGTGACAGGTTTAGGGCCAGCCGGTTTTCTGTTGATTCGACGTATAATAGGTATTATACGGGACGGACACGATTTTACCATTCGACATTAAAAATACGAAATCAGAAAAAAAAAAAATCAATAACGAAATTTCTTTTTTCTGTTTTTCTATAGAATTACACACGTGCAAGAAACAAAAAAAAAAAATATACGAATAAAATCTTATCTGTTTACCGAAGACCGTCATAAAAATCGTCTGGGTTCAAGACCCGTAGTTGTCCCGATCGGCGCCACCATATGGTTTCACTATGCGGACATTTCAATAACAGCCTGTAATTATAGCCGGCCCGTGTTACTGAAAATTGATTATTGACCATTTGTAAATGTATACTGTACGTTATATTCGGTCTTCGCGTTATTATGTCGGCGGGTACACGAATGTTTTTGGGTTCGGCCGTTGTATTACAATGGCCGGGGTATCAGATATAAGAATTATTATCGAGAAAAAAAAAAACGAACCATTACGCGTCGACCCGGTATATTCGGCTCGGCACGACAACGCGACAGGGGGTCGGCTCCTTGGAGGATGAAAACGTGCCCTTTAGTCGGTTTTTACTATTATTATATACTTGTGTATACGCATATGGGTCCCGATTGTAGTTTTTGATAATGCCAGTAGTATTTTTCCTTTTAAAAACGTGGCGACCGTGTGTGACGTGCACGTACCTGTATATATGTATATGCCGGGTGATTTACGGCCGACCCCCAACCGGTTGTTTTCTCGAAGGTCACACTGTCGACGCCGAAGGATACAGAATATGATAGCGTGCTTGCTACGCAGTAGATTTTATTATAATAGGTAGGAATAATACGGAGTTGCAGGAACATAACTTAACAATCATTGTATCTAATGTAGTTTTTGACATTTTAGTAAACTATCAAGTGTACATAACTATATAATATACGTCCATATGGTAGAAAGAAAACAAAAAATTAAATAATAATTCGTAAGTAGTTTAGGTTACTCGTCCCTAGTGCGCGATACGAAAAATACACGTGCGCTCTTTCGGATATTTCAATACCGAAAAATTAAATATAATATATTGTGTTTATACGTATTCGGGATTTCTATTCGTGTGTACAAAACGGTTATACTTGATTTAATCACATATTTCCATTGATGTTTCAAATTATTGTAGTCCCTATACAGAGACGAATTTTTGTTCAAATAAATCCATCGATATGCGAGTTCACGATGAAAATTCTCGCGCAGTAGTAAACTTAGTTTAATTTATGATGCGAAAAAAAAGGGTTTTTACATTTTTTCTTTTATTATAAGGTTTACCGGTTCTGTTTTTCTGATTTCTATAATAATACTATACAATAATTTAGGAAATGGAGGTGTTGAGTTCGTATCTGTGTCGATCGTGGATGTTTTTTATGCATTAATACGGTAAATGGTATTTAGAAAATTGCGCAGTCATTAAGCTACCAAGAAAAGGCAAAAAAAAAAACTTTAAAAAGTCTTTAAAAGTAAATTAAGTTGGATATAATTTTAATTGTAAACGTTAATAGCTGTCGGAGATCATATTTTATTGAGAAAAAATCGGTTCGGCTAAACAAGTTCGTCTCTATACAATGACTTACACTTGATATATTTCGCCTCTAAGAATAATACAAATACTAATTTAATAATATTTAGAAAGAAAAAAAAAGAAGCTAGGTGTAAATATAAAAATAAGTTTTATAATTTTCTGAAGGTCTTTTTAAATGTAATTTTCAAATTTCAATTAATAAGTATCTGTTATTAGTGATTAAAATTGTTAGATCTCTGATTATATTGATTTCCAGCGTCTGCTGTTTATAATTGTTTACAGCGGAATTTGGATGTGTAGGTATAATGCGTATCAACAGACCCTTGGAATGCCTACAACTATGATGTGCACACCCACAGTCCGTAAAACGTATTTAGTCAATTTCCACATAAATCACCTTAAATATAAATAAGATGTGTAATATGCAATAACATTGGTTTCCGCGTAAAAACGCCGTATACCCACCGTCATACATTTTTACACGGACCATTGGTCAATGGGGCTTCATACGTAATATATATATAAAATTTATTAATTTAAATCATCACAAAGTTTCAATAATAAAATAATCAGGTAATATTATAATAACATTTTTTTTAATACACATGAAATATTTCTCATGAATGAAAAAATAAAACTTTCCGTTCTCATTATATTCACTTAAGTGTCACATTTTTAATACGATTAAATTCGTTTCTTATCTTCTCATGTTCAAAAATATGATACCAATATAAAATTGATCAGTTACAGTAAAATTTTCAGTTTTACGAAAAAAATTTGGCCAGGGATAAATTGCTTGTGTAAAAAAATATGACTGGTAGATTGTCCGTATACAGCATTTTTTCGCAGGGACTAGTTGCCCGTTTACCAAATGTTTTAAATGTGTTAGAAATCTTCTCCAAAATAAATGAGGTATAAAATGTAATTTGCATCATCATTGGTAGGTGGTTATAATATGAATTTTAATTTGAATCGGAATTCAACATGTTCAGTATAATATGGAGACAGAGCTAAAGTTAGGATTTTTTCAAGGAGGAGGATGGGAGCCTAGAGTTATTGATGGCTTAAATAAAGAGTTGAAAAATTAAGTTCAAACTACACTGCTGACGATGTCATATACAAATTAAAAATAGGATAGGTTAGGTAAATTATACTGTATTCACCAAACAACAACACGTTTGTGTCTCACAGGAAATCCATCACGGAGACAAAAGCTCCAAAGTGGTTTTCCTCTCACACTCATTTGTTCATAAAAAGATTATACATAGAAGTATTGAAATAAACTCATTCCTAAAATATTATTCTACGCATATGCCTGGTTAGTATAAATAAAGTAAGACATATAGTCTGTTTACGTATTATAGGTACTAATATTATTAATACATTTATTTTTATTTAAAATAATTCAGATTTTTTAAATTTCATTAAAAATATCTCGGTGACAATAGCTGAAACAACGCACCAAACTTTTAAAATGCCTATTAAGAGAGACTGATAATTTTGCTTTAAGTAAATGGGCCCCTTCACTTAAACCACTGGCTGTTCTCAATAACATGGTATTATTTTATTAAAAAGTATGGTAAATATGGCACTAATAGTATTTTCAATTTACTAAACAATTTTTTTTTGTCTGATATTTCATGGGGGAGGGATGGTGATTCCGGAAGCTCCCTTCCCCTAGCTATGACACTGGAATGAGATACGAGATATGTCTCTGCCACACAAAATTACATAGTATAGGTTAGTTATAGGTATTTTTCCAGGCTTTGAAGATGTAACTGAATACAACCTTTAAAAATATCTTCTCGTTTCTCTCTCCTCCTTTCTTTCCCTCTTCCCGTATTTTCAACGCTTTTCCTAGTCTCTACTATCCTCTCTTCTTCTTTTCATCTATCTTCTCTCCCTTTCCTCGATGAGTTTTTCTACGTCCTCTTTCCCTTTTCTTTTTTCCAGTCTACGAACTTTTCTTTTTTCTCCTCATTTTCCTTCATTTTCATTTTTCGGTATCATAAAATTATTGAAGTGAAATTAACTGGTATATTATTGATATAGCTAATTCCGGATAGACTAATTATGTATCCGATTTAAGGGAAAATGTTCTCTCAGAATATTCGCTTTTAGGGTGTTCTGTATTGGATAATTAGATGTAAATTTATAAACGTATAACCGAAAAATATAGTTTTTAACTTATATGCTTGTAAATTATAAGTATATTTTAACTAAATAACAAGGAAATAAGTTGGGCTTATTGAATAAAAATTGCACTATAATATCCAGCTTTTAAATTTTCATTCTGGGGTTAATTTAAGTAAATGGAGATTCTCAGATTTATTCATGAATCCTGACTTTTATATCGATACTAAAACATAATTTAAATCTTCGTCTAAATTGATATATTTTACTTAATTATATGAGTAGATATATGACAGGTTAATATCGATTCCCCTTATTTGAGTTCGGTTTACACATATTTATATAAATAATAGATAATAATAATTAATAAATACATAAAAAAAAAAAATTATAAGTAACAATTGCTTTTTCATGTTTTGTCAGAGGGACATGCTCGACTTGCCCAGCTGTTAGAGCCACTACTATCTGCCTAAATCCACATTAATATGAAACGAGAAACAGCTAATATCGCTACTAAGATTTCAATAGTTAAATAATGTTATTTTAAATAATTATGTATTATTTATTTAGTAATTTTTTAGATTCTGCAAAGAGGATCGGGGGTCGATGATTTTTATTTTTTTGTGTATGGATACAAATCGTCTACCAGAAATTTTTGCTGCAATCAAAAAATGGCATGAGACCTTTGTGTTATTCTTTAGATCTGATTGATATAACGAGGAGGAAATATTCGAAACCGTTTTCACAATAATTGCGAAAAACCAGGAAAACGTCAAAAAAAAAAAAGATAGAAATTTACGGCGTACACAATTTCATTGTTTTAAATTTTTAAATTTTTCTTTTAGAAATTTTTCAGGAACTTTTCCAATACTGACCTGAAGAATTCACAATGTACTTGTATTAACCTTTTCTAGAGTAGTAAAATTGTTCCGATTTTTGAGTTATTTATAAACATTTGAAATTTTCTAACTTGTATAGTTTTTATTTGGTGGGTATTACGTAGATTAAATGTCTCAAACAACCAACAATGCTTTAATATTTAACACGATTAGTTTTAAAAGTATTATTAGTTGGATTTAGTGGTTAAAAAAATGTTGAGTTTAATTTATTATGTCTATTTTTTTTTTTTTTTTGTATAATCGTGTTAAGTATTTCGCCGACCTCAAATAGTTGAAGTGAAGTTGAAGGAGAAGATTATAAGCGTATAATATAATAAGAATATAATCAACTCGTCAACTAAATAAACGCATTTTATATTCTAATAAATATTTTCTATGATCGTTACTATGATTTTGAAATATTTACTCGACGGCTGGGCAACGAGAATGTTACAGATAACAAAAATAATAACTTACAATACGTCGATTGTGTATTTAATGACTCAAGTTGTAAATTGTGTCAATTATACCATTGCAATCCAATTTCCAAAAACAATACCGATTTATTGTTTAAACGGTGACAATTATCGACTTATCATTGACGCCGAATACGATGACGCAAGTGGCGAAGGACATTGTGACATCGCGCAACCAGTTTCGTTTGTATTATCATGTAGAGAAAGTCTACAATAAAAATGACTCATATTTTATGGTTTGTCCAAAATATGAGTCATACGCTATTTGCAGGTTTGTCCTCTTAATAGCCTCAAAATACCTCTGTCTACGATCTTTTTCTAGAGTCTAACTATATGCCGTTTACTCACAGACAACAATGTTAACGACGTACACCCACATATTGATTTTTAATTACAAAAATTCCTATATTTTTCGTACGGTAGTTAACAATAATAATACATTAAGATTGTTTGCCCGTAGTGCAATGTCATTAATGAAGAAACTAACATTTTAATTTTAATGTTATCATTTTAACGACCGGTTTTCGAAATCGACGTCTAGTATTGACATAATTGAAATCTTGCATTGTATTGTTCAAACTGTACAACATTGATTTTTTTTTTTTTCGATAAGTAAAATGCTCAAGTTTGTCTATGTTGTAAAATATATAGAATTTACATTGGTGCAGTTTTAAGTTGTATTTGAACTATTTTTTTTAGATTTATGATACTTTTTCTTAAAATCTAAAACCATTGACAACAAATGCCAAAATATCGGTTGTATAGGTAATAGATTCCCTGGGCTATAGACGATCTTAGCATGATTTATACTATAACCATAACAGTTTAATATGCTTCGCTCAGAAACTACTTTTGATAGCAATAACGTATCACATAGAACTATGACATATTCGCGTGGAGTGAATTATGTTTGGATTTGTATGTCATTGATTTTTCCTATTTTTAATGATAGCACCAGGACCCGGTGCCAACGCGGTTTGTTCGGAGTTCTATGGTTCCTGTAGAATATTGTTGTTCATCAAATTTAAAAAAAATTAAAAAAAAAAAAAAGGTTTATCCCTATTCCCACGAAGTAATTTTCGTCAGTAAAAACGACCGTACCCAATCCTTTAAACAAATATCGGATAATGGAAAAGTCTTATTCTTTAGACGGCCGTCAAAGTGTTAAAAATAATTTTCTAATTTTACACAATCGGAAAAAATTCCGAAAACCGACGTCGGGTCCCTTAAACACTATTTTTACATTATTACTATGTATACGTCAGCCGACTCATCGAGAACGTCGTTTATTTCTTACATAGGATTTTGCGTATTATCAAAACTAATTAATATATGTTAGTGATAAACGATAGTATTGAAATATGATAGTATTATTAAAAAAAAAAAAATCGTTGCTCACTGATATTCCATTTTAATAGCTGCACATATGTTAATCTTTATTTGTGATTAACGGCTATAAATTAGACTTATAGCGAGGTCAAATGCGGGTCGTTACATCCTTAAAGCGCACCGCACACACGTGGTGTCCAGTGTTCGCTATACACACAATTTCTGTGCGTACATAGCTATCGTGTAACATGATTAATCTTTATCGTTTGTGTATGATATATTTTATTAATTTCTGTACGTACGAGAAAATCGTGTTCGTGGGTTTTTGTTAGACAGTAGATCCTATACATAATATCATATATGACATCCCTGCAGCAGTTATTGTGGGCGTATTGTTCGTTTATTTAAACCGAAAAAAAAATTGTTGTATCTTTAGATCGCCCGACATCGTATAATATTGAACAAAAGACAGACCCTTTTTTTTTTTTTTTTTATAGTTATGGGTCCCCCGCAGTTTGCCGATCGTCCGTACATCAGCTGCTTCTTAAATGAGTTTATGGTTCACAGCTTATATATAGGTATCGTAATATTTAACAATACGAGACGTTTTCAATAAGGCATAAGCCGTGAATAGTTATATTTTTTTTTCCTGTGATGAAGTCGACGGCGGAAACGTTGTTGTTCATAAAATATCGAAGGATATTACAAAATACAATGACAATATTATATTTTCTCACTATTGATTCTCAGTTAAATCGTTATTGGTTATACGCAACAAAAAAGTGCGACAATGCTTGTAAAAAGCAGGATGAGTGTTTTCTCGTGAAGTCACTTAATCGAGGATTATTCTTAAACGCATTTATCGTGCTTAATTTGCACATTCCACAATTTTATATAAAATAACTATTTGGACGACGACATTGACAGTGTTCACTTCGAACGAGGATGGTATTTTTATATTTTTTTTTTTTCCTGTAAACGTAATCGTCTCAATAATATGCCGTGATCTATCGGTTTGAATGGAAAAATATTACGATAGGTATATTATCAAATTTAGATGCGAGCCCAACTGGTTTTAACTGTCTCGTTACCGCGACCGGTGCCCTGGTTATGGATAGAGAATGATTGCACGATGAATTAAGTGATAAATTAATGATAAATTAGTGTCCAGTGGATTTTCTCCGTATTTTATGATAGCGCAATATAGTAGATTACAGTAATATTATAACGTTCTAATTGTTAACAATTAATTTTTCCCGGAACCAAGACTTAATGTTAAATCTATTGGCTATAATAACATAATGTACTCAACGGGAAATAGCACGGTGTTAGAAAATCGTATCACTATAGTCGTGACGGTTTCGAATATAATTCACTCGGGACCGCTGCGGCGAAAGACGAACAAATACGATAGACACGATACCAATGCTTGAAATTTTACTGCGGACGAGTGTTATTATAGTAGGCCGTCCTGTAATCATCTAATCTTAAACAGCGATCGGTACACACGAGCGATATTTCATCGTACGGCGTTAAAAATAGCATTGGTTTTATTTGGTTACAGACCTGTTCACGTGATGGCGACAAAATATCGCGACAGTGGCGATGGAGAGGCCGAACGGTTTACAATACGTCTATAGATGTCATGATTAAGACTTGGCAGGCCGGTGTAAACCGTTACGGAAAACGTGGACAGTAAATATTTAATTCCAATGTCAACAAATGGGTTGATATACACATTTATTGATATTGATAATCGAGTATCGAACGATAGTATTATTTTCATATTATTATGATAAACAAATCGTAAGATGGAACATCGCTTGACCGTAACCGTAATTCGAATCGGTTAGGTGTGTTAATACGAATAGTAAAATAGTTAAAACCATTTTGAAATGTCGATAGACTGTTAAAATTTCAAACACATATTTTTAACGAATGACGGAATTGTAGTGTGTGTGTCGTTAAAACACTAAAATACCTGTGCGCGTACAACAATTGGTTAACGTGTGTGTCACAAGATAAATACTACATTGAATATTATTCAATTAAAATTCGATTTACAAAAACGTGCAACACACGAATTTCGTTCTCTCGTAACGATCGGGATCCATCGACAATAACTGGTGTGACGAAGGTCACAATAAGGCAGGTGTGACCGTCACAAAACCAGTTTGTTCGGTATATAGAGAAAGTCTCTATTGCCGTACCTCTGACTCAGTGTTTTGTTCAAAAAGGTATACGTGGTTTGTTGTATTATTATCATAAGAATACTCAGTATAGTACCTTTGGCTCACGCAGATGGCATCTAAAGAGCATTGTCAATGCGGAGATTGATTTTCATTTTACAATGCAACTTGTTTTTATACCTGCTATAATAATAAGATGTCCTCTGTCTGTACATAATATTAGGTACATAAGCGTATATATTTATAATATTATAATATGTTAGTTTTAGATTTTTTTTTTTTTCCTGTAGAAACATGTAGGCACATGTATAAGATTAATGGTCCGGGGATATTTTTTTCTCCTTCACCGTCGAACGCTCAAAATATTTTACGTTTTAAAAATACAAAAATAATAATATTATCAATAGGTATATCTAACAATTTTATCTTTTAAACATAAATGGAATACATAAAAACGGTCGATATAATCTTTTCTGTTTTATATTATGTCTGTCTGCATAGGTTAGTATCTAATTACATATTATAATTTATTACAAGTTTATACACTTCGAACCCCGTCATATTTCCACGTCAGTAAACTATCAAAAAACGTGTGTAAGTATTATTTTATTCAGTATAGTGTTTACAGACGAATAAAATCGAACCGTTGAAAACATCACTCGAATCCCCTCTTCTTCCTCCTAAAAAAATACAAAGAAAAAATACCACACAAAAAAAAAAAAAAAAAAAACGAAAAAAAAAAAAAAAAAAAAAAAAACGATAGAAAAAGAAACACACAAACAATATTAAAATACGTGTAGGGAATACAAATTTAAATTCGAGTATCAAGTCATTAATTAACATACAGAAATTACATTATATTATTTTAATATTTATATTAACTATTGATAACATTGTAGATACGAGTAGATTGTAGATGACCTTAGAATATTTTACAGTATTCAAATAATTTCTTTCCATTAAAGCATTTTACTTAATCTGTAAATTTTAACCAATATTTTTCTGAGTCTTTAAATACCTATCATATAACCACAGAACTCTATAATACAAGTTTACGATAGCATTCCACATGTTAAATTACTGAAAAATCAAATTAGATTAAATTGCTGTCTGAATCAATAATACCAGTAGTTTGAATTTAAAATGTTCCTAAAATTGTTTTGTGCATCTTTCTAGTGTCAGAATACTTATAAAATGTCATAAACTATTATTATTCAAAGGTTTGACTGGGAGAGTAAAGAAGGTTAGATCAGTGAACATTTTACACCCATTTGCATGCGTCTCACATTACCATATCGATATGCAGAACACGAGAAACTAAATTAGTCAACTTAATCATTGTTGTTATACGTATATATGTATTTATAAGATGTAGTACTTGAACAAGAAATTATTTTCATTCAGAGAGTAAACTTACAATACGTAACTAAATTATTAAGCAATTCAACAATTTATAATTTATTTACAATTTTAAAATATAAAATAAGTATTAACACGAAATGACAAGCTGGTATTGTACAAAGAAAGGTTCTTTGAAATATTTTTTCTAGCTCTAAAATAGTATTCTAATACCTTTTTGATCCATAATTTTTGCACTTAGATTCTTCGTCAAATTTGCATACTTATCGAAATATAAGATAAATAATTATTTTATAAAACGAATTAGATCACAAATTCAACACAGGTTTTTGCAATTTTTGACTAACTTTATTCTAAAAACAATCCAAAATAGTTTACTGCAAGAAATAATATTATATACAATTGAAGAAATATTTTTGAAGAAATGATTTTGCTTCTATTTTTATATAGGTTTTTTCTGCGTTATGATTATTTATACTTATAAAATAATTAAGAATATTATCATGATTCGGTAAATAATACTCCTACAGATACAAACAGACAGCAACACCTAGTTTGCCCCATACTTTTAAGACAAAGTATTGTTTGATTATCACTTTTGCTCATATTTTTTGTTAAGATGGTTTGCTTTCGTAGAGCAGATGGAAAAAATTTAAATTTTTTCACTAATATATATGTATAAAAAAAATTCTCGGCATGGTTTGGTAACACTGACGTTAATGAACAAATTGAAAAAATTGAGTTTTTCTTGTTTGATATGAGCTTGTAATCCTTCATATATTCCGAATATATTTGTGGCGTTATTAAATTACTGCGCATGACATTTTCCTGAGTTTAAATTGTATTTGGTTAAGAAATTATTCCCTAAATATTTATCGTTATCGTGGACTTCAAAATCTTCGTTGTTCCCTCCTAAAAACTTAAACTACTTTCATTTACACCGGTTACTACTAGTTTTAATATATCAATTTAAAATTTTAGTTTAGTTTTCACATGATAGGTAATTATTAAGTTATTCTAAAAAGTGTTCATGTATAATTAGGTGTAGACAAATTAAAAATTTTTAAACAATTTCGTTGAGGCTCCATTTTTTAAGGGCCACTGACCTATAGCCCTCTTAGCCCCCTTAATCCGAACCTGTCAATATAAAAAAATTGACTGTTATAATTATTAAACCACTATTGTTCGATAATTTTAACGAGACCCAAAATATAATGTTTTCTATTTAAACGTAATAAAAAAATATGGACTGTTATTTGAATATTAATATAGTGCTCATTGTTTGGTGCGTTACATATGCTGCTCCCTTTTTACACGATGATTGAATGATTTATAATTATCAAGAACATTCTGTATGCTAATCGTGTTACGACAATAAACAACATGTCAATACTTTAACGTTCAGTTAAAAAAAAAAATAATAATAATAATAAATATTAAGAGCGTAGTAATTATTTTTTCGTCCGGAATATTTACATAATAAGGTATAGCTAGTTTTAAATATTCCAAGCATATTGAATATTAATACATGTGTTTTAATCAGCTTTTTACTTAACTATGCAGGATATAAAATATTCAAAAAAAATATACATGAAATATATTTATACGTATTCCGTATACATTTAAATTTCTTTGAAAACAGGCCAGGTACGCAGAGTAACTTAGTTTAATAATCGATAATTCATGGCAAAAAAAAAAAAAAAAATTCTGAACGAAACTCGCTAAACTAGTAGGGTCTTAGTACACTTATTGTTTGTTTGTTTTTTTTTCGTTATTAGTAAAGGTATCCCAGAAATCAACAGAAATAAAACCATTTTGTTATTTGTAATTTATTTTCAGGTTTTTAATTTTTAAAAAAAGCTTTGAGAGCATCAAACAATTTTCATATAAAGTACCACTGGGTAAAAAATAAACAGCTTTTCAGGTACAATGAAAACAATTTGTAACATTTTTACTATCCAATAAAGTGCCTTCGAGAAGAAAAACATATGTTTAAAAAAAAAAAATTCTAGAAACACATTTTAAAAAAAATTAATAGATTCTTTGTTGCCTTTAGAGTCGAAAAAAATACAAAAATTATAATTGTTTTATGTTAAACAAACAGGAATTATTTTTCATATGAGGAGGATAAAAATATAGATTATCTTACTATCAATCTATATTTTCTGATACCCGCATTTCCCCCGTGAAATGAATTTAGGGGAGGGGCTCACTTCCCTTATTTGTGTTATTATTTTTTACTCTTCCACTATTAATCGAAATGAAAAATATATGAAATCATAACACATAATTTTAATTTAAATACCTATATAGTATTTTTAGTTTGTGAATATGATTTATGGCCAGCGATGATAATTAAATTTTTCTTTGTGAAAGTATAAACCGGAATCGAGTTGCCGGTCATTTGAAGCCCTGATTCAAGACTCCGTATTCAAGTATGTTTTAGGTATAAGCCTTGCTTGAATGTAAAAAACAAAATTAAGACAATTTCACTAAATATACACGAACTGGCGACTGATTGGCCTACGTAGATTCAAAATCTAGTAGTCCAATTTTTCGTTGCCTAAAGTCCAGTAGATATATCATTTTTTTTTACCTAAGAAATTCAAATTTGGGAATTAAATTTGTTTAGATTTGTACACAAAGGCATAATACAATAAGGTTAATCATAAGTTTATATACATCATAAGTTGCAGTATTATGTGATTAAAAGTTAAGCTTAATTCCGTTTTTTATTTGTATAAAGGTTTATAGTTAAAATTTATTTTAAAGATTAAATTCGTTAAAACACGAAAATTTATAAACATTTTGTAACCAGATACATACATACAGTTTTTGATAATTTGTTAAAATTGTATCAACAATTTACATCGAAGTTTCGTTCAGAATCATTCTGTGACTGCAATGATTTATTGTTGCACATAGAATATAAATTTAATTGAACTATGGGTATACGGTTTTAATAATACACCCACTTTTTCACTATACTACCAACAATAATGATTTACTCATGAACACAATCCTAACCTTTTTTAAAAATGTTAACTTAGCATCTTATTTTAATTTTACAGCGTCAAATTAAATAATAAATTACGCGTTGAAAGTGACAATATTTTTAATAATTCTTATAATACAACAACGTAATATGAGATGAAAAAATAAAATACTGCTATAGATGACAATGATTTATGTAATTAAAAAATTATATTTTTATATTTTTTAAAATTCTTTAACGATTCTTTTACAACGCTCATTAACATAATTAACTCTATATAGGTTGTCATTATCAATAAGGGGCGTATCCAATAAATCACGATCTAATCAGTTACATAATATCTTATTACAGTTTAACGCAATTTAAGCGTTTAAGAAAAAAAAAAAACTTAATTTAGAACTCTTATTTAAAATTCACTGAAATTTCGGGATGGGGGCTGCAGCTCTCTAGGATATTCCACTGTGACTAATGAAAATGTAAACAGAATATTTTTATTTTAATGAAAATTTTTTTACAAATAATCTGACCGAATGACAAATTGAAAATGCTTGCATATAAAGGATCCGTTTAATCCTATACATCTGTCTTTTTTGTTTTTTATTGTTAAAATTTGAATAAACTTTTCACCGTAGACTGATAACTGATAACTGATAACCTATATAACCAACCATCTCATACAGCCCACGGGCACGGGGAGATATATTTCACAAACTCCAATAGCCAGTTCGCCACTGGTATACAATGTTGTCATATAGCCATGATGGGCAACTCAAAGTTACTAAAGGAGGCCAATTTTAAGAACTTAAAAATCTAGTGGGCCACAGTATAGAAATCCATTCCATTTAAGACCTAAATTTACAATTAGTATTTATATTGAATAATTTTTACAATTTGTTTAGTGTGAGATTTGAGGATATGTAGTCACAGATGATAGTTTAGCAAAATCAACTTTTATTTCTGAAATGGAAATTCGTAATAGGTAACTTAATGTTTTATATGTAATGCGATTTCTCTCCTTTGATTTGATATGCTTCATATTAGAAAATTTAGATTCACAAATGTACGACGTTCCAAACATAGTTAAAATTTTCAATGCAAAATCTGGTAAAAATTGATAGGTGATTTTTAAGATAATGAATCTGTATGCAACTCACATAATTTTAATTGAAGTGAAGTATTTTGATTTTCAATTTAAATTACCATAGGTTTATTAAATAAATTTATTTAAAGATTTATTTATGAACAACTTAATAAAATCAACTATGGATAAACGCTAAAATTGTACATAGTACATTGAAATTGTATCACGGGTCAGATAGGAAATGTACGTGGGCCGGATGCAGCCTTCGGGTAGCTAGTTGCCCATCTCTGACATATAGATTATTACGTATCAAATTGCACTCAATTTGTGCAGTGAATAATAATATCACTAATAATATCAATAATAATAATATCAGAATTACAATACATTTTTACTGTTTTTTTTTTTTTAAACTTTAGGTAGTATCAGCTATGTTATAAAACAACTAGTATTTATTTAAAATTTTAATATTAAACATTTTTATTCAAGAGAGAAAAATAAAATAATATTAATAAAAACCCAATTTGAGTATTATTTTTTATTTTATTGGGAAAGGCGCGAAATGATATGATTTTCTTCCTACGCTTCTAACGAGGAAAAAGTGCTCTACTGCCCCCTAATCCAGCGCCATTGGGTGATGATAAAATTGATTTTTCAAAAAATTTCCTGTAATTATTTCTTTTTTACTGACACTCGATGGCAACACTCAATAAAAAAAAAAAACCACCGTTAAATGTGAACATATGAATATATTTTAAAAAATTACATATTATTGTGTTCTATTATATTACGCAATGCCAGACCCATTGTTTGAAAGAGTAGCTATCGTGTATTGAACCAATGTGTACCTAAAAACATGTTTAAGGACTATTTTATACATACAAATGTATTCTCCCCTCACACGTATATTATATGTAAATGCTGAGCACGTTTTACTATCTCTTTTCGTCGCTTTTCCCATCCTACCCGAAATAACATTATAATATCATATTATTACGTTCTTCGCCTAAACATTTTAACCGTGGCAATTTATCGTGTGGATCCCACAAATTGTGTGCGTGCAAAGATACGGTCGCGGCGACCGGTCCGCGTACGTACGAACGGGTCGATAGTTAAACGAATGTTAAGTAGACAACCGAATGATTTTTAAATTATTATCGTATGGTGTACTTAATACCCTGGATGCGATATTACGAAACCCCACGCGGTCGTTACAATATTATTTGACGTATAATTTTTCTAAATAGAAACGTAAAACAATAATAATAATGTGTACACTGTCCGGCGGAGTTGTATGCGCTGCCGGCGCCGATGTTTTAAAACCAATTTGTTACAATGTGAAATCCACAATAATATGTAAACGTTTTAATTGTAATATACAATTAATAGCAATATAATATATAGTCCACGGGAAACGCGTGAGGCCATCTCGTGACCGCGAAAAATGCATAATAAAGTGGACAATATAATATTATAATAATAATAATACAGCGTACTGTGTGTACACGATTATCAACCAAAAATGTAATTCTGGTCGAGCCGATTGGCCGTCAGATTATCTAAAATACGGTGTATTGTGTAGCGTGTCTAAGTCTCTAGTAGTGCAGTATATTGTTTATTAGACGAAAAATACTTTTAAGATCATTTAAGTTGGTACCCATGGATTTCTCGATACAGTTATACAGTTCGCTCGTTTCTGTGCGGATTGTCTACAGAGTAACATTGATATACATTGTATTTTCTCATTGTGTTTACGAACTGTTTTTCAACCGAATTTTAAGTATAACCTAATCGTAACTCGATCGCATTTTCAGACTATTATAATAACTTTGAACCCGGGAATGAAGGGCCTCAGTGAATCGTCGTCGTTTTGTCATTTGATTATTTTGTCTAATGTAATTTTATTCTCTTTATTTTGGATTCCGAGGAATGTATTGGTTTTACTATAATTTTTCTTTTTTTCTTCTTTTTTATGCTGTGTACAAAAAGTCTACCTGAAATATTTCTCTGATATATGCGTGTACCATTATTTCTGAAAGGGACTGTAGTCTAGATGGTACTTTCGAGAGGTCATTTTTTGAATTCCAAAGCGGTTTTCGTAATATCTGAGAAAAACCAGGATAAAACGTAAAAGAATCGGATATTATATGCTATGTTAATAACTCTATATTAACGATTTTATATTATGTTCTTCATAGTTCTACCTAAAAGTAAAGGCATTTTGGGTGTACCTAAAGACCCAAATTTTCGTTTGGTCAGACTATTTTAATCAAAAAATCCGTCTCGATTTGTTGTGCAAACTTTTCTACCAGAAATTTTGCTCCAATAAACCAATTGTTGCATCTATTTTTAAAAGGAAATTTTATTTAAGTGGTACTTTCAGAAGGTAATGTTTTGACTTTCCTAGGAGATTTCCCAGTAGTAGTAAATACCTACACGAATGCGCGTATCATATCAGCATGTTGCATATCTGTACCAAATATTCTATGATGGACAGTAAAACGGCCGTTATATGTAACAGCAACAGAAGAATGATTTTTGCGATGGACCGAAAGCACAAAGACATTATTAAGCGAGTATTAGAACAAATCGAAAATAATGAAATCGTATTAATAAATCTGTATAGATTATTAATAGTTTTATTTTAACAAATTGTAATAAAATTTCTAGTGTCAAAAAACGGCAGCGAACAAATGAACATTTAGGACTAAACGTTAAGGGCAGATGAATTTCCTTGAACAAAAATACAAGAACTAAAAAAAAACTGTTGCTAAGGGAAAAAACAAATTGAGACGTAACGTATGATACGCGTGTATTTTCCAAGAGTACATTATTATTATTACTGCCTACAGTATATTATAATTTAATATCCGCTTTGTGAATCCACAAGAGGCAGAGCCGAATTTAAGGGGAAAGGATAAAACAGTTGCGTTTAATTTTAATGTGGTGACTATTTTATTGTAAATTGTACTTTAATAATATTATTATATTATGCAGTATATTAGTTTACGTGCAAGTGTATGTATTTTCAAAATTTGACTAAATTGTATTTTAAACTATACAAAATTGACTGACGCCGGGACCAAAGATGTATGACCGAATGTTAACAGTTATTTATCAATATTTATAGAACGATAAATGTTTTAGACAATTGGTTGTACCTACTGTTAAAATTAAAGACGTTTTTTAGTAAAGGCGAGAAGACCGAAGAAATAACAACTAATCACTTTTATGATATTTGGATATTTGATTAATTTTAATAATATTATTTAGAATATAGATACTCCTAGCAGTGCAATAACCACATTGAGTTTGAAATTTAATTTGTACGATACCTACCAATTATACGTATTGAGCATTTTATTTAGCTAAAATATAATTGAATTCGTAAAATTCAACAATATTTACATTTACAATCATTGATATGTGTCTAAATGCATTAATGATATACACGAATTTGTTGGTTGTAAACTTTATAGAAATCATTAACAAAAATAATAGGTATTCATGGCTCGCGCCTTTAAATTTGTAGGCGTCGATTGTACAATATAAACAACTAAATATTCGATTGAAAAATAAAATATTCGTCGACCGGGCCACGACAGGCCGTAAAAACCTCTCCGTTATACCGATTTCTATTCAGTACGACGGTGGCGGACGGAGTAGTCAAGATGGAAACATAATTTGTCCACGGATTATTGTTCGGTTAACCTGAATGCCAAGTAGAAACCGTTTCTGCGTTTATTCGTTGGTTACCCGTCTATATATTTGATTTAAAAAGACCGTAAAACTGCACTGCTTGTCCATCCATAACCGCTGCTTTTATAATATAATGCAAATACGTTTTGGTGGGAGAAAAAAAAACGGTAAGAGCTGGCCGTGGCTACGGACCGCGGTCGTAGGTAGTCAAAACGGAAAATGGTGGCTGAGCAATGTGGTCACCGAACCGATAACAAATTATGCGTTACCACAAACGCATGCGCGGTAAACGAAGCGATCGGACTAGGCAACTGACTACACGGTTTGTTTTAAATTTTCCAGAATATTATTGTGAACGTTATGTGTTTAGTTTTTTTATAATTCAGTAAGAAAATCAATGGTAGAGACCTGTTGTATTTACGGAATTTTAATATTTTATGGTATATAATAATTAGGTACTAAAAACAACAAAACAAATTTAGCATAATTTTACATTTTTTCAATAGCATTTCAAGTAGTTTTTTTTTTTTTACTAAAAACACTAAACGTTTTCGAATAATATTGTAAGCCCCCGAAATCCATACCCACCCGTTAATGATTAGTCTGTCAGCACTGTCTTCACGTTCGCGGATAGGCGAGGGATAACGACAAGCCGACCGTCGCACCGAGTCCCGACCGGTTTGAACATTAGTGCGAGTTCCGCATTTCTAAAATCCCAACTAAATAATTAGTTTGTATATTTCAATCAATACGGTAGCGATTTCTATCGGACTAAAACGAAACTAAAAACATTGTTTCCGATCGCGTTGCTACGGCACGGTTTACCTGTTTATTATAAAACCAATGGTGCGTTAAATCTACAAAAGAGAGTAAAATCTATTTAAATAGTGTTATACTTCTGAAGTAACAATAATAATACAAAAACTAATTTTCAGTATTAATAATTACAATTCAAATTAAACTGATTTAAATATTTTTTCGAATAAATTATAAACCGCGAATTATCTCAATTACCTGCAACACATATAACCTAAACGAAAGGGAGAATAAAATATTATATATTTTAGGGTAATTTAATTTATATATATATATAAACGAAGATAAACCATTGCAAACGAAAAACGATTCTGAGCATTGTTAATCAAATTTTTCCCTTGTTGCCCATAAGTTGATTTAAAAATCTACAAGAATTATACAAAAAAAAAATTAGTTTTTCCCCAATAATTAAGAAAAAACTAAACAGAAAACTAAAAAATGATTTCCTCGATACACTGCCGAGAAGATTGAAAATACTATGCGAAAATTGTATTCGTATTGTATTTCGTGATTGAAGTACATTATTTCCGGTAGATGAGTTGTTTACACGGATTACGGACGTATAAAACGAAAAAGGACATACTTCGCACGATGGGTTGGTCACTGTTGTAGATGAGAAGTTTGGAAGGTAGGGTATGGAGGAAAATTTAATGTGTATCTTTACGTGTTGCACGTTTTGAATGGTTGTAATGTTTACGATTTGAAAATAATAAATTTCGTTTTTCGCTTTTCTTACGTTTCAGCCGGTTTCCCCCCCCCCTTCCATTTATTATGAAAACGACCGGGAAAATCAAAAACGACTTCTTTAAAGCACCGACCTCGGTCGGGTTTACTTTTAGAATAAATGCTATGCCCGAAAATCGGTGCGAAATCGCCGGTAGAAAAGTCGTTAATAGAAAAAAAAAAAAAAAAAAAAAAAAAAACAAAATAAAAATCACGTCGCCGTAGTAAAACCGATTTCAAAAAACGGCCTCCGCGGCGGCGGCGGCGGCGGCGGCGGTACCGTCGCGGATGTTATTGTCGAGTACGATCGACGTGCGACGCGGAAACGAAAACAAGATAACGGGGAAACGGAAAGCCGGCGTCCCGGCCGCGTCAAAGGGTCGCGGCGCAGCCTGATTGCCACACGCGAGCACATACGGAATCCGCTGTTGCGCGGGATACATACACGTATATAGGTTGCGTTAAGTTTTTTGTGATACGCGTGCACGTTGGTCGACCGAAATGAAATGTCGAGAGGTTACGCGCGCCCGCGGAGTGTCGTCAAACGCCGCATTGATCATCGGCGGCGGCGGCGGGACGTTAACCGTCTCTGCGTGTACGGTGTACTTGGCTAATCTTGGCGAGCCGTCGGAGGGGCAAACGCGCGATAGGGAGGGCGGCGTACGGAGATGAGGGAGGGCACGCGTACGTTTTTCGGACGGACAAAGACTTAATTAATTTATCCCCGAGCGCGCGCGCGCCTCTCCGCCGCCGCCGCCGACGTTTTCTCGGCCCCGGCACACGGTTTCCGGTTTCCCGGGGTTTACCTTCTGCAGAACACCGGCCCGGTGCCGCCACCGCGATTAATCATTCGCGCGAAACTTTCTCGTTGTCGTCCCGTTATCTTAGTCGAGTCGAAATGGCGTTCCTCCGGGTCCCGCGGAAAACGACGCGTCGAAACCGGGGGGGGGGATCGAGCGGCCTTTTCGCGGCCCGCCGATTCAAGCGCAATAGACACAGTATATATGCACGTACTAAACAAAACAAGTAAAAAAAACCATTCGTGTCAAAAATTAGCGACGGGACCTTTTCGCGGTTGGCGGATTTAATCGCTTTAGAAAAAAAAAAAAAATGTAGTTCATTTGCTACAAAAATGTGCATTTGACACAAACACACATGCCTAACATACCTACCCAAGGGAATTAGCTATTCGATTTCTAATAAGATGTGTTTTTTTCCGTTTGTAAATTTGTTTCAAATCCAAGTGTAAAATGGGATGTTCTAAACCGGGACCACCATAAAATAATCTTCGTAAAAAGATTTAAGGGTTGTCAACTTTTTTTATAAATAGAAAATATCGATACATCGATTTTCATTTCTGGGTTATAGCTCAGCTTAGTATCGGTTTTCGATTGCAATGTTGTACCACTCTACATTACCTTCCAAGCAGGTGTCCTATTCGTGGTAAGAACGGGGCTGTTTCAAACGACAATCCATGTTGGTGGAGAGGGAGTAGATAGATCTATTAATTTGCGAAGCGTGGAATGTATCGGTTTTACTATGTGTACTTATTTTTTCTGTTTATAAACAACTTTACTACTACAGAAATCTTGTTACAATAAAAAAACGACAAAAGACCTTTTTTTTTTAGTGAATTTCGTTGGTGTATATTTTTGATTTTCCCATAGGTTTTCATAAAAGTTGGGAAATCCCAAAAAAGACGGATTGTATTGTATTTAACATTGAGCCACTAGCTTATTCCAGAACTAAAAACATACTATTTCGTCGGTTGTTATATTTTATACAAATAAAAATATAATATACATTTAAATATTTTTAAATACTTTTTGATACAAGTAAAAATATTCAAAAAATACTGGCAATGCCACGAATTTTAACCAAGTGTCGAATTTGCGACTAAATATTTAAAAATTATGATTGGGAGCGTGGTAGACGGCCTCTCAGACACCTCTAAAAGGACGACGCTGGGTTACAAAGTATCTTCGGTTTTTCGTATAATTTACTATTAAGTACCTTCGCAAATATTATCGATGGCCAATAAATGATCAGTCAATATTTTATTCGACTTATTTCGCCCGTTGTAAAAATATTATTCTCTCGTTATTCGTTTGGCGATTTTGAACGATACCTAAAATACCGTTCTAAATAATAATATTGTGTTCCAGGACGGAATAACGCAGCTACCTGTTATTATTACTATTTCATTAATTTCAGATTTCGGAATTTTTTTTTTTTTTTCTTACACTGTCCTTCCCCATGTTTGGTAAATTGAGTTTTGTTTGTTCTTTTTTTTTTTTTGTACCATTATTATTTTTTTTTCCATATAGGGTATAAACACGGAGTAAAAAAATACGCGTGCGTCATCCACCTGCAATTATTATGTTTTACAGACTGTACACTGGTGGGGCGAAATCAGAGAGCCATGGCTTCGGGTACCTGCGCTGGCTATTGTATAATATTATTATACGTCCGGGACTCTGATTTCCCAATTTCTAAAGATACGACGGAGTAATCGGATTATACACCTATAGATTTTCGGACTCCCCGCGGGTACCGTGCCGACTCCTAAACACGTTTTTAACGAAACGACCAAATCGTGTATGTGGAATTCAACACTATATTATTAAGTTAAGACCAATCGGTAAAAATATTGCGGACAAAAAATAATATTATATAGATTTTGCTCCGGAGTAGTCGTTGGTGTTGTGCCGATCGAATTTAAGGCGGTTGGATGAACCGCACTTATTTGCCATATGTTTTAGACCGATAAAAGCGCTAGGAAATTAGACATGTACTTATTTTGGAAGTCTATTTTCAATATTCAATTTTTCAGACTTCCGAAATTAAGTTATTTTTTTTTGTGGAACCAGGGGCAAATTGAATTGTTTTTACCTTGAATCACATATTTAGTTTTCCACTAACCCATCCCAACCTAAAATACCACCCTACCATAAATGTATTGAATGTATTTGTTAAATTTCAATAACATTTGTCAATTTTATTACATTTTCGTAATTTAAAATATTCTTTTGATGATTTGTATTTTGCAGAAACATAATAATTGTTTTTATATTTTTGAACATCTAGGCACCCTCATCCGGTTTTTTGCGAATCACGTGATTGATTTATACCTCCTTCGAGCCGCTACTGTGTAGAACAATCATATCACATTTGTATACTTATTTTGGAAACGTCAAATTTTAAATCATAAACCCGACTTCCTATGAACAACCTAGACGATTCGCCAACAAACCCATGAGTTGAGTCTCATATTTAAGAAAATTGATATAAAAATTCATAATAAACGAAATTTCGTTTTTCTTCTAAACAAAGGTTTTATGATTTTTATAATACTATACTCCCGTTGCATTATGTAAGAAGTTCTTATCTGTAAACTAAGAAACGAATTTAGTTTATTATGCGTTATTAATGACGTTCCTTTTTTACAATAATAACATTTTCAAATTATCGATTTCACTCACATGTTTCATACGAAATGAAATGAAAAAAATTATTTTAACATTTTTTTCCTCTTTATTTATTTCCTAATAAGTGTACCTGATAATTAAAGCTTTATCAATCCCAGTGGCTAAGGATAAGGATAGTTTTTAATATTATTTACATATATATATATATATTTATAATTTATTATACAGAATAATTTTTTAAGCATGCACACCCCATATTTATGGTTCGATTACGCATATTAAAATTCTGATTTTTCAAATTTTTGAGTGTAGTGAAAGACAATAATTTTGAATACTTATATTTAAAAAAAAAAAAAAAATACTTAAAATTTAAACGAAAAGTTTCCGAGTTTTTCTACTTTAAATACTAAGGATAATAATATATTTTTTTTTTTCATGGCGATTGGATACCGGCTGTTTCATAGGAGTCGTGTATAGGCAATTTCTTGTTATGTGCAGTTATTATCTTTTAATATTTAAAGTAAAACAACTCAGAAACTTTTTGTTCAAATTTCGATTATAATACGTCAACATTTTCAGGAAAATCGTCTGATTGACAATTTGCATTAAAATACAGTCAAATTCGCTTATAACGATCTTCTAGGGACCTAGGGAATCTCATCGTTATAGCCGAACTTCGTTATATCCGGATCATAAAAAGTAACATGATTTTTTTGAAAAATTGATTTATCAAACACATTTTTGTCAAAACGGCAACTAAACGACTAAGAAACGTAGGTATTCTGTATACAACACGGTCGTACAAGACACATTATCAGTTACAGATAAGATTAAGAATTATCGATTCGGTCGAAATCAAATTTACTACACAATGTACAATGTACATGCATATTATTAATCGCTATGGGTGATTATAAAAACGAATTTTCGTTTTAAAACAACATCGCTATATCCGGATTATCGTTATAACCGATATCGTTATATACGAATAAAAGTATTATACATAACATATAAAACCAACCCTCATTTGAAATACTAAAGTTGGTATTGTCACGGAATATTCCTTAAGTGTTGTGAAAAATTGAAATATTCGAAAATATTGTCTTTCACAACACTTGAAAATTTCCAAAAACCGAATTTGAATTCACGCATTCAACGGGCTTCGACGTGATTCAAAATCACTACACGGTTTAAGAAAAATGAGATGTTTGGAGGATATTCCCTCCCCCCCTTCCGTTTGACTATCTTTGATGAATTCGCAACATAGATGTGCGGCGAAATACAAATTAAATCTTAACTAAGAGAAACGACGGTTTTCTTTACATCCATAAGCACTTGTTGAAATTCGTTACATTTTCTACCGCCGTGCTCCTTTTCCTTAAACAGGTATCCGACGATAAAGACTATCGAGGAAAAAGTTTATCGTTTAAGGCGGCCATTAAAAGGTGAAAGAAAATTGTCGCTGAATTTGAGAAAATTCGGAGAACCGTTTGCCATACTATATCCCAAACATAACGGTTACCTCGGGTGACGGCGCGGGGGCGTCTTCCGATTGCGTCCCGTTTTGAAATTTCTTCTAACCTCCTCGAGTTTCGATTGCGTCCGGTCATAACAAGTATGCATCCGATTTCGTCTCATATTAAAAATCGAGATTTTCGATTGCTACGGGAAATATTATTCCAAAGGGTTGCAAGCCGCATATTAGTCTGGGAATATAAGAACCATTGGTTAGGTATTGTTATTCGATGCAATTATTGTTCCCGAACAATATTTTTCTAATGGCTGTTTTCTCAATAATTTTTTAAATTTTAAGAAATCAATTATGATTTACAAGACACACCTCGATCAGAACTAAAAATGATAATAACTGTGCTAATTACAATAATGATAATATAAATTATAATATACCTAAATATAATAATATTTTAGTGTACAATTTTGTTATTATTATTTTTTTTTTTTATCAATATATTTAATCAAGTTGGCAATCAAAGTAATCGGTGAAAAAAATGTCCGAATTGGTCGCATTCGAAATTTCGCATTGGGCATATTCGAATTTTCGTTTACCCGACTGTGTGTGTGTCTTCGGCGCCAATAGGAGTTGAGATGTATACATAAATATATAGTTTTTATACATAAAAGAAAAACCCGTTCTTATAAAAAGCGCGCTATACGATTGACGCAGACGGTGATTTTGTCGCATTAAAAATACTATTATTATCGTTGTTATCGTTGTTGACGTTGTTGTTATAATTTCGACTCTCCCGGGCTGGATAATAATATAATAAGTCACGTTTTTTTTTTTCTTTTCTTTTTTCTTTGAGCCATCGCCCGACCACGGCACGACGACGACGCGGTCGAAGGGGTCATTACTATTTTCCATAAATCGTCGTCTTCGCCGTGGCCGGCGGCTCTCCGGACCCGAAGACGGTCTCGCTGGCCGTCCAAAATGTTATCGCCCGTTTCGGTAAAATATATAATAATAATAATAATACGACCTACGTATATAGGTACAAGTGTAACAATAAAAAAAAAAAAAAAAAAAAACTATAAATCACCGCGCACTTGTGAACGGCGGCGCTCTCGGTCAAGACGGTTGGCACGTGCCCGGTCAGCGTAGTATTATACGACGACGTACACTCGCGTGCGCCTCGAAAACGATGAAAAATAAAAAAAAAAAAAATAGTAAAAAAAGAAACACCCGTGACGCGTGGACGATTTTCGAGGTAATTACCCGAAGAGTTACGGCCGTCTCTGGGCGACATCTTCTGCGGCGGCGGTAGTTTTACGATTTCCGTAATACCGCTCAATATTATTAACGATGTCGTTATATGCACAAGCCCAATATTTACGAGATATTATGATAATACGAAAAAAAAATAAAAATAAAAAAAATAATAAACAATTACAATCTATTATTATAACATGACGACCCCGACGACGCGCGCGGGGTTAGCGATTAGAGGTCACCCCTCCCGTTTGGCCATTGAACGTAAAAACTACGAGTGTTCATTTAGTTATGTTCAATCTTTACGTGCACATTATATTTCGCAGCAAAGTCGCTGTATAGGAGAACTTTGATTTGAAACTTGGCTTTTTGGACCTGGCTTTTAAATTTTCAACGCCAAGTTAATCCACTTGAAAATTTCCGGCCACGCTTTGGATGACCCGGTTTTCAGTGGCGTATTTGGGATTTTATCTTGGGGGAGGGACGACGACGGACATTTTACTTTAAAGATCCCGGGAGGGAGGAAGGAAAAACTATGTTTTTCGATAGCTGCAGAAACCGGATAGTATGGTTATAGATTCATAGTTAACGTATTCTATACCAGACTGCAAGCTGCGTCGTTGCTACGGTCACGCCGTAGAGTAATACTATCCTATACGTGTCACACCGTAAACCATGGTTGATGATATCACTTTTAACTGATAAGACACAATTGTTTTACCACGATGACCATGATGAATTCAAAATTATCAGTTTATTAAAAATACCTATGTATATTATTACATTAATACAATTTGATAATATATTTTGTAAAAAAAAAAACAAAAGTCATGGTGGCGGAACTATTCCCATAATCCGACCCTGTAAATACGCCAATGTCCGTAGTATACCGTACATACAAATTGGTCTGTTAGATCGATTTCTCCCGTTGAAAGTTATCACCGACAGTCGGGCTAGACGATAATCGGCATTAATCGCCACCGTTTCGCGGATTGATTTACGCGCCAACAACGTAGAAAGTTGTCGACATAAAAAATTAAAAAAAAAAAAAAAAAAATCTCCGAGTTCAAATCTATTAGTCCGCACTAAAAACAGAAAACAAAATTTAAAACTTATTACTCATAATTGCTCATTCTCCTTGTTATTATCTGTTTGGCGAAACGTTCTATGTCTATAGATATATACGATTATTCCGTCGATGTATGTTGTAATAATGTTAAATATATTACATTAAAATGTCACGTATAATATTTAACGTTATTATAGCTACAAAAACCTACATAATATTTTGATTATTTACACATTAGGATGGCGCTTAACATATGATATTTTGGATAAAATGAAAACGAAAACATTACATTTAGGTATAATGATAAACGTATGATAATAAATAGGTTTTTTTTTTTTTTTTAACATCAGTCACTTCCTGTTGTTGGTAGCTGGCGTCTAATGGGCAATGTGCAATTTTACTTCGCACCGTTTAATTTTTCGCACGATCCGAGAACAGAACTCGGGGGAACCGAGCACGTCTCCCAAGAACACGCTCAACATGTAGTATTTCTTTTTGGCCGATCCGGTTTCCATGTATCCGCTAGAAAAAAAAAAAAACAATAGAATAGAAAACACGATTTGTCCGGGTGAAAACGACATCGTGTCTTTGTCATTAAAAATATAGTTTGAATTTGTTGAAATTATCGTGGAACTATACTCATGCTGCCTATCTGTTTTCGGGTTTTTGAACTCAGAGTCGTTTTCACGTATTGTTAAGTGTATATTTGTGTATCGTGTCCGGCACCCGTTTAAGGAAATAAACACACAATTTCGCAATATAATAAATGTACGATAAGTTTTTTAAATTAGGAAAAGAAATAGTGAGATCCTGACATATAGACATAACAAATACGCGTAGAGCCTTAATTTTGTTTAAAAATTGTATTAAATGGTCCGTACAGAGGTCATATATTTTTAACGCGATAAAGTGTTTTCCATCCAGTTAAGATGATCTGAGAAGGGAAAATGGGCCGTTGAGGATTACCGGTAGTACGAGTCTATTTTTTATATACGAATGTATGAACTACCTGATACAGAAATTTAATAACATACTTCTCTAATATTGTAATACACACCTGATGATCTTTTCCCAGTCCATGTGGTCCTTGCCGTCCTTATTGTTATGATTCTTTTTGGCCAGAGCAGACGCTTCGGCATACTCGGAACAGACCTTTTCGAAGACGCACACGTCCGGACCCATTTCTTTGAGGATCATCTCCTGGGCCTTGAGCACGTCCACACTTGCCGGGAACGCCGGACTCGACGCGGTCAAATCTCTCTTGGCCTTTCTTCTGTAGGTGCCTGCGAAAAATATGACCGATATGAGATGATACAAAATGCGATATTACGAAACGATATAGTAGTTGCGTACTATATGGTTCGATTCACACGGAGCAATAATACGTAAGTAAGTAAAGCAAGTCGGCTATTACTGTTCTATTTTACATGCAACTCAACTTGTGTCGGCATAAGCATGAACAAAAATAGATAGATATGATCAGATTGTGTCACGTTTTCGTTCAGTATGCGTATCTATTCCACATTCGACCTATGTTGCAGTTTTTCATCACTGTTCGTACATACCGCGTTAATATTAGCCAAAAAAATGAAAAACTGCAGTAGTCGGTAAAGTGAACGAATATATGAGCGGAGTGTGTGTATCAACGAACTATGGTCATACCAATCTATTTTGTCACGAGCCCGACCATGAAACAACTTCACAGCCATAGCTCGAAAGTATAGTTCAGCAATTTGATTAATTATTCGACCCGTGCAGTGAACTTGCATTGCGACACAGTTCGGTAAGATCGTACGAACAGAATAATGTTTATAGGTTAAACGAATATCGAATAGGTACTATATGTACGTACCATAGTAGTTAGTAGTTAGTTTGGTGATTTTGCGTTTTTGTCTTTTTTTTTTTTTTTGATACTCCAGGCTAATCCTCATTAGGTGTAAACCGTTTATGTCCGCACACGTTAATGACATACCCGATCCCCAATACAGTACACGTTTCTATACGCGATATTTACGTACGTATATTATAATAAAATATGTATTATAACGTAAGTGTAAGTATTATTACTACATACAGAGTGATCATCACAACGACGCGAGACACTCGTTATCTCGGAAAGTGTTGAATTTTATCGGAATATATTTTTTAGAACATTTAAGAAACGAGTGGATCTAAAACGTTACTTTACCGGTTTTTTGTCATTTTTATTCTCGGGGATGAAACCACGATCAAAGGAAGACGCTCCACTTCTGTTCCCCTGCTCTTCGAACACGAAAATACTTAAAAGCGGAATATCCACTGGGGAATAGACCAAAATATATTCAAGCTAAAAAAAACTTCGTCCGTGTATGAAACTGTTAGTACATTGTATATGTATGTATAGATAGGTTGCAAAAGGTAATAATGTAACATTTTGGAATCGGTGATCTTTTAAATTAACCAAAGACAAGAGTCGATACACTCCGAGCTAATGAGTGCGTCTTACGTTACAATATGTTGATCACTCTGTATACTAGCGTCTACTCTATATTACAGCCGTTTGGGCGAAATTTTACGCAACGTCATTGTGTTCTATGGACATACACACGCGCGTAATGTCAAAACGACCGTATAATATATACTTACATATTATCATTATTTATTATTGTTGTACGATTATTATAACATACGAAACACGGTTTTTGCGTAACTTCGCGGCCACGACGACGACGCGTAGCACGTGACCGTCGAGTCGTCGGGCCGAGTGTTTGGGTCCATTAGTGAGCCGTCTTCTGCCGCACGTGCGTGCGGACGTAAGTAAGTGCGTACCGTACCGCGCGGGTTGTATGCGTGCACGTCTAAAGTACCGCAAACTAATGTGAATATGTAAGTGTGTTGAATTATAATGCTCTTGATCGCGTGTATGTGTGTTTGCGTGTGTGTACGATGCGCAATATAAGAGCGGATCGTCACTAAAACGACTAATTAAACTCGACCGAGCGTCCACTAATTGAACTCTAAATCGCACTGCACCCGGTTAACCATCACACATTACTGTATACGGTCTAGAGCTCTGCGCGGGCCGGGCAGGTATGGTCCGTATTTTTTACAAACGGCCCGTACCGGATGAGATTCGTTTTATAATTTTTAATTTTTGACGGCTTGGGTTTCATAAATTAGAGCCGCGTACAAGTCCACGCGAGCCCGCCAGATGGTGTTGCTGAGACGTGATTTGTAAACTTTACAATTTTACGAATTTTCAAATAATACTAGCCAGTGGCGTATCCAGGGAGGGCTGATGAGGCTACGGCCTCCCCCCCCCTCGAAAAATCTTAAACTATTGTTTTAATTTTAATGTGATATACTGTAATAAAATACAATAGGCAATGTGTAACTGATAAGCCTTCTCCCCCCCAAAAAAAAAAATTCTAGATACGACACTGACACTAGATTACGAGTGCCATTATTACTACTCTACCTACGATAAGTTCGACTGGGCTCGACAAATGAGCCGGGCCTACATGGTGCAGAGGGTCGAGCCGAACCACGTATTTATAATATGTGAGCCGAGGGGTTTTAATTTGTAATTAAAAATTTATCATGGTTTCATAAATAACATTAGTATAGGGTTCCAATTGGTCGGGCTTTTCATATTGGGGTACTGGCCAACTGAGCCTAAATATATAGACCCTTGCAGAGCTCTATTATACACGCATTACGCTTAATTTTTTTTTTTTTTTTTATCACAAAATACAACATACGATGAACCTCGTGTTACATTTTAGATCACTCTAGGCTACTCTAACTAGGCCAAGAAAATTATACTCGCATAAAACCAAATTAAAACTAGAAAAACAAGACAATTTATAATACCTATAAATATTATAAAAAGCACGAATATCGTTAAAATTTGTTGAACATTTTACATTTGAATTTCCTAATTATTAAGAAAAATACAAGGGAAATTAAAAATGATCTTCTCAATGTGCCGAAAAATTTGCTTTTTAAAAAATGTTGAACATGAAAATCGGAGAAAGATTCCTAATCGAAAAGATGTTCACAGATAGAAAACAATATCACATAATTGTAAAACTAATATATTTCTCGCATAGCTCAGTTTCAAAAATAGTGAGATACTCTGATCAGAAATTATCCGGACTTAGTGTTACTAACCTCGCACAACGATATTATGTAAGTATAGTTTATAATTTTATACGTTTTCTCGTAAATTCGTTCGCCGAGTTCGTAAATACATTTTTTTTCCTATTGCATAATTTTAACTAATTTTAACATATTTTGCTGTCCGAGTGGCCGTTATGAATGATATCATGTGTGAATTTGAAGTTGACATCTCATTTCGTTTAGAGGTTTTAGAAACCCTTGATAGATGGACGGATGGAAAGTTACCACAGCATATAGCTGAGGGTTTAGACAAATATTTAATTATGGACATTTTTCATCATCAGATTTTTTGGTCGTTGGGATTTCAAGAAGAATGTTATAGATTTATTATCGTACGGTTGTGTGGCACTATACGTCACGGTCGGATTTATTGTTTTGTTGTGGGGGAGAACAATAATATTTTCTCGTATTTTTTTTTTTTTTACCATAATTTTTATACTCCGCTAAACTCCGTATTTTCCGACTTGTGATAAATGATAAAAAAAACTCGACGTCGTGATTTCGAGACCTCCCCAGTCACAGTCCACATTATTGTATTGTGACGTTTTTATTCGAGTATAAAGATTTTGGAAAACATGAGAGATAAAAGTATTTCGATACTTTACTTTTCAACGTACATAATGTGTTACAAATATTATTACATATTACTGTTAAGTAACGATTTAGCAATATCATTACGTTTCGTTACTACTTACAACATCTTTGAGATTTTTGCGATTAACGGTCTCGTTGGATACTCAAGACGTTCGTGAATTAAACGGAAAACTACTAAATATAATTAACACACAACAAAAAAACTAATTAATTTTTTTATTATTAACGTTGGCTAATATATAGGCTTCCTATTTAATACTGTTGCATAATGTATATTTTTTTTTTTTTGTAATTTAGATTTTATTGTTCTTATTATTATATAATGAAATTTATGTTGACTGTTTTCTTTCCCCAAACTGTTCGCCATTGTTTAACGTAAAATTTAATTTCTATTTTCAATCAATTAAATAATTCAGCAATTATTGCTATGGCCACGGTACAGTAAATACAGACTCTTAAATGCAGAAAATAAAAACAACAGATTTTCGAAACGTTGATAACTATAATAATGGTTGTCGATTTTGTTTTTTGTGGACAGCGTTACATATTTGTAACCTCCTAGAGGCACCCCGGGCATCGGACTGGTAAAGCAATCTGAAGGGCTGAAACAGGCTAAATGATCACGCAACTGGCGATCGTACTATTCGTACTGGATTTATCTTTACGGTACATTACAGAGATGCAAACATACAAATAAAAAAAAAAAAAAAATGTTATTTCTATAATCGAGTCGTCATAAAAAATGTATTGCAAGTACATTAAAATAATCAGTGTTGTGTAATATTTAGAATTTATCTAGATGAGTATACTCGTATATTTATCTTATACATTACATATCTAGATAAACGGGAAATAAGTTGTTGAAGTTAATACGAGCCGTATGTATCTATGATCGAATCGTCTAAATAAATCTATCTAAACAAAATTGTTTAGACCGTAATTTATGCATTCATATCAAAAATAATGAATGCATACATATTTAATTTATTTTAATATAATTGTAATATTGTTAACTTATTATTATTATTATTATTATTATTAAGTTAAATCGATCGCACGGACTTTTTGAAATCTTGATGTGACATTTTTTACTACTTTCAACACTTTCGATTCTATGATAATGAAAAACTCATCTTTGTATTTTATCTATAGGCGTTATGTTGCTGATTATTCATTTTTATCTAAATACTGTCAATATTATATTTCGTCAATTATTTTCATCTAGACAGTTACTCCATTACAACATAATCTCTCATCGTTATCTTCGTACAACGCAAATACAATCCGACTTGTTATACTTCACGTGTATCTATTTGGGACCGTCGGGGGTCCCTTTCGAGACTCCTATCCGGGTGCTCGTTGAGTACGGTTCATCACTACACATACATTCGTTCACGCGTCCTCACATTGCTAAAGAGTGCTAAAGTGTAAAAGCCGAAGGATTTAATTGGAGTCTTTGAGAAAATGACAAATAGGACCTTGTATTATTAATTACCAACGCGCATTTTCGAAACTACCGAAACACGAGTATAATAATCATACTCGTTTACATAATATTATTATCTTTCTTTTTCACGTTTTTACGCGATTACCACTTAACTGTTACCATTAACTACTACGTTATTATCAAAACTATTGATATTACTAGTTACTATTACTATTATTTTATTACTGTTACTACTATGACGCGCATGCAATAGCGTGTTTGACCTCAGGACATTTCGTCTGTAACACGACTGCGAACAACACGGGTCCCGTAGTTTCTTTTTCGCGCGATTGAAAGAAAAACGGTATAAATTACTGTTATTTCCCGCGCGGCGATTATAAATATTGTGCTGCTAATGACAATAAATTATTCTCCGGGTTCGGAATAAAAGTTTTTCACTTCGGTGACGACAAAATCGATTACAAAAAAAAAAAAAAAAACCACTGCTCGAGAGCAACATTATGGGTTCCGTCATTAAAGTCGAATTTCCTCGTCACTTATTTTGTTTAAGTAATAGAAATATTCTTTGCAAAACCACGAACATTCGAATGCTAAAAAAAAAGAAAACGGGCGTAAAATGCTACACGAAACATTCCACGATTCATGTACGAAACCCGTCGGATCTTTTATCACTTCAATCCGGTTTACAAACGGCCTAACCTTTCCGAATTCGAGCACATTTGGTCCCGAGGGAAGCCGTTAGAAATGTCCGAAAGCGGCGGGTAAATGTTCCGCATTACAACAGACACGACGCAGTGAAATAGTCCGAAAAGACCATATCGCATATGAACCGCTGTGGCGAACAATACACTCGTTGCGAAAAACAACATATGTGGTAAGTATGTCGTGTATTGGATCCGATAGCGTATTACGTGTATGCATGTGTGCAGTCTTCTTTCCGCATTACGATACCGAGTCACGCCACAGCAGATACCCACCTAATAATAATAATAATAATAACATATAATATTGTATAACGCGCGAAATACCAGTTACCCGGTTTGCGGTTACGTGAGTGACGGCTCGTAGTCACCGCGACGTGTGGCGGCGATACGCGTCTGGGTGACGAGAGACGGGGGGNGGGGGGGGGGGGGTGAGTGAATTGGCGTGCGAGAAAACGCGCGTGGGCGTGCGCATTTTCGCATTGCGCGGTTTTTTTCAAGTCAAACGCGTTCAAACGAAATCGATAAAGTGCCTCCGATCCGAAACGAAACCGAAGCGAATTGAAACGGGATCAAAGCACAAATCGGGAGTGGACAATGTGAAACCGAAAACGACGAAATGGGACTTTCGGAACCGGTCTCTATACTTCGGACCCCAAACGAGTGCCGTTTTCGCGCCGTCTGGCGTACCCGGGGGAAGCGTTTTTCGTAAATGACGAACGATTACGTATCATACTCACTGGGGCTCAGGGCGTACGCGAGTTTCTTGACGAAATTCGACATCTTGACGGCTATGATTATGACGGGGAAACCGATGAGCTGGACGGGTAACTCGAACGGGCTGTCCTGGGCCCGGACCACGGCGGCCGTTCGGAATCCCGGCGCGTCCAGGACGCCGAGCAACAGGAGCGATTGGACGGCCAGCAGACCGGCGATGACGGCGGCGGACGGCGCGAGCTGTTTCATGGCGGAGATTCACGGTGCACTAACCGGCCGAGGCGGCGACGAGTGAAAGTAGACGATTCGTAGAGGCGGCGGCGGCGGCGGCGGCTTTTTGGCTATAAAAACGAAAGTGCCCGCCACGGAGCAGAGTGGTAGGTGTGTTACTACCGTAACAACGTTACCCGTGTTACCTGCGGCGGTATAACAGCGGTTAGTGTACGCATGCAGGTGGTTGCGCAACGGCGGACCTTGAAAAACCGAGACGGCGGCGGCGGCGGCGCCGGAAGTGGGAGGGCCCCGGTCAATCGCGTTACGCGATCGACTGACTAACGCGCGCGAAACAAACGGCCGTACGCGCACGCGAGATTACAACGGGCCGTAACCCGCGGATAGCGTTTGACGGGCCGCGGAGGCCGGCGACGTCCGACACCCCGGAAGAGGTCCCGGGCCGTTTGCCGGGAGATTTCCGCTCGACCGGCCCGCGCGTGCCGCCGTTCGCCGTACAACACTGTCGACGATCGCGGTAATCATTGCCCCGTCACACACGTAGGCCTTTTGCAAACGGTTCCGCCCGGCCGCGTGAATCGGCCTAAATGTGTGGCGGCGCAGAGGGATCTTCTAGTTTTCAACCCATCAGCGCCGCAACTTCGTTCCGTAAACGACCGCCTAGAAACGAAAATTCATTTTTCTGCAGGTACCGTTTGTCGTTTTTGCGTAACGCGTATATTATACGTTACAAGCGTTGAATGATTTTCATACTCGGTAAAAACTTTATCGCTATAACATTCAAGGAAAATCTATCCGGATAAATGTCCGATAAAAAGATTTAGACCTATGAAAATAGAAACTATGGGTTACGTGATACACGATTCCCTGGTGGTGCAAACAATTGAACTCGCATCGTCACATTCCAAATGTGAATTCGCACCACCGCTGATTTACGCCGCCGATTTCGACGACGGCGTGACGTCTCGTCCGTCCGACTCGTTTCGCGATATTCCGGCCCGGTCCGCGGGGCGATTTTCGGTATCGCGTAATTCACAACTGTCACGAATTGTCGTCGTGCGCACGGCACTGCACAGCGACTATCGAATTACATCGCGAAAGCCGCTGTCAAACTTGCCCGCGCGTCGATGTATACTATCGCAAGAGCTATAGCGACTATCGCGTTTTCGACACGTAATAACGTCGCGTTTCACCGTCATGACGGCACATTCACGTAGTGACGGCAAACGATATAATTACAAACACCGAAATCGCCCGAATTTCGACGATATCGTATCGAAATGTATCGAATTTATTAAACATAAAAATCCTTTTTTCATATTCCGCGTACTGATTGGTGTGAATACTCTCAATCGACATTATATAAAAAAAAAAAAAAATTAGTAAAATTAATTTACATATATTCCTACTGTGGTATGGTCTGAATTTCTATTTAAGTTATTGAGTTGGTCAACTCCATCTTGCAGTGACAATCTGTTTATCTTTTTTTACGTGATCTCGATAATCTCACTGAACAGACGTTCACGTGGAATACTAGTATGTACTTACTACATAAGTACTTTTTACCTAACACTGAGACGGCCGGGTATTTATGTTCATTTTCTTTCCACCGTTTGAGCGGATCTCGGTCACGAAAAGATGTTTCATTCATTTTCCGGCAGTTCTCTGATTGGTTTAGTGCGCAGTTACTCGAGCGTCTGACGCCATTGAATCAACTGGAAAATCGTTTTCGATATCGCTGCACTTAAGCCATTGACGAACGAAATTTTTTCGGTGGACGGTTGCTTTCATCTGAAATTGATGCATTTTCAATCGCTATAATTTCCCTGGTAGTTAGATGTTCTGGATTCGTTTCAAGTATTCCAAAATCAATTTGTTCTCAAATCAAAGTTTTGCGTTTATTCGATAAAAACTGTATAAAAATGTATTTTCTAATCTAGTATCCTAGTAAACTTTAGTAGATTATATTATGTAGCCGTATATTATAGGTAGGTCGATAGCATACCTATATGGTATATACCTATTTTAATATGCGCACGACGAGTTTGAGTCTGAAACTACTCAATCGATTTTAATAAGATTATGGTCGATGTGGGTGATTTAGTCCAACTTAAAATATAGGATAGTTTTCAACGTTCCTTTCTCAATCCTGTGAATTATATTGGTCTTTAGGTACTTTTTATACGAACGTCTAATTGTTTATGTAAAAATGTATTCGTTTATTTTTGTTTATTCGCGTGTTACCTCGGCGATACAGATTATAATTATTCAAGAAAACCATTATTGTTGCTTACAATTGTACACCGCGTCCGGAATCGGCTAATAAATGTAGTTTATCGAAATGTCTCTACGTTTATTCAAAACGAAACAAAACCGAAAGAGCAGAACGATTAAACTGTTTTCGTTAGTTTCCCCTAATTAGTAAGAACACCGAAAGTAATACAAATAATAACCTCTTAAACGCGTCAACTAGATTTAAATTGCTGTTGTTTATAAAATTCAATCTACTTTCGGAAAAAAAATAATCGCGGCCTACTACGGTTCGAGAACGATAGACTGACATATCGTGTCGAACGCAAATAGTAAAACGCATTGAAATTACAAGCGATGAAAACCTTATAAAACGCGGCGTCCTTCGGGGTAGCGTGCTAGGGCCAGTTCGGTTTATATATCATACACAGGCGCGGTTTTTTAAATTAAAAATCTACGACGAAACAGTAACGTGTGCTGACGGTACCCGGATATTACTCGCGCACGATTCTCGGGACGGTGTGTAGCTTATAGCTACGGAAGGTTTAAACTTCACGTGAGTGTCAACTAATGTTTAAATAAAACGCGCTCGACTATAAACCGTGACGGAACCGCGCGTGTGATTTATTTTCCAATAAATAAATCTGATATCCACGCGGGTCTTCATTGATAATTCATAACGGTAACGTCTCTACGATATCGAATCCTCAGACTTTCGCGCGAAAAAAGAATAAACAGCGATCTTTCCGACAGCGTGCGCGCGGCGATCCTATTGTTTCCGCTCGGGCCGAGATTGGTACCGTGAAATTCCGAGCTTAGGTTTCGCACGAGAATTTAACGTTGCGAATAACGAATTGGTAAGGCGGCCGGCGCATACATTTGGGTTGACCGTTTCTCGGTCCAACAGGAGATTATCGGACATTGTCTTTTTAGTTATTGTCATCGTTATTCGCGACCGAATCACCGGAAAATAACGAAACGAACGGATTTTCCGGATTTTATTCAGCGACTATAATTACACGGGGGACACTAGTGCGCGGCGTGCGTTTTATTCGTGTCGGAACTTACGCCGGTGTTTTTCGCCCGCGACATCTTCGCGCGGAGGCGACTTACATTCGCCCCCCCCCTTCCCCCGTTTGTTTCGTTTTGCGAACCATACGCGCGCGGCGAATCCCCGAATCCGTAAACGACCGACGGACGCGCGCGCGAGTAACGTCGACGACGACGAATTATTGCGATAATCGCGCGCGGCCAACTGCGCAACGTGATCGCGGTCGACCCGGCGCGATAATTGGGTCGCCGCCGCGTCTTTTTTTTTTTTCGCAGCGCGTCGGTCGTCATTCGTTTTAGAACGAAAACAAACATACGACAACAACAGTAATTCTTTTTCCCCTCCCGTCCGTTTCGTTCGCAACGGGTCCGGCTGGAGATGTCACACGCCCCGGGCCCGGGTCACGCGCGGCGCCGCTGTCCTCGTGTGGGAAGAGCCGCGGGGTCCGGGCGAGCCCACCCGACGGAAATACCGAACGTCGGTTGCGCAACGGCCGCGGCGGGACAATAAAAACGGCATCGCGAGCGTACGACAAGAGCCGGCGCGCCGCACGGGGCCGCGAGGTGACGGTCGTTCGAAATTGATTTCGGCATTTTCGGGCCGCCGAGTCGCCCATAACACCGCCGCGGCAACACGCGCGTAATATTATCATAAACAATCGCGCGCACCTGTTGCGCGCGACATTACGACTGTGTTACAACGAGCGGTTAACGTTGCCGTACGTTATTATTAATTTTTTTTTTCTCTCTCCCGCGCGCGTTCCGCGGTAACACAATCGTAACCGTTCGCCGATACAGGTCGCGGGTTAAAGCCCCGCCGTCGTCGCCGCGGCACGTTCGCGTTTCGTTCGAGCGGATTTGCCGTGGTCGTCGTCGTCCCGCGAACGAGCGAACACGGTCGAAACGAAAATATCGGTCCGGTCCGAAAAACCAAAGGAGGAAAAAAAACTACACGCGTGTCCGCCAATACAATAACACCGGTCGGGGCGCCGTTAATCGATTGGAAACGGTGGCGAGTTTTCCCCGGAGAACGCGTCGTGTACGTGGAACGTTGTTGTCCGCGGCCGGTTGTCGGCGACTCGGACAGCAATCGCGCGCAAACGGCCTCCGAAGAAAACCGCACCGCGCTCGCGTCGTTTTCGTCGTCGCCGCCACTCGTGAAAGTTCAAAACGCGAAAAAAACGCCGGGTGGGCGACATCGGGCGACAGTGGGCGTAATTTTTTTCGTCTCGCCGACCTATAGCGCGACGCGCACCGGCTCCGCCGACCAGACCCGTTTCGGCTTCCGTCGCAAGTCGTTCGAAAACGTTGCCGAAAAGCATTGTCCGCGCGCGAAACCGCCAACCACGGAATCCACCGAAACCGCGACAATGACCGCCCGGTTCTTCCCGTCGGCGCGCGCGGCCCTTTTGTCCGCCGTCGTCCTCTGGCTGTGCGCCGGCCGTCGCGGCTGCCGTGCGGACGGCGTCGCCGCGTCGACGGCGATACGGGTCCGCGATGGCGGCCCCGGCGACGTGTCCGCAAGAGGAGTGGACGGCGGTCCCGACGAACAATCCGCCGCCAAAGGAGTGGACGAGTTCTTGGCGTGAGTACACACCGAGCGATTTATATTTTTCGTATTTTTAGATTCTGAGCGAAAGGCCACGGCTACATTAGAGCCGCCTTTCCCGTCCGATCCGATTCGACCGACCCGACTAACATATCCGACGCATCCGATATTTGCGGTTACATTGTTTCCGATTTCGTGCACTTATTATCTACTCCGACATTTATTTATCGGTATAAAAGTGCCAACCGCGTATTGATAGAGTTCACATAATACGCATTGGTGTTTTTTATTCGACGTGTATTTATGTCCCAGCGGCTCAGGTGTCATTTGGGACGATTTACGGGATATAGTAAAATATTATATTGAAATAGTACAAGAGGGTCATGTTGGACGCGTAATTTATTAAAAGATTTTTTAAAAAAAATGTGGAATATTTTAAGACGTGTATTAAAGTTCGAGAATGCCCTGACAATTTTTAAGAATAAGCGTTTTATGATTATTACCCACTATTATTGGTTATAAACTATCGGTTATTCGGTCCGAATAATCTAATTTTGTCCGATTTGTCGGCAGAAAACCAAATCGATTTGTTTTTCTTCCGACGTGTCCGACCAGACGGTACGCCGGAAACGGGCAAATAAATATAGCCACTACCGATAATGTTACACGGTCTTGTTTTTCTTCCGGCTAGCGGGATTGTCGAATCGGATCGGAAACGGTTCTAATGTAGCCGTAGCCGAACGCGTATTCTTCGACAGAAAAATGACGCGAATAGTTTTCCGACGGTTTCGTATTGAATCTGTTTGGCTCGTCGATGGGGATTTTCGATTTCTCCGTCGCGCAACGATTGGTGGGAAAACGCGGGGGGAAACGCCTGGGATACGGCAAAGTGTGCGGCGTTATCGATATTAGATTTCTCGTTGTAATGCGATTGTTGAAAATATACCGGAAATTCGTACAGAATACTTATATCAGTTTTTTCTAGAAGGTTCTTCCAAAACGTTCTGGCGTTTTCCGAGCAATTAATAAGCAATTGACGTTTACGAGGTGGGTTTTTTTTTTTTTTTTTTTTTTGGTAGGTATTATGCGAAATTTTACAGAAATAATCGAATGTTTACACGCATTTAGTTTTTTGCGAAATTACGTAGTTATAAGTACGAAGTTTAACGTCCAGTATTGAATTCGAAATGTAATTGAAATTATATGATATGTACGGCGGACACCGCTTATAAGGGTCAAAATCACTTGGAACGGTCCGGACGTATCCAATCACATTCTATATCCTCTCTCCGCTTCGCCTATAAGCATGTTCGTCCGGCTATAAGACTCACCGTGTGCTGGTCCCGACGCGAGTCTTATAAGCGGCGTCCACCGTGCCTACGGCTGATTTAACCGATTACGATTTGTCCGGCAGGTCTTTGACGCAAATGATCGGAACGGTTCTGAGCACGGACGCCAGGTATTCTTCGCAGCTAGCGGCGGCGGCGGCGCAGGATGACGGTCAGCAGTCCGCGGTATCCGGCCGACCCAACAACCGACCTCCCGTAGCCGATTACTTCGAGACCGGCCGCCCGCCCTATCTGCAACAGCCGCAGTACGGCGGCAGACCGTATCCCCCGCCGGGGCCGTCGGGATTCCTGGGCGGCGTACCGCCGCCTTATCCGGGCGGACTCGGACAGTACCCGCAGCAGTCCGGTTCCGTGGTGCAGGCGCTGACGTCCATAGCGCAACACGACGACCTGAGGTGCGTGCCCAGGCTGCTGTGCGAGGTCTCGTCCGGCGCCAGACCGTCGTCGTCCGGTTATTACCGGCCCGGCCAATACTATCAGCAGCAGCAGTCGTCCGTACCGTTCCTGTCCAAAGACGCGCTGATCACGTGAGTGCCTATGGCGTTTACGGTCGGCCCCGGCCGTGCGCGCGGCCGCGTCGTATATCAATCGACGTCGTCGCGTTACACGACAATAATACATTACGTTATTTACGTGCGACCCGCGCGTGTCGCTCCGTCGATAAATCTCCGCGGAGCCGATCGGTTGGCCCGTTCAGATAAGAAATGAAAAACCGTCTTTGACGCGCCGAGACGTGCTTTCCGCGCCGTTCCGAGTACGCTCCGGCGGCGTCGGCGGCGGCTGCGACGAGGGGACACGCGCCCCGCGAACGTTATTCGCTTAGCGGGGCTTAAATCGAAATTAACTTGTTTTTTTTAACCGGGCGCTTTCCCGTCGAACGCTTGTTTATTTCGATGTGATTTATAACTGCCCGGGTGGGCGTGGGGGGGGGGTGATGGTGGTGGTGGTGCTGGTGGTGGGGTCGGGCGGAGAAAAAAGGTCCGCCGCCGTCAAACGGTATACAAACATATTATTTTTTTTTTTTATTTTTTTCTACCCGACAGATTAACGATGTCTCCGCCGCCGCCCGATATGATTCCCCTCGGGAACCCTTTCGCCGTTGATCACTCGCGGAAAAACGCGTAGTCCGCCGCCCCGCCGCCGTCGCGCTAACCTCGACCGCGACGACGTGACGGCGCGCGTTTAACAGCGTCGCTGTTATCGTTTTTTAAACGGCTTTTTAAAAACGATTCGCAAATTCCAAACCGTACGTTATTATGTTGCCCGCCTGCGCCGAAAAGCCGCCGCCATCACGCGCGCGCCGATACTCAAACGACCCCGGCGAGTTTCGTCGACGAAACTCACGTCGAACTCGGCTTTCGGCATGCCGGACAAATACGGCGGTGACCAGGGGCGGCTCCAGAGACTCGGTTGGGGGACGGGAATCATATAAAAAGTCATATTTTTTTTAGAAAACTCTACGGCAAAAAGCATATTTTATAGTCAGTTTATACTTCGTAGTACAGACCGACTACACACTTTACATGTTTGTAATAATCGATAGTACAATATCGGTTTTTTTATTTTTGTAAAGTTATTTTTAACATAAAATATGGACTAGGGGGGCCGCGGCCTCTAGGGCTCGGAGCCGCCCCTGGTCCCGGTAAGTCCGAAAAACTTCAGACTGCTGTGACCGTGTGCCGACATGAAACGCGACGCGCGAAACGTGACGGTCGACACATTATTGTTATTATTATAATTGGGAAAAGTACCAGAAGAATCTGCCACGTAGATCCGACATGGGGTTTGTTCAAAAGACAGTTAATCTTCATAATACGTCAAAGGTCGAAAATTGCACGTTTTGTTCGTAGATTCGTACAAATTCATTTCGTTCGGTGTCGACTTTACAATTCCAACCGAATATTATACGAGTACATTGTGATTCGGTTATTTTTAACCGAATCACAATCACATCCTGAAATTTGTACATACTACTCATATTAGCCTTTTCTAAACACGGAAAAATTGTCTAAACATTTCATTGATTTTTGAACTAAATTTTAGGCATTTGCTATTATCGAGTGTTTTGGTTATAGTTTCGTTTACGTGAATGCTCGGCAGAGAAAAAATGCCCGACATCAAAGGTTTTTACCACAAGTACAACCGTAACTTTGGTAAAAAAAAAATCGAACGTAAAGTGGTAGTTTTTACGAACGGTTTTTTACGTTAAAAAACCACGACAATTCCGAACACGCCGAGAACTTTATGCTCAGAATCGTATTTCGTTAGCGATGGTTTATCATCGCGTACTCGTATAAATTTATCAACTCCAAGTATCCCGCCTTATCCAAACTTTCTATCCACTACAGCGGCACACCTAGAACGATGTCTGTTTTTTTTTTTTTTGTATTTTTTAACACGTTTCTTTCGTACACCGTGTACCATCGTAACATTCGTAAAATACTTATTTTTTAAGTGCACGATACTCGTTCGACAGAAATCTCGGATACATTAATCGCGATCGGTCATGCGGCGGTGAAAAGTCGATTTCTTACTCAGGTTAATTGGCGAGCGAAACCGCAAACCGGGTCCGACTTTTGGGCGACACGTCACCGTCGCGAACGACACACGTTTTTCGTTTCTATTCTGTTCGGACGCGTGGCTGCGTAGGCGCGCGGCGTTTGGGTGTCGATCGCGGAGAAGCCGCCGGACACGCGGGCCGGATTTGCATATTTCGTGTTTGTTCGCGAATCTCCGCGCGCACTTTTACTCTATACGCGGCCCACGCACATCCGATTCACGAATATCTTTCGAATATCTTTCGACTTTCCAAACGCGAACGATGTCGTCCCACCGCGAAATTCCGTTGCGCAATACGGACGCGACGCCGTGAACAACAACGCGTGAAGTTCGGGTGTTTTTTCGTTTAGATTCTGAGCGTTACACGCTAAGAGTTCGTCGGTTTTTACTGTATAAAGTGCGCTTTGTTACTCCGCTACCCGATGAAATGTTGCTCCGTTCAAAAAAAAAAAAAAAAAACCCCGGACAAAAGATACTTTTTCGTAGTATTTTCGATCTAGTTGATTCGTCAGTGAATAGTCATTTACTGCGCGCGTCTTACGAATGAATGATTACATATTTTCGTTTCCCTGTGCGTTATTAACACGGTCACGAACAATAACAAATTTAAACACATAAATTCTGATTAAAAATTAAAAATATAAAAAAAAAAAAAAAACACTTTTCGTCCGACCCGAATACGGGCGGTAAATACTCTTCTTTATCAAACGCATTTATGCATGTACATAACAGGTCTCGTTGCCCGAAACGCGACCAGAAAGATCGCAATGCTTTTGTTGCTAATTAATTAGGCGCGAGACAGACAGAGAAACGAAATATATTTCAACGGCGAGACCCCTAAAGCCGACCGCGAACACGATTCGGTTTTACGACGGCACCGGGGTTTCGTTTTTGTTACGCACGTTTCAGCTCGCAGCAGCGATTCTAAATAAACGGCTGAAATAATAATTACGGTCATTATATCGTTGAACGCCATATGTGGCGTGTACTTTTTTGATAAGTAGGTCATTTCCCCGGTTCGATGCCTGTACATTTTTTATCGTAAAAACCGGGGTGGACGGGTGGATGGGATGGGGGGGGGGCTGGAGTAGGGAGAGAGCGAGAAGAATAGCGTTTACATTTCGAATGCGATAATAATTGTCACGGTTTTATTAAAACCAATGATATTATCGTATAGCTATACTGTTTAGCGCGCCGCCGATTTTTAGCGAATAGTGAAATTAACGTACACCGCTCCTGATGTGATGCGTAATTAAGAATCCATACGGTCATAAGTTTTCGCTGTTTCTGTGTGTTTGCATTTCGTAAAGTACGAATCGGTGAATATGTTGTACGATTCGATAAACATGCGCGAGTACGCGTGATAGTATTTTATTGTAATCGAAAAAAGAAAAAAGACCTATGGAACCTATAAAAAATTATCGATTATAATATTACAGGACAATAGTTCGAAACAGCTCGTTACTCGATAAACAAGACGTAATATATAATATATATAATTAAAAAAATAATAAAAAAAAAAACGTATATTAATCAAAAACTACAAAATCGATTATTACAACGGAAGTTCTATTGCCGGACACTTACTTACTGCTTACGTGATTTTTGCAAGCACGGTCGTAATAATACATGAATCGTTAAACAATTTAGCGAAAAAGCAAGTGTTCAAATTTTAAACAGTTACAAGGAGGAAAGAAAAAACTTCAAAACTAGAAACAAACTCAAAAGTAAAGCAGACGTTCTGCATGTGCTATCCCGATCCAATATTGCGAAATCAACTTTTATTCGCAGTCTGCGTCGAACTCCCACAATTTTGGTTTTAGAGTGAAACCGCCTATAATAAAACTGAAAGAGAATATATTATGCCGGAGAGCAACGTAAGCTCAACTGGGCGGCTGCTTCGGTGCCCTAGACTTTAATTTAGCACCCGCACTTCAAAAACGACAAATATTGAAAAATAGTGTGAAAACAACCTGTCCTAGGATAATGAAGATGGGTACAGCCTCAGTCATAGGTAATTTAATGTTTAGTTGTAATTGAAATCGGACTGAGGAAGTACTAAAGAGAGGTAATTTTTCGATTTTATCATCAAATTTGAACGCCTGGATAAAACGGGAAAATCGGTACAATATTAATCGAATATTATTAAAGAAAATATATTTATAATCGCTAAAATATCGAATCTTATCGAATGTTTACAATAAAAATACGGATAAGTCCTGTGTGCAATTTTCCGCACCACCTTGGCTATCGACAAACGCCAATGAAATATTATTACGAATATTTGACGTCACTCGAAAAGCGTATGAGGTCTTGCACGAGGCGCGTTTTTTTTATAGTGGTGTCCCCGAGTAGGCCTAATCCACTGTGTCGATTAACCTAGCCTTACCTGAAATCCATAATATGACTGTCTTTAATATAATACGATCACCGAATCCCGATCTTCGTTCCTTGAAGTCATCCGCAGCTACCGGCAGTCTTGGCTCGAAGAGTTCGCGTGCGAATAAACCGTGGAAAAAACCATAAAGGGAAAAAAAAAAGATTTACGAAAAGATGAAAAAAAAAGAGAACCACTACTATTATACCGATGAAGAAAACTTAAAATACTATTGAAAAAGTTTAAAACAACGATTATGAAACAACTCGGAAAAATACGAAAGTAAAAACGGCAATGAATAAAAGAAAATTTAAGAAACACAATTTACTGCGATTCGATTAAATACGCGTACAATAAACAAAATTTAATACCATTGCGAACATTATTAGCCAGCGCGTGGTTTTGCGATATTTATTATCGTTCGAATAGTATCAATCAATAGGCATACCTCTAATTACTGATAGTGAAACCGATACGTGTTTTCGGGGAGGTGAGGTTATAAATGATATCCGTACGCGATTGTATGAATTTACGGTTGATCGGTTTATGATAAAAATCCGAGTTTCAGACGTAAATGAAATACTAAAGAGTACTGAAAAATTATTCCGGTAGTAATATGAATACGATGTGATACACGCAAATATAGACATATTATGTTGAATTATTGATAGATTTAATTATGAAATTTACCTCGCACAAGGAACTGCTAAAAAAATTTAACTTGTACAGTTATTTTAACATAAGTCACTAAACAAAATAGTTTTTTTTTTTTTTTTTTTTTCATCTGTTTCTACTTATAGTCACTATTTCTATCACCTAAATAATATAATATACCTAATACCTATTTATCAGATTTATTACCGTTTATAAACTCAAATATCACTGTGCTTATCTTTTTACTGTGCATTTAAGAATGGCTATAAGTAATTATAAAATTGAAATGTGGTATTTGGGGGTGTGGCGGCGTAGGTCCCGCGAGCTCTTTTCCTCTACAAAATTTTAGCACCATCAGCGTTTGGCCTCTAGTTGCGCCTATGGAGGGCAAGACGACGCGTTTTTTTTTTTTTTTTTAAGTTCGTTTTTTGAAACATTTGAGTGATTTAAAAACGACGAATTAGTCGTGGCTTTTAAACGACGTATTGAACATCATACTCGGAATAATAATTAGAACAATAAGAAAACCGTATCGTTTCGACCTCAGACTATAGAAAAAAACAGGTTTTTTTAAAAAAATAATTTCAAAAATCGACCTCAATTCTTTTCCCCTCCGACAAAGTTATACAATGGCAACAATATAACGTTGCATGCGTTCATTTTTCACGGGGTACATATAAATTTTTTAATGGAAAACATTCGCCCGCATATCTGCCCCCTCGTCCCGAAGTAATAATAAAACGCAGGTTGCGCGTGTTTCAGTTTGCTCACGGTGTTGAACTTCGTGGACGACTCGCCGCTTCTGATGTTCGGCCGGGCCGCGCTGTTGGGGTACAACGCCCGCGGCGATCCCGGTTCGTGTCACACCGCCTATCCTACGTGTCCCAGGGATCCCGACCAGCTGATCAACTACCTCAACAACCACAACGGCGGTTTCTTCCGGTTCTTCAACCAACAGCTACCGCAGTTCGTGCCCCAGTACGCGCAACAGCAGCCGACCCAACCGCACCGGCCTCCGTACTACCAGCCCCCGCCGTACCCGCAGCGACCCCCCCCGAACCGGTACTACTCCTTGCAGCAGCAGTACGCTCCCGGATATCAACGGCCGGGCCAATATTTCGCGAACCGCGACCAGTACACGACCCGTTCGGACCGTTCGCTCCCGGACGACTTTTACGGCCTCCCGAAGCCGCGGATACTCAGCGGATCTCCCGCCCAGTACTACGACCTGCCCTCGGTCCAGGACCTGGCCCTGGAAGTCCCGACCCGGCCGTCAATGACGTTCCCGTCGGACGACCATCACGCGGGCGCGGCCAACTCGGTGTCGCAGTTCGCGTTCCCGTCGTTCGATAACGGCGGCGCCGACAGGCGGCCCAAAAACGTGAAAATGGTGTTTCCCGACAGGACCGGGACGGGCGGGCTGCGCGCCGAGTTAGACAAGTACGGCAACTACAAAGGCGCGTACTATGCCGACGGGGTCATCAAGTTCGTCGACAACAACGGAGCCGACGACGGCGGCGGGCGACCGTCCAAAATCAAAATTCCCACACAGTGGTCGTGGCCCGCTTCGTCCCGACCCGGCAAGGCCGCCAGCGAATTCCACGTGCTCGGCAACAGGTTACCGTACGACAAACGTACGGATTTCAAATTTCCCAGGACCTCGTAATACCGGAGAGCCCGAGCTTCGTGATTTATCATTAGCTGTACATTTATTCTGTCATACCTAGAGCCCGGAATTATATTTTCTTAAGATTCAAAAAAAAAAAAAAAAAAACCCGCTTAAAACGTGAAGAAAAAAATCTCTAAAATAAAATACACTTAAAGATATTTAAAACAGCAACAAAACGTTAAAGATATTCGAAAGTCTCCTCCCCAACGGCTCTATCATACCGAACTGAATTTTTCAACGCTACGCAAATAGTTCACACAGTCGTTTCGTTTGTTTTAAACGAAATTGCACACATTATTAAAATAATTATTTTGTATTAATCATTTTTGAAGTATTTGAAGTTGTATTTAATTACGTTACGTTTTTAAGCGCTTGGGTTTTAAGAGCATATAAACCCGGTCTCTAATCTAAACACTTCGCTAATTTATTGATACATTATAAAATAAAAAATCCAATCGATCCAATAGAATCGCAATTTTCATGATCGCCGGACACAAGCACTACACTGACGGCGTAAAAAACAAAATAATAGTTGTCCGTCGAGTCGAAAGTTCTTTTTGTTACGATAATCGTGGGTGTGTATTATTATTTTTTTAAATACTTATCTAAATTCAATTGTTTAATAATTTTTTTTCACGCTGCCGAAAATCAACAATTTTTTAAAAATTTTTTTTTTTCAGTTAGGATTTTCGTGAGGTATTCTGTAGACATTTTTGACGGTTGTATATAGATTAAGTCGTTTTGGTCGGTTTTTTTTTTCTTTTACGTGGTTTTTCATCGTACCGAAATCGTACGACAATACGCTCATTTATTTGTACACATTATAATAATCGTACGAAAAAAATAATAAACCTTAACTTATTATATTGTTTAATTATTCAAAAATTTTAAACATAGGTGTAATATAATAGAATATCGTGTGATTGAAGTACATACGAATATATAAGTGGCAGCTCGTATAAAATCTATTATAAATAAATATAAAGTTAAACAGGCTCGTTAAAGGTAGTAATATGATAATAAAATATTATAAATTTTTTAATCTTACAAACGCGTATATTATAATATTTATTATAATAACAATTAATGTTATTATTATTATTGTTGTTTTTTTTTTCCTATAAATAATATATTATAATAATCGATTTTCACGATGAATATAAATACGTAATATTGTTATTATATTTATTTAATGAAAATTGTGCGATCCAACGCGTGGTTCGATATTCACGTCGATAAATTTTCGGCCGATACCGCGGGTACGAGGGCGGAAACTCGTTCGGCTGTGTCCGAATAGCGAATAATTTACGTAATAATAATTATAATATAATAATACGGTGTACACCCATAAATACACCTATTTAAAGACTAGATTCGTTGGAGTCGATGCGTTTATAAGATTTTCACTTTCTTCATCATTTGCATGACCTGAAGACCGGGAAACGGGCATCCGGGATAGAAATTGTGACATCCCGCGTTGTCGATGCCGTTGATGAGTTGGCCCATGTGCGCGGCGAAATGATACTTGGACGTCACTTCGGCCGTGGTGGAAATGGTCGTGTCTCTATAAGAAACAAAAAAAAAATTGTAAAAAAATATCCGATTCGTTAGAGCCAAATAGACACGTATCAAAAAAAAAAAAAAAAAAAAAAGCCACAGCGACCGTATCTAACGAGATCGCTAAATTAAAAAACAAAAAAATGACGATGATAATAATAATCCTAGACGTCGATTCGTTTTCGTGCTGCCTGCAGTAGTTGTGTCATTATGCTGTGTTCGGCCATATTTTATTCCTCTGGTCATTCATGGTTTGACCATTATTACCGACTACCGATTCCCGAGCTAAGACGCCGCGTAAAAAATGATCAGACGACAAACGTCCTTTATAGCCGCAGGGCGATGCCGAGCATTTAAACTTATTATTATTTTCTGGACTCCGCACGTCCTTCGTACCCTACCTTATGTTGCCTATAGTATTAGCACATTTAGAAACAGATATGACAGGGCGTATGGTATATTTTTTTAACGATGTCGATCCCCGGACGTCTCTCTTTCTGTTAACGATCCATTTTTTTTTAGTACATAGGTCCGAGTACTCAACAAGCTCTTATTTTTTTTTTATATCTGACACGGATACGTTTTCGGGCTATTGGTCAGTAGAGAATTTGCGAGCCTTTTTTATTGTAACGCGAAACATTTGACGCTGTAATAGTTAATTATATTTAGTAACAACAGAAACAACAACACAAGCGTAAAGTATATCCATGGTTCTATTTTTTTCCGTATGTCGGAGAAAACAAGCGAGTTTCTCTTCTAGGTGTCTGGAATAATGATTTGCGTCTCTACCCCTCTATCATAGACACACACGCATACGCACAATCAAGTCGTATGTGGAACCGCCAGCCCCTGACAGGAATATAATATCGAAGCGTCGTATTGTCGCTCTATTGTACGGACGATGGGGTCGACGGGGAGTAATATGAAAGGAAAAAAAAACGATCAAATCGCATACAATATAATAATAATATAATAATAATTTATCGACGATGAGAATCTTTATGGTGGAAAAAAACGAAATAAAAAAAAAAGAACGGAACGGTGAAAAAGTCAAATCGGGCGAAATCGTCGGCTTTCATAAAACGGGATGATAATATTGCGGAATACGAATTTAAAAAAGTTGACATTATTCTCGCGAGGGGGGCGGTATGGAAAATATGTAATATATGAAAACGTGACGTTTAATTTTGCCGAGCGAAAAATTACGATTCCAATCTATATATCTGTTCTTTTCTTCGCGTTTACTGCGAATCCCCAAAGGATTCTCCCGGCCCGGTACACGTCCTGCAGCAGGATTACGCCGTTATAAGGATCTCGTGGAATGAAAAAAATAAAAAAAATAATAATAATATATAATAATAATCTTTTGAATATTCACAAAAGGAGCGAAACGCCGGCTCCTCGGCGGCGCCGTTTTCTCCTTTATTATTATAATTGGCCCGTCGGAGATCGGCGCGCGATCGGCGACACTGGTGTTTTATATTTTTTTTTTTTTTTTATTCATATTCGATTTTACCGGCTCCAAACCCTGCACAGTGTATAAACGGGACAAAAATGGCGAATTTTAATTTAAACGCGAGGGGTGGAACGTCGTAGTGCAATAATTGTAAATCGTAAACGCGAAAGACGTCTTGCACGTTCGTATGTTTTTGTTCAACCGCGTGTTTCTCATGCCGTATGCGTAGTTACCCGCCGAACGTTTTTACGGTAATTCCATCGGTTTATACCGGCCGGTGAAAAACAATTTGACTCGTTTATGCGAATATACGTACCGCGTACGCAAAATGTAATACGCGAAATAAAGAGAACCGCGGACTCGAAAAGACTGCGCAACACAAGGCGAATTATATTGACCGGTATATTTTAGGCGAAACGATGATCGGAGGAATGGACAGGCATTAGGACTGTGGAGCCTTGTTCGAAATGACTTAGAACCTAACCGAAAGTCGTCCGAGCGGGAGACCCCGTCAACGATGGATGGATAGCGTGGTTAAAAACAGTAATTAAAGTGTGAACGACTTCGAAGGGGGACTGTATATTTACCGAAAATTGAGGGGCGTTCTCGGGAACTAATTATACCCAATTAGACTTTAAAAAAACCTACTGTAGAGATAATATTTCTAAAATGATTTTCTCACACACACACACACATTTGTTCATAAAAACGTTGTACTAAAACCGTTGAGACTTAAATCGAACTGATAAGTTTGTTATAAATAAGAAGGGAAACTCTTTCCCCCTCAGCTTCCTCACTTTAACCGATGGTTGAAGACTCTTAAGATAAATGGACGATATTGTGACGATAAACATGGCGAGGAATCGCGACGGTGGAAGCGTGCAAAGTCTTAAAGTCTTAAAGCGTGAAGAATAATATCGTTTTTTTCCACGGTCTACTTGTAATTTATAAAAAAAAAAAAAAAGAAAAATGGTATTTTACGAATTTTTGGATTTTAAGAGTGTAAAAAGTGAACACGCCTTTAAGTTATGGCGGTATAATGACGAGTTTAATCAAATCTAACCGGCAAACCAATTAGGTGTGGTGTATAGAAAGAGAGATAGATAAAGAGAGAGAGAGAGAGAGAGAGAGAGAGAGAGAGAGTTTCTACTTGGCTCTGAGTAACCGAAAAAAAATAAAAAAATAATATTCAAACCGCTGATAAATTATAATTTTATTTCGACGACCGAAAAGAAATCGCGGTCTATAGGAGACTGCGGGAGGTTAACGGCTCGTGTCGCGGCCCGATCGCCGTGTGATGTTTTCGTTTTCTAATCGAATTTCTAGTTTTTCTCTCGTACCGCAGCTCGCGTAATAATGCAGATGGTGAAATATACACGAGACGGTAATGACGACGGAAATTAATATAACGGCAATAATAATAATAATAATAATATCATTCAAACTGCTCGGCCGGCCAACGATACAACAATATAATAATGTGTACGGCCCCCAGGTGTACTTAATAATACCCGTCTGGTGCGATTAAACGTCGACTGGCGCCTGTAAATAAAACGACAGGCGCCAAAGAACAGATCGAGATTACGTTTGCGCGTTTATATTTTTTTTTTTATGGGTTTTTTTTTAGGTACGTTATTTCTATACATCGTTTTGACGCGTCGCAATAGTGTGGGTATACTTTGTTGCCGGCGATCTAATAGTAGAAAAGAAAGGAAAAAAAAAAAAAACGTCCGAAAAATATTCTACAATATCATAATTGTCTACCTGCCCGAGGTACGACAACGGCGACGGAATGGCTCCGCATACCTTGGCGATCATTCGAACGTTTGGACGGTATCGATATTCGATTATACCGAGGAAAAAAAAAAAAAAAAAGGTTGTTTTAAGCGCGACAATGATATAGTGCTCTCGAAAACACGTACAAAACACGTACAAACGATAAAATAAGCAGAAAAATTATAACAATAACAACGTTACCGGAATATCTGGAAATTATGAAAATAAAATACTAATGCACGTGATACAATTTACAAGGGATTCCTCATTGATGTGATTACCGCCTTACTGAGGCGCGGTGGACGCTAATAGAAACGAATAAACGCGAAGATATTCCAGACTGTTTAAATCGTCATTATTATCGTCAAGTATATTTCGAACCCTACGCGGTTTCGGAACAGTGCCAACCGTACAAATAAAACAAAACATCGTTTGAACTTCGATACGTGCAAAAATATCCAACATGATCATTCGCGTGTAGCTCCGTGATTGCCTGTAACAAACGTATAGCTCGCGTAGAGCTACCTTCGAGATCACTCTTGCAAAAAATATGCAAATAACAAAAGTTACGAGCCCAGTTGATAACGTTATTTTTTTTTTCTGCCGTTATCTAAAAACAAAAATCAATCCCGTAAACATGTTACAAAACCTGGTGTACAATAATTGTTTCGATCATATATCGTTGGAATTTAAAATTCAAAACGCATTATTTGTATCACGCACGTATGCATTGTTATTCGTTTATTATCGAATAATATACTCAAATGGAAATATAATGCGACTGAATAATGGTTTTTTTTTTTTTTTTTCATGCATATTATTTTGCCAATTTCACCTCCTGTTTTAACTTCCCATCACATAGTTGTTACATTAAATTGCATAACAGTATTATATCTTGAACACTGACGACAGGATAATACTTTGTTTTCATTATCAGTGTACACATTTTTGCAAAACGACCTTTTTTTAATACGTCGCCAACGAATATTTTCATTAGATATGTTAACCGACCCAATGGAAAAGTTTAAAACTGTTTATTAATATAGTAATAATCTGTTTCCACGGTTACGTTTCTATTACCGATACTGTTAATGGTGTCTTCCCGCCGATTGTATTGATGAATCGATTGTTTTATGACAATAATCGACTATATCGTGTATTGCGGTACATTATAACAGAGTTGCAAAAAAAAAAAAAAAAAAAACAGTTTTTCGTTTAAATGTGATTTTTTCGAAACGAATGTGTATGTTTTAAACGTGGTTGTTTTCTTCATTTCAATATATTTCATATTATAATAATGTTGCGACGGTTGCGTTAGCTGTAAAATTAGGTCATATTAGTATATAGATATTAGAGCGGGGGAGCACGTAGTATGGAAGAGTAAAGCCCCGCAAGGACTGGTTGGTCACTTAAAAGGCTAAACGGTTATGTGACGGAATGACAATGATAATCGCATTAACGTTCGTAAGAAAATATAAAATAATAATTGTAGTTTTGACTGTAATACCGATTGTATTAGTTTGTGTTGAAATAAAAAATAATAACAATTAATACGAAATGACGTCAGCGATGAGTTTAGATTAAGTTTGTAAACTACACGGATCTCACGAAGAAACACATTTATAATGGCGTGGTAATTATTTATTATGTGAATGTATTAATTATGCAAATTATGGCAATTTGACATTTGAACAGTTGATATTCGTCTATTGATGATCGACAGGCGCATCTCAATACCTCGGCACGGACATAATAACAGTTGGAATTTTATCATAATTTTCTGTTTAACAAAAAACTAGAGCAATCGGAGAAATGTCGCTATATCTGCTCCCCGTCCGAAAGTAGGAGCCATATGAACTGTTTTTTGTTTTCGTTCAGATTTTAATATAACGAATACAATCAGCGGGGATCGATTTCGGTCGCCGTACCTTTCCACCCCTCTCCCCCCCCCCACCGCATTGATAAATCTCGCCAGACGAGTATAACATCAACACCTCCGCTCGTCAGAACGTGATAATATTATCGGTAATTTTAATTTGATTTTCGAACGTTTTAAACACATTGTAACGTATTATAGGTGAGAAACGTTTAAAACGCCCGACCGTCTACGAACGAATATCGCGCGGGCCAATAAGAGTACAGATACCGGTAATTCGCGTACGCGAGAAAAGTCGAAGAAAAAAAAAAGAGAATTTCCGTGCCGACGACAATTATTATAGCGTACGAGTGTGAATTACTACGATAATAATAAATAATAATAATTGTCGTCTTTGCGTGTTGTACGGTCGTTTTTCGGGTACTTCGGGCGTATACGCGCGTTTTTTTATTTTTTTTAAATATTTTCGGCTCGTGAAAGATTTATACTCTTTCCGGGCAACGTGCTTATTATTATTTCTGTTTTTTTTTTTTCCCCGGGATCGTGAATAATAAGCGAGCGCGCGCGATATTATTACAATCGTCGCCACTGCTCTCTCCGAAGATTTACGATCTCTATATTATTTTACACGTACGGGGGTTTCTTTTATATCTTATTCTTTCCGTTCTTCCGCGCCCTGTTTTTTTTTTTTTTTTTTTTTTTTTTTTTAAAGTTCTGTACGCGTACACGAATTGAATTCCAGAGGGGCGGTAGTTATTATATTATCTTTCGGTCTCGAAACGAAGTGGTTGTCAACAGATAACGAATCACGCGTTTATTTGGACGGCTACAAAACCCAATTACAAACGACTTTTCGACAATACGAGATTATTTATTTATATTTATTTGGTCGGGGAAAGATGGATGGTGGATTTAAATGAAAATATACGTGGTCGGGTAATAAACAGTTATCTAAATTAAAAGCTCGGTGATAGTTGCTGCGCCTTGTTAAATACCAGCCGATACGCGGTCATAATGTTTCGCATATTTTCGATTCTCACGCGTTTTCGCGACACTGTGATACCGGTAGTACTGCTGCGAGGAAAAAAGAAAATCGCACAGCGACCGTTTCGTCCGTGCCGCCGTCGGCCAATATAAAAATAATGGTTTAGCCGTATATCTTTGCGCGACCTGATCGCAGACGACGACTGCTGATAACACGGAAATCGTTTGATGCGACGAAACGTTATCCGGTATCCGCGCGCGCTATTGTTCGTTATCGTTAGATAACACGCGCGCGCGACTCTCGCGAAGTGAAACCCGCGGAGGCGAACAGCGAACCTGCGGCATTCGGGGTCCGCAGACACTGCAGCACAATAACGCCAGGCGTGTTGCGTGCGGACTATGAACCGCTCGAAACGCTAATGCAATCGCATCGGGTGTCCGCGAGAGTGACTCTTGTTATCAGATCCGGTGTCGGGATGGACGGCCGAGATTTTTCGCCGAGGACTGCGCGAAGATTTACCGCCAGGACAAATGACGACTCGCGGACGAAATTAATTATCGGCGTAACGACAGCATACCTGATTGGTAGCGTTAAAATTTCAAGTGTCCGGGCGAATAGGCGAAACGGATTCGAAACGATACACGGTATTGTTAAACGTCAAACGTAATAGCGGGTCGGTAATAAGGGTATAGACGCCTTACATTTTTATCATAAAATGGGGAAGAGAACGACGTTTTTTCACGGTACAAAACCTAACGTAATTATCACGCTGTTTGGTATTTATTTTGTTAACTACCGAGCGTGATTAGAAAACGGATTAATAAGAATAATATTATACAACGCATACATTGCGCAGTCCACAATATCTAAGTATTATCTAATAACGAATTTATTAAAAATATTTACGACGGTGAGGTATTTTGTTGTTTTCCGGTTAAAAGACGGTATTCCGTTATCTAGATAACCCCGACCGGTGGCGCGGTCAGAGGATTTATCAACGAGGTAGGTTTAGGGGGGTCCAGCGGGGTTTAGCGGTCTACAACGGACTTCTTGAAATTACCCGTAGACAAACAAAAACTAATGCGGGAGACAATGGACCGAATTAAATTAGCCGGGAACTTTTTAATCGAATCCAAAGAGCCGGGAAGTCTACGGGCCGACGTGGTTTTGGAAACGAACTAGAAACGGTGGCCGTATCGTGTGCCGAAAATGCAACGGTAAATATTATGGCGGGAATCTATGCGATTAGTACGTAGGTATTATACAATAATATTCAAAATCACCGTTTTATCGTCCGTCAAATTGCAAATAAACTATCGGTCAGCTCGGTCACTAATTGAGTGCAAAATTTGATCATTTTGTACAATTGTGATATTATAGTTTTGGGGTGTCCGTCGCGAATGTCTATGGTCGTGTCTCGTGTAGTAATTCACGTCTAACTGTGTAGCAACGTGAACTGTGTGGTTTTTTTTAAACGAAACAAATTGAAATTGAAATAATAAAAATAAACTATTTTTATATGGTTATGTCAGGATCAAAAACAGGCAACGTTTAAATTTTTTTATTAGGAATACGAAAAACGTAATCATAAAAAATAAAAAAAAAAAAATGCTTCTGACTATTTAAGAGACTCTGATTTGTTTATTTTTCGATCAATATTGTATATTTGGGCCTTTATCTTGTGGGCTGTATGAAATTCGGCCAAATTGAGTCGGCTCTTTAGTATTCGGATAAGTGGTGTTTGTTCCTATGTGTGCCACGCCCGTCAAAACACCCAAAACGCCCTCTGGCTACGCCACCGATCACACAAATGCTTATGTCAAACGCATATTTTAATCATTTATCACATACATATCGATTGTAATTAATGTAATCAATGTGAGCAACTGTTCTGCCGACCCTAAAACGTTTTGACGCGATCGGCGTGTAAAAAGATAATTTTAGGCGCGATCGGTAAACTATACGTCCCGTATTACACGCGATTGTCCCGTATTTGAACTCTGCACAGACGTAAGTTACATTCCGTCCCATTTCGTCGGGTCGGTCCCGTATTTTTCTTAACCGCGTTAACGCATAACTTTTGAGAAACTCATTTGACACGGTATTATTGTGGCATCATTGAACCGAACCGTCACAATGGTAGTTGTGAGTTACGTAGGTACGCTGTAAATAACCAGCGATGGTTATTACGAAAACGCATTTTAAAAACTATTCGTGTGACGTGTCTTACAACGTTTCACCGCAAGATAACGATAGTACTCGGTGCGAATCACGAGAGCACGCGGAAACGGCGGATGAAGAAAACTGGACTGACGGCCATCGTCAAGATAAAAAAACGGTTCGCGTGCGATTATTGTGTTCGTACGGCGCCTATTCATTTTGTTTCTGTATAGCGATTATAGTTTGGTTTACTTGTTGTGCGTCGTGTTTAATTTGTTTTTTTTTTTTTTTTAAGTGTCCCGTATTCGTAAGGTCGCCGCTAGAACCACTAACCCCCGGCAGAAAATAATGCACGTCGCCCTGTAATCTAACGACCTGTCGATATAATGCCGCAACCTTTACTCGTCCACATTAGTACGCCCGCTTCACGGGCGAGAATATACGGAACTGTCATATCTGGCCGGCACCCAACTCTTGCGAAACACATAAACCGTATTATCGAAAGAGTGTGAAATAAACTCTTAAGCCCTTTAGCAGCATTTAAATAAACAAAAAAAAAAAAAAAAAAACGCCGATTCTCTTACACTGTTATACTACTATTAGGAACCGTTATTACCTCGCAGCCCTTTCCTCGCGCCGGCCAAAACTACTGGCCGACCAACGTTTTCTCATATCGCTCTTGTCCGACTCACATGCCGCTCCCGAGCTCGTATTCAATATTAATTTTCAACGTCCTTCCTGCATTTCCCGAAACCCCTATTTGTTTTACGCAATTACCCGCGGCACTTCTCCATAGTCACGATCATCCGTTACGTCGAATGCTCCGTGTCTCCGACGCAATTCTCTAATTCCCTGTGTTGTAAATACAGTGCATTTATTGTATCTCGTACATCACCTTATTGTAACGTGCTGTTATACGCTTAATTTATTCTTACATATACATATATATTTTTTTTTATTTCGGTTTTACATGTTTTCTAATCTTGTTATCATTTTTGATATTGTATTTTTAACCATATGCATATTGCCGCGGCGTTTAATCGTACAAATAAATAAATAATGCGATTTCTTTAGTCGTGGCGGTTAGTCGTGTTTGTATAACACATCGAAAATGTATTGTTCTATCCCCATTAACATTGTACATATTTGATTAATTAACAGATTGTTTGTATTATTATTATTTTTTTTTTTTTTTCTATGACGACCGGTTCAATAGTTTACTAGATTCATTTCGTATAGTCCGTATTGTGTGCGCGTGGACTCGTTTGTCAATCACGTAAATCTCGAGAATTGTTTACTTATCAGGACATAATAGAACGTGGTGGGTACTCGTAAGCCGTAGATTAAGTAACCGCGTCACGCGACGTAACCAACGCGTATTGTCGACTTGGTTAATACGTGGTTATAACGGTTACTGAACGGAACAAAAAATTTCGATTCGACGTATAATGATTTCTACACACAATTATTAATTATGTTATTATACACCATTGATTCGTGAAATGGAAAGTGTCTTTGCGGTATTATTTGGCGACGGAGCGGCTAGATAGACAATAAATCAATTTTCTATTTTTTTTTTCCGGTACACAGATATAAAAACCGTTAGTAGAAAAAAAAAAAAAAAACGCGAACCGTGAACGCAGTATCGACGTAATTGTTTCAAAACGTACCGACGACACTTATCGACGAATTATTGTTATTTACATAGTAGATACGGGTTCGGCGATTAGAAAATAATTACATTCCGTTTCGAGTTCAATATTGTCGTTTCGGACGGACGATAATTAAAAAAAAAAAAATCAAAAAATCAGGTTGACGTATCTGGGTTACGCCGCGACGCGATAAATTTTTAACCGGAAAACCGATAAAAAAAAAAATTCAATAAAATCGGCATACCCGCCCGATATATTATTATCGCGGTACACACCTTTACGGCGAGTGAAAGGAGGTATTTGCGCGAACGGCTACCATTATTTAGTATGCTCGGTTCATTCCCCGGTATTGCGCGTTCTGCCAGGCTCTGCCGATACGGTCGTTGCGATAACGATACTACAATAATAATAACGATAATGACGGTGATAACATTGTACGGGCATACTTTATCAGCGACAACAGGTTTCTCTCGGAATCGGTGAGCGAGTCCTGGTTGGCGGACGCGGTCAGCTCGCAGATCAGTTTCGGTAAACACGATTCCTTTATGACGTTGACCAATTTCATTCTGGCCGAATACGATTTGGCTGAAACAAGACGTAAACGTTAATCCGCTGGACCGTGGCCGACACGTTTGTATCGCAACCGTGTACACCTAATCGCATTATTATTACACCCGTGTAGAGATACACGCGGGCTGTACAGAGTGATCCGATTTGCCGAGGGCCGGTGCGGTTATCACGGAGGAATCTACGCGAATTTTCGGTTTCGTCACAAACTGAACCGTTTGAGCTTTGCACTTTAACGCCGTTTTCGTTCATTTGTCGTCCCTATCGTCCCGCAAGCGAGTAAACACTTTTGATTTCAATACTACCTCGTGTTTCAAACGCAGATCCGAGCCGAGAATATTTTTCAATGCGTTAAAACGCTGGTAAACGTTTGAACCGGGATAGTCGAAAAGGGTAACGAACGTCGCATCTACAACTCGATAGTGGTGTTAGACTTTTGAAAATCAAAATAGGTACTCATTTCGCGTACAAGGAGTAGGGATGACAATTGAAAATGGCGTTAACGTGTATTCTAAACGCGTCAGTGTGAAAAAACCGTAATTAAATGGATCGCCCTGTATACGCGAAGTATAATACTTATAATACGCACACGCGCGCGAGAACGAAAGTGAAAAGACTGGTGTTATTTTCGATGCCAAAAAAAAAAAAAAAACGTGCGTAATACTTTAGAGTGATAAATGTATTTGAATAATAAATATCTAAAACGATTATACAATCGTTGGCAAGTAAACCTGATAACCAGTTTTGTATGAAAAAACACAAAAACACAAAAAACGATACATTGTAATACCGTTATTATAAATGCACGCAGCAAGCAAAACAACATTTTTTTTAAAAATTGTAATTGTATACCCGCTGCACCGCCGCAATTGTTTTTTTTTTTTTTTTACAGGTTTTGTCGAACTCGTTGTGTTTGACGATTAAGTATAGTAATTGCTGTACGTTAGGTTACCGTTTTATATAGAAAATGATGTAGGTATTATTGTTTGTCAAACAGCTAACACGCGTTCAGTTGCCAAAAATATGGGAAATTAAAGGACGCGCAATTTGAAGTTGATATGAGGGGGGGGGGGGGAGAAGGAGACGTGTGTACAATATTGCGGTCGGTGATCGCGGAGAAGAGAAACAGTTTCGAATGTTTTTGTACAGAAGGTCCCAAGGTTCTCGAATCACAAGGCCGTGACGTATTACTGACCACCGACATGTTTGTTGTTTGTCGTCCGATCTGATTTTTTTGAAAATACCGTCAAATCGGGTGATGCTCGCGTTCTCGGCTACTCGTTCTCGGAGGAGGGTCGGAACTAGTAGGGGGGAAGCGGAGATTTATCCGAGGGTGTAAAATGTCCAGGGAAGTATTCGCGTGCGTATTCGTGGTACGCATTTTTACTGACGAACACTTGTTTAAATTAAATTCGTCAGTATCGTAGGCGACAACGGGTGCCGCAGTAGGCTACGGGCGAAACCCCGTGAAAACGACGTGCAAACGTGTAACGGGTACAGATCTACGGGCTGGACGTGCGAACCGTTGATCGCCGGAAAACAGTAGAGTTACCGTTTGCTCTATTCTTTTTGCCGGTAGTCTGTGTTACTGGCAAACAGGAATGCGGTCTCGGAGGAGGATTACATAAACATGCCGGACGGCGGCGGGAAAGACGAACGAGCGGATACACCAGCCGAAGTGAAAGAACAGGGGGCGATCGCATACGCCTCGGAGAAACGAAATTATCCGGACCAACGTCCAAACGGTGATGACGGAAGGGACGGTTTCGAGCGGGAAAACCGGAGGAAAATCTGGGACAACCAGTGTCCGAAATGTCTGATTCCGGGGCCGGTAACGTCACAGCGTTCTTGTATGCTTACCGAATCCTTCTATGTCCGGATCGGAACCGCCGTCCGCAGAGTCTTCGGTCGCCGCCTCTGCCTTGGCCATCGCCGCCTCGTGCGTGCCGCCGTCATCGGCCCGCCGCTGCTGTTTGCCGCCGAGACCGGCGGCGTCTTCGTACAGGTGTTTGATCATGCCGGACAGGTCGCCGGTCAACAGGAAGAACAGCACGATGAGCACGGCGAACCGCGCGAGCCCCGAGTCCATGGCGGTTTCAGTGGCGACGGTGCGGGACCCACTGCTGCTGCTGTAGCATAACGCGCCGGCCGAACGCCGTGTCCGAATCGCCGTCGCAGCCGGTGTCGCGTGCGCGGAAAACCGGTAAACGGGGCGCGGGAAAACGGTTAAAGCGAAAGCGTCGGGGAAAACGGCGGGCGGGAGGTAAAGAGGACGGGCGAGGTGCCGGTGGGGGAGATGAGGTGGCGGGGAGATGGTGGTCGCGGTGGTTGGGAAAACGGCGGAAAACAGACGACGGCGGAGTTACGGCGAAACGCGGCCCGACTGCGGCGCGCTGGCGTGTGGCAATGCGTAAATTTTTGTGCTCGGGCCCGGGACGGCGCGCCGTTCGCAGCGGCACCGGTACACGCGGGCGTCCTTCGGTCCGTTCCCCACTCCCCTGTCGCCTCGACGATATTCCGCTCGTGATCCGCGGTTCGCGTGCGACACGCTAAACGGTTATGCGCTCTATACGCACGTCCTACATAATATTATTATTGTGATCGCTGTTACGCGGCGCGGTCTATTGTCGGGCGTTCGGGTGGTGGGGGGGAGCGAAGGGAATGAGGGGGGGAGGACGACGAGGACGGTACTCCTACTCTTCCACCCCCGTCCACGTCCGCCCGTTCGCCCGCCGTCGTAGGAAGTGACTTAATGGGATATAAGTGAAAGTCTGGTCGGGGGAAAAAAAAAAAAAAAAAACAAAGACTCTAACGCCGCGGTAATGTTATTACGGCGGCCGGCGTTACCGCATCCGAGTCCGGCTCTGTAAGCGCGCCGCGGCAACGTTGCAGTCGGGCACTGCCGTACCCCGCCTCGCTCCCCCCTATCCCCCTGGCCCCCTCGCGCGCCAGTCGTACGTTCGTGCGTATTACGTGTTGTTTGTATTGCTCGCCGGCGGCGTGTTCCGCCGAGATCGGCCGGCACCGGATCGCGTAGAAAGTAAAAACTGTCGGCCATAATTATCATATTATCGCGCTGTTACGACGATTGTTCGACCGAAACAACGCGGTTTTTTTTTTCTCTCTTCTCGATTTCTGCATCTGCATTGTTGTTGTCGTCGTCTGCGCGTTCGGTACGCGTCGTTATGGGCGGCGGGCCGCGCGCACCGGTCGGGGACGTCCGCCGAACCTTCGCAGTCGAAAATGGCGTAATCGATACGTTCGTCGCGGTCCCGTCAAAAGGCCCCGGGGGCCGGAAACTCTCCGAAAGTCGAAACGAACCGGGGGAAAAAAAAAAACAAAACAAAAACGTACGCAGGTCGTAATAGGCCGCGCGTACTTTTGTAGTAGTTTGTTGTGGTTTCGAGTGCGGCGCGGCGTGTTTCAGTATGCGCGCGTATAGCGGACTGCGGCGGGTCGCAATATCGAGTGCGCGTGTATGCGTACACGCACTCGTCGCTTTTGCAACGGTACGGTTCGATTGTGGGCAAACAAAAGGGCCGGGGGACCGGCGGAGCGACTTGCTTTTTTTTTTTTTCGTTTCTGGTTTTCGCGCGCGTGCGTGCGCGCGTTTAATTGTATCGAGTAATATGCGAGCACTTCTTCTTCCGGGCCGCGGTATTGTACGGGATGACGCTCGCGTTCAAGAGACCGCGGTTGTTTCGAGTGCGATATTGTCCGTTAATCTAACGATCTCCGTGTCTCCTTTGCCGTATTATATTCGATTAGGAAAAAAAAAAAAAAAAAACACCCGGTCCCCTACCCCTTTTCCGCGTTCGCGTTCGGAAGGGAAGCATCGGGCCGAGAAAACTCTGTCCGGTCGACAATATAGGCGAAAATAATCGCTCGGCGTTTTGATTGCGCTCGTATTACACAATGCGAACATACGATACGACAGTGCAACTGTTACAATACGTAACAGTCGGTTAATTATTATTATTATTTCCCTACCCCCTCCCCCCCCGGTTCGCTCGTTAAATCTATAAAATAATTAATTCGCCGCGTCATCAGCAGTCTTTTTTTTTTACTTTCATGGTCACTGCGGTTTTTTGTCGACCCGCCAATAGACGGCACCGTCGTTAAATAGTGTTATTAACGAAAGAGCGAGAGGGAAAGAAAACAAAAAAAAAAAAAAATCGTTTATTGACGAGTTTTGTACATACTGCACGTAAACAATCATATTGTAACCTTGAACAAAAAGAGGCGAAAACGTTCGAGGAGAGCATTATGCCGGGCGCGAACTGGCGCGGACAAGACTGCCGGACAGTCACACCATTGTTAGGTATAATTATGTCGGCGGATTCGTGTCCATGAAGTTGGCCCGAAGACTTCAAATTGGAATCGAAATCTTACAATTTCAACGCAACTAAGTGCATGTCTCGGGAAACAATTTGCAACTCGCCGCGGAGTCTGCAACGGTAGTCAAAATACTTATGGGGGGGGGGGGATTCAAGTTAAGGAAATAAGAAATATTACATATCGTTGTGTCTAACAAGGAAAGTTACTTTAAACAAATTGAAATAATATATTTTATAATATTTGTTTTACACTAGCTGGGACACCGCCTGTGATAATTTTGATTATAATTTTTTTTTTTTTACTCATATTCTATTTTGATTTTGACCGTGTCAGTATTGTATGAAAGAAATAGTCGGAAAGTGGACAGTACTAAAAGTATTCTGTTGTAATATTTTTTCACGATTATCATATTAAAATTTTCTAAACACCGTATTTTGAGAGGTGGGAAAAGATGAATTTAAAAAGAAGTGAATCCTTACCTAACCTATGGGGGATTAGGGACGCTTGATATTATTAGTAGGACAGAGGACTTGTAGCTAAGTAAATAAGTGTATATTGGTAATGTACAATGCACGTGTTTAAAACCAACAATAAAACCGTAGTTATTAATATTGTTATCACTGTTGTTCGTTAAAAACCGCACACCATTTGTGAAATATGGTTACGATAGTAGATTCGTACGAATAAATGTTTGGCTAATTAATTATTATGCGAAGTGTTGTGAACAAGGGATTTAAAACCTTCTGCGGCTTAACGAAATCTCCCCTAACATATCCGCCTAAAAGTCTCGTCGGAATGAACCCAGACATAATCCGAGTCGCATAATGTTTTAATAAATTTAATACCTCCGGAAGATTTCGTCGGTTGCTTGTTACGTAGAACAAGAACAGTTCCGCGGATGATGGAAAATAAAAATAAAAAAAAAAAAAAATGCTAGATTTTAGGAACGTTGTAGAAGTTTTACATTTTCTAAGGGTTATGGTAGGACAATGGTTAATTTTGAGTGCTACGCCCCCCCCACCCCCCATAATCGAACCTATATTGTGCATAAGCTATGGCCATAATATCTACGATACCATAATATAACGGTACCAACACATAGGTACACTCATAATACTGTAAACTGTGTGTATTTACAATAACACGAACAATGACTATAATAATTCGGTGCGGCCATTTCACGAAAGTGACTGTTTTTTTTTTCTCCGTGGATTATTAACTATACAAACGTCCGTCGTCGGTCGTTATAATATTATAGATTTCTAATTTCTATACGTCGTACCGTCACCAGTATACGACGAGTGTACAATTCCACAAGTCATTAAGTGCCGTGGACAGAAATGATTGATTAGGCAGCGAAAAATATTCGTAGTTCGATCGATTCCATATCGTTATAAAATCTCGGATGATGTAATATATACGAGGGCTAATCAAAAAGTATCGAGACTGATAATATTACTCGGAAATCGAGCGTTGAAGAGCAAAACGATTTGTAAACCTAGCTTCCATGACTTATACCGAGCACATCTATTCGTATAAAATCTCTATAAACTTTTTCGTTTTGATTTGACGATATTTTTCTAAAATTTGTTTTTCGCGTTTGGCGATTTCGTAATGAATCCAAAAGAAGCGGAACTCGCCGCCACTCGAGGGCACATTTTCAGTTTTTCAATTGACATTTAATGGCGAAAACCATGAAAGGTTGCATCCCTCTGAAACTGGAAAAAAATGCAGACGAATTTTCTAAAATCTCCAAATCTGTCAAGTTACTCTTCTTTTG